>OX392538.1:48377391-48949100 GCA_947623455.1 Mimachlamys varia
AGACGTGTCACTCCTGCGTTTTATATGCTCCTTTCGCCATGGAAGGAAAAGAAATTTCTTCTTCTCTGCTGGTGACTTTGTCTCCATATTGTTATTTTGCGATTTTGAATCGTCTGAAATCTTATTATCCAGTCTATTGATTTCGATATCAGTATCTTGCAATAAATCGCCGACGTGAAACTTGGAACGGGGCGAGTGTTCTTTACCGTGAATCGAATCACAATCGCTATTATCAGATAGAGAATTACATGTGTTTGAACTTCCATTCGGATACAATAACTGTTGGTTTTTATTGTTTGACCGTCCATTCGGAAACATCGGCCGATCATCAGTAGAATACCCATCCGAATCTCGTTCGTACAGGACCTCCAACCCGCCGGACGGACTGTTACACAAGATCTTAGAACCGTTTGAACCGGCTGTTGACGGACTCGAAACGAACACGTCATCATTGTCAGATTTTCGCAGTTTTGTATCAAGTTTCATGGAAATGATTTTACCGTTTTTCACAAGAATCACTGAACCATCTCGTCGTATGACAGAGCTACCGGACTTAGCTTTGGTTTTACCAGTAAGTTTATGTAAAAGTTTGTACGATGAATCTGTCGATGTTTGGCGGGAAATATGAGGTCCCCGGACTGTGTGAGGCCCAACCTCCTCGGATCTGGAACCTCGAACTGAACTTATGAAGGTGGAGATTCGTCGCAGTGGGTTGGGTGAACTTTCATAGACGGTATCTGTAAGTAAACAAAAACATACAGTCAGACAGACATTCAAAAAACACAGTACTAACGATAAAACAGGACAGCAGGAGAACGCAGACATACAGGACACTAAGGAGCACAACACAAGGTCAACTATGATGATCAGGTGTGAAAACGAAAACCATGAAAGCATTTAAATATTTGATTTCATTTTGCAATTCTCTTTAGATCATACTTTTATATATTTCAACATGATGCTATGAAATTTATGAAAATCTGCGGTCAGAGCAATACAATGATTATAATGTAAACAAGTTTTTTTCTTATATGACCATTGTAAAACACCATGTGACCTTAGAGCACTGACCAGACAATACGAGGATACACACGATAGACGTCCTCGGTTACGAGTAGTGATGATACATCAATATTACATGATATCTAAATTTACAAATACATTACCTGGGTACGCATCACTTTCCTTTAAATGTTATATTCCTAAATACATAACTTTATATACATATAAAGAATAAATATGTCACTTAAAGATTCGGGAAATATGTTTGTATTAAAGTTAAAGTATATTTTACCAGATATTAATAAAAGGGGAATTCATGCTTAAAATTGTTAACATACAGGTCGCCAGTAGTAATATGAAATGGTATGTTTTGATATGTCTTAAAATGAAGAATAGAATAGGAAAGGATCAATCGATACACTATAGATGATAAGGAGACTACAAGGACAATAAGATGACGTATAGGAATAGGAACCAAAGGTGGGCTAACGTATGCGTACAGGATCAACATATAAACAGTATCATACAAAATATTAATATGCATCAACGATTGCAACGATCAACGACAAAAAGATGAAATTCAAACATTTCTGGCTTCCTAATTTGATAGAATACTTTACATAATATGTATAAAATGTAATAAACTAGTCTAGACCAATAGACTACATGCAGAAAACGTGACTGAAGACCACATGCATACATGTATAAAATGTAACGCCATATCCCTGAAAAACATACGTGCACGTGAAAAACGTTCAGTAAGAAGTGCACTGAAGGTTCTGAAGAATCTAGTCGTGCACAGATGAAGTAACCGGCAATCATTCTTTTAATTTTGTCATGACGGCTAGCATTTTCATTTCAATTGAAAATCTTTCCTTCTAGAATAGATTAGCTAACCGCTGTGAACACTTTCATGAAACCATGCAGTGAAGCTGACAATACTTTGTTACGTAAATTAAGAGGGAAATAAGACAACATTATATAAAGTCCCTGACAGGACACAGGAGTCAGTGAAGAAGTGGTCGATATAATACCTTGATGACGCCACAGTCTTATAGACTGGTGATCTAACATCTCATACTGTTCTGTAGGGAAAATAAACATTGACACGTGATACCTTAAATAGTGCGTCTAAACAATCGAGAAGAAACTATCAGATACAATACAGAACATCTCTGCATGTAGAGATACGTTGGCAAGGAGTTGCTAAGCCTACGTTATCTCCCTTTCCACGATAATTACATATTTTATTTTTTTTTATGGTTACCACGCTATCTTTTAAATCACATAATCAATTCTATAATCATCATGTAAACGAAAAGATAATAACGTTGAAATTAACTGTACTAATTAACATTATGCAAAAGTTTTTAAATACACAATCATGTCACGATTTCAAAATAATGAAGTTAGGAGACAATGGCAGATCATAATAATTTAGATATTAGTGTTGGACATGATATGAATCATCGGTAAAAGGACTGTGTTTACTTGTATATAGAAGACAATGAATACACCCGTCACCCGTTCTCTACACAGTCATGCTCACCTAGAAAGATCGCCGACATCTGTTCGCCAAGTCATATTGATATGTCTAATATCAATTTTATAATTTATGATACCCTGAGAAAAGTAAATTTAGCTGTGAAGACCAAATGTTCTTGTCCTAATCATAAAGAAGACGTCTTGTAGCAATATACCACATGTATAAACCATTTTGATTTGACGTTATCGAGTGACGTGATCGAGTGACGTGATAGCATAGATATGAATTGACGAACAGACACCTTGTTTTGGGATGAAACTCCACACCATACATAACATTTCAAAGAAATTACTCACAACCTTCATTTGCCTCTGATTATTGAAATCATTCTCAATCTCTGTTGATATTGTTACAAAAACATGTTATAAATGATGTAGGGAGTAAAACAGCATTAAAAGTCAGCACACAAATGAGGCTGAGGGTTTAAATCCACACACCACTCAGGTATGCCCATGTTGGCGTTATCTTTATTCTTACTTAATTGATTATTTAACTTGATACTTTTAAATCACCTGTTCATAGCATCAAATAGTCTGTCTCCTGAGTGAATCCTGTCTTAGACAGGGTCAAAGATAACACACACGACGTACGAAAAGTGAGTATACATAGTATATATTAATTGGTTTGAATTATAGTTTACTATATACTGTGCACAAGGTCTCTTTCGCGTCCTTTTTACTTTCGCGAATTTCGCAATAAAAACATCTCAAAATTTAATCACTGGGAAAATGATTAGATTGATTCACTTTAAAAGACATATTCTACAGGCTATACGTGAATAGTTTCGCAAAAGTAATTGCCATGCGAAATTGCAAAATTGTCTAGCCTCGAAAGAAACATGGTGCACAGTATGTTCCGCTAGCACTGTGGAACTATTTAGTGTGTAACAAAGCTATAACACCGTAATAAAAGCATTTAGGAACGTAGGAGGGAGAACGGGTTTGGATTTATTAGACAAGGGGAGATCACTCCCATAACTTCACACTCTTCCAGAGATATACCTACAGTAGAGCATTGCAGGAATCCCCACACCATTACCTTCAAATAAACGACCACATACTACACAACACGTTATCAGGAGGTGGTAACAGTGCGAAAAAATACACGGTATTCTCTAGAGGTTTGTTTTTCGTGGGACAGAATCCCATTTAAATTACTTATCCATATCTTAATTAAATTAAGTATACATACGCTACACAAGTAAATTTAATGGGAATGAAATTCAATTATTTGAAATGGGACTTTTAAGAAAAGGATTTAAGATGTTTCAACGATTTACTAGAATATACGCATTGGCAGCAAAAACGCAAAAGAGACTTTTCTTATTTAACATCCCTTGTCCCTTGTATACCGAATAATCCCAGGTTGAGACCTGGTTAAAATTGGATGGCAAAACTTTCACAAAATCATTTTTTATTTTTTTTAACGTGTGCCTTTCTCTGGTATATTCATGCAATGTGCGCTTATTAAATCACAGTTTTGTCAGGCACCATTCAATATAATGCTTATGTCAATACTACGTAAATATCACTATACATATACAATGTATGTAGAGTAGTGAAAACTGTAAACATGAACTGTAAACATCGCTATAACTATATGAAGAGTAGTGAAAACTGTAAACATGAACTGTAAACATCGCTATACATATATGTAGAGTAGTGAAAACTGTAAACATGAACTGTAAACATCGCTATACATATATGTAGAGTAGAGAAAACTGTAAACATGAACTGTAAACATCGCTATAACTATATGTAGAGTAGTGAAAACTGTAAACATGAACTGTAAGCATCGCCATACATATATGTAGAGTAGTGAAAACTGTAAACATGAACTGTAAACATCGCTATACATATATGTAGAGTAGTGAAAACTGTAAACATGAACTGTAAACATCGCCATACATATATGTAGAGTAGAGACAACTGTAAACATGAACTGTAAACATCGCCATACATATATGTAGAGTAGTGAAAACTGTAAACATGAACTGTAAACATCGCCATACATATATGTAGAGTAGTGAAAACTGTAAACATGAACTGTAAACATCGCCATACATATATGTAGAGTAGTGAAAACTGTAAACATGAACTGTAAACATCGCCATACATATATGTAGAGTAGTGAAAACTGTAGACATGAACTGTAAACATCGCCATACATATATGTAGAGTAGTGAAAACTGTAAACATGAACTGTAAACATCGCCATAACTATATGTAGAGTAGTGAAAACTGTAGACATGATAAGCAAGTGTTTGAGTACAGCTTCTGCGTCATCTAAGATATATCATGCCATGTACAAATTACTGATAATTCTGTTCACTTAGGGAACCGTCCAATAGGATAGTCATTGGTGCGTGACCTGAAAACACGAGTGCAGATAAACAACAAGTGGGATTTCACTACAGACATAGATGTCTTATTTCAGGAAACACACGTTCAGAACTATCAATAGTCTTTCAAAAACTTCATCCCTTGACCGATAAATCTCGTGCTAAATATCAAGTCGATCATTAACAGTGCCTACTTACAATAGAACGGCCAACCCTATACCTACGTGTATATACATTTATAAACCAGGAGATGTGTCTGTATTGAGAGAGCCATAGGCTGTTTCCTGTGTTACACTCTCACCTTTGAGTACAAGGAGTTTAATTGTAACTACTAAAATACGAATGCATGTCGCTGTTTTTGCCGAGCTGCTCTGAAAGACACAGATGTATAGTGTCTGTTAAAGGCCTTACGCAACGATAAAATTCGATACAACAACCACAAACATCATCGTTTCTCATAGCATCAATGACGTCATTGGAATCTGATTTACCTAATGATGATAAATAAACCTTTTTTCTGGTGCTTGATAATGAGATTAGAGAACTACATCATTGATAAATAAAAGCTAGATTATTCTACTCTTTTCTGGTGCTTAATAATGATATTTAGAGAATTTCATCATTGATAATAAAATCTAGACTCTTCTACTCTTCTCTGGTGCTTAATATGATATTAAGAAAACTACATCATTGATTAATGAAAGCTAGATTCTTCTTCTTTTTACTGGTGCTTCCTTGAATTTTGTTTACAACTTTTAAATCTTCTGCAGATGTTATTCTTCAATTAACATTATTCATTATTCATAAACGAAATCGTGTTTACGTCACACAATAAATCAGTAAACAATGAAATAAAAGGTGAATTGAGGAAATCTACCTGAAAGTGGTTTAATGAACAACGGACAAACGAGGAAAAAACAAATGAAAACAGAAGTCTGAGTAACATGTGTCAGAAAATACTTAAGGCGATTTACATTTATTAGGAAGCATGCAAACACCAAAAACACGAAATCATTACAGAAAATACATTTACAAAACAACACCAAACAGTAACTGTTCAAAACAATAAAACGGTGAGCTATGCATTACACATGTGTGTTTCCTTCGAGAAAATAGCATTGCTAAGTATATCGTCAATTTATTCTGTATCGGTTAAAATTCAGTGGTAGCTGTTGATAACAACATAATACAAAATGTCACTGGAAAATCGTTTAATACTTAGTAGCAACTGTTGATACTAGCATAATACAAAGTGGTAGTCCTGAATTAGTCCTGAATACTATTGTGTCTACTTGCGGTTAAATCTGCGCTACAACGCTTTAAGTAAGCATTAACACGACCGTCTAGAGATCATCATTCGAATGGCAGACGTTACTCTAGACTATGTCATACAGTTCATGTGTAAGGTGACAAAAACTGACTAGAAGAATACATTCAAATAAACACCAAACAATGCAAACTATAAATCAGTAACTATTTCAAACGAATCTATTAAAGTGTTGCATCAAAAACTACACACTCATTTTCCTTGTGAAATTAATAACAAGCAAAAGGATATGTTCCCATAAAAAGGAGTGGATCGCTACTTAGTATATATTGACATTTTAATTCGTTCTCATTTTCTCAGTGTTGTGGGGGAGCAAGAGTGAAATTCCGTATCGTTTTTTATTCTAAAGATTTGGTACCGTTACTCTGAATTGATGTTTTGGTTTGAAATGTTGACGTGTTTTGGTTGCCTCTTGAGTGCTGAACACAAATGATAGTGTTTGTCCCGAAACAAAACATGCATGTTTGAATGTTGCTAAAACATTTCTAACGGAGGGAAATCGTTCTCAAAAGTGACTGAATTGTAACCAGTTGGTTTTTGACTGTAATTTAAAACTAACCTAAAGTGCCAATATATCTGGCTTAGCTTTGGTAAATTAGAAATCTGGAGTGTTCGAAGGAGCACTCGAGAGACAACAGGGCCATTATATGGTAGCAAATTCCGAAAGCACTTATGACTTACCATTGGGGATCTGAAATGTGACCAAGATAACTTGTTACGTCATACCGATAACACAATAAGATGGTTACGGGGAATTCCAATCTCTCTCCAGGGTAATGCGTGTAAGGGAGTGCCTACTATTTTGTATTATCGTGATCTTCGCCACAACAAACAATTGCTCTATACTTCCTTGCGTTACTAAACCTTGATCGAGCTCGGTTAAATACCATGACGATAAGATAGCCGGTACCAGGGGAACATTACTATAAAGAATACGTGTGTAACACTAGAGTTAGACTGATTATAGCATTGTTAACTTAACAAGATATTTATTATTATTATCATTTATTTATGTTTTAAAATATATGATGACAAAAAACACTATTATCGTTCGTTTGTTTCGAATTGCAATTCGATCCTGTTAAATTTAACAAGACTTTATCTATCAAAAATCATTTAAACAGTCAATTTCCCAAGTTAATCATGATTTAATAGCCAAGGAATTTCTAGATAAACATGTTCACCCTGATTTCGATCGAGGCATAGTACAAAGTGTAACATGGTGTCATTCATCAAAACCACGAAGATGTCATCATTAGGGTGTTCATGCAGATAGAAACGCCTACTGCAATCTTCAGTGCGCATCACAAAGAAAACGTTCGTACCAAGGGCTGTTTGACAAAGTTCTATTATAAGTGACACGTTGCTGTCGTTTTTGTGCCGATGCGCCGTTGCGAACTCTCACTTGTATCGTTCCCATGGGCCCTGAGAGAGGACAAATAAATTCCTTAACATGTCAACAATCAAATATCTTAGGTTTACATTTATTTATATTCAACGTTATATAATCAACTAAAACATGAATGCTAACGTGGTGTGTACGCTAAACATATCATCAGGTAAGAATTAATGAAAATCAGGATTCACAATATCAGCATCTTACGACGTGATTCAATATGATCCAAAAGATGTATCTGAAAATGTATGAACCCGTCATTTGATGACATTTTCTTATCATGAAAAATATGATGAAACTTTACTTTTTGAATAACGAAAGATGTCTGATGCGTATGTTGTCAGATGGTCTTACAGCGGGGCGACAAAAAACACTGAACGAGTTACGTATAAACTTCAATAGGAGATTGGTCACGATACTTAACGAACACACAGAACAATAATATACAAATATTTACCAATATCAAACAGAACAATAATATAAAAATATTTACCAATATCAAACAGAACAATAATATACAAATATTTACCAATATCAAATAAGAGGGAAGGTAGACATGGGGAAATGACAAAGCACAGAGGAAGACAACATGGACTTATCATTGTGATCAATTATGTGTTTATATAGAAAAGCTGATCCTGGAGGTCCATTGCATGTAATTGTAAGGAAATTAAATATGCTGCTGTTATTTTTGGTATTTTATCAATACTATTAATAAAGAAAAGAAGTTTCAATTATATGATTTAGGATTCAAAACGGTCATAAACAATGTCATGTCCTAAAAAAATATATAAATATCTTAGATAAAGATACACATGCCGCTATGATCATAAACTATCACATGACCCTGAGTGACCTTCAGTAGTATACTGTAAACGTACTTAATTTGGCGCAATCAAATTTTAGCGCATTTTTACTGTTTGTCATATTAGCGCAATGATAAATTCGCGCATCAGTGAAAATAACTATATAAGCAGTATATTAAAACTCCAATTAACGTAATCATATTTTAGCGTAAAACTTTCAACGCGAAAAGCGCTAAAATAAGATTACCGAGAAAATATGTACGTTTACAGTACGTGATATAAACAAATCAACGTTGTATCATAAACTATCACACGACCCTGAGTGACCTTCAGCAGTATACGTGATATAAACAAATCAACGTAATATCATAAACTAGCACACGACCCTGGGTGACCTTCAGTAGTATACGTGTTATATACAAATCAACGTTGTATCATAAACTATCACACGACCCCTGAGTGACCTACAGTTTTATACGCGATATATACACACGACCTCTGAGTAACCTCCAGTAGTATAAGTGATATAAACAAGTCAACATTGTATCATAAACTATCACACAACCCTGAGTGACCTTTAGTTTTATACGTGATATATACAAATCAACGTTGTATAATAAACTATCACACGACCCCTGAGTGACCTTCAGTTTTATACGTGACATATACAAATCAACGTTGTGTCATAAACTATCACATGACCCTGAGTGACCTCCAGTACATGTAGTATAGGTGATATATACAAATCAACGCTGTATCATAAACTATCACACGACCCCTGAGTGACCTTCAGTAGTATACGTGTTATATACAAATCAACGTAATATCATAAACTATCACACGACCCTGAGTGACCTTCAGAAGTATACGTGTTATATACAAATCAACGTAATATCATAAACTAGCACACGACCCTGAGTGACCTTCAGTAGTATACGTGATATATACAAATCAACGTAATATCATAAACTATCACACGACACTGAGTGACCTTCAGAAGTAAACGTGTTATATACAAATCAACGTTGTATCATAAACTATCACACGACCCTGAGTGACCTCCAGTAGTATACGTGATATATACAAATCAACGTTGTATCATAAACTATCACACGACCCTGAGGGACCTTCAGAAGTATACGTGATATATACAAACGACCCTGAGTGACCTCCAGTATTATAAGTGTTATATACAAATCAACGTAATATCATAAACTATCACACGACCCTGAGTGACCTCCAGTATTATACGTGATATATACAATCAACGTTGTATCATAAACTATCACATGACCCTGAGTGACCTTCAGAAGTATACGTGATATATACAAATCAACGTTGTATCATAAACTATCACACGACCCTGAGTGACCTTCAGAAGTATACGTGATATATACAAATCAACGTTGTATCATAAACTATCACATGACCCTGAGGGACCTCCAGTATTATACGTGATATAAACAAATCAACGTAGTATCATAAACTATCACATGACCCTGAGGGACCTCCAGTATTATACGTGATATAAACAAATCAACGTAGTATCATAAACTATCACATGACCCTGAGTGACCTCCAGTATTATACGTGATATATATAAATCAACGTTGTATCATTTAAATAACAAGTAATCCGTTTAACATATTTAGAGCATATTTAACATACTTTGTACAAATTGCCAATTCGGAAAAATCGATTTCGCTGATATTGTGTAGACAAAAACTATCAGAACCAATTACAAGTATGTGTGACATTAATATGTGATATATATATATTAACGGTGTAAATGTTGGTAAATAAATTGTACAATATGTTTTATGGAATAATAAGCTGATGTAATCGGTTATTTACACAGTAATTAATCTATTATATATTTGGCCGATAGATTCTCCTTAACTATGTTATCGCTATACTTTCTGATATTTTTTTTTGTTTAATAATAAATCTAATACATATCAGCATAGTTTGTGAGCGAATATTTCATAGCCACATCCTGTTTCTCGCCGATAAAGCTAGAGGGAAGAAAATCTACTTAAAATGAGATAAATCACCAAATAATAAATTCAGATAATAATTTTCATACAATCATACAATATTTTTTTAAAAAATCATGGAAAATATGCAGTGTATATGGGATTTCGATTCGATGCAAAAGTAACACATGTACGTCACACAACTCATAAAGTAACACACTTACATATGCAATTCTTAATGGTTCTAATATAAGCATCAAGTATACCAAACTTCTTTTTAAGAAGGTTCTAACTAATGTAAATATGGTAGGAAACCCCATGCCGTCGGGTGCTTCATTCAGCGACGTTTCTGTAACATTGAAAGGACGTTAACTAATGAGTCATTTTTCCCTACCGTTTCAGTTTTTTCATACCGTTTCAGTTTTTCCATACCGTTTCAGTTTTTCCATACCGTTTCAGTTTTTCCATACCGTTTCAGATTTTCCCTACCGTTTCATTGTATCCATACCGTTTCAGTTTTTCCATACCGTTTCAGTTTTTCCATACCGTTTCAGTTTTTCTATACCGTTTCAGTTTTTTCCATACCGTTTCAGTTCACTCACGTCTAACAAATTGGAAATATCCGCGACTATCTCTTCGGAAGATGGTACAGACGAAATTATATCATATTTGCAACCTAGAGATGCAAATTTGCACAAACAGCCAATGATATCAACTAGACACGACACTAAAAGGAATACAACATGAACTTTTACTAACAAATCCGAGATGGCCGTCTGTCTGCCATATTGTTTACCGGATCTGTCCGAAAATGAACCATGCACAACTAGGCACCAAGGTGAACTTACATTATTGTACATAAAGAGTATCTAATATATACCACGTGTGATATTTGATTTGACTACTGAACTACATGTAATGAACTCAGGAGATGGATATTGCTTGAAACGCTAAAAATTTGACAACAACTCTAAAAGATGAGAAAAGAAACGGTAAAGAAATGAATGAATCAGCTAACGTCCAGAAACAGAAACTACGCACGGAATATATGGTTGCTAAGTTACCAATAGCCATCCACCCTGTTTGTCTCATAGACACTATTAGAAACTGCCGAGTACTTCCGAGTGGTTATAATGACAGCACCCAGTGGACCTATTATAACAAGACAAGAGAGGTTCAGAACGTTTTGTTTTAATTCTGTTTTTTATCACAAAATTTGACAAAAAACTGACACTTCCACAGATATAGAGGATCTTACACGAGTGTCGATGTAATATGGAATTTATTTAACGAGTTAGATATTGTAATTTAATATGTCACGAGCCTTTAGGCGAGTGACAAATTAAATTATTTAACAAGTTTGATAAATTCCATATTACATTGACACGAGTGTAAGATTCTATATATCACATAACTTATATTTATGAGAAAATACACAAAAAACTCTCAAATTAATTCTCTATAAGAAAGGCAATGACAGTACGATTTTCACTACCGAGACAATCATATGACGTCATAAAGACGTCATTTGTCTATTATGTCACAATTGTGTTATTACACGTGTGTAATACCATTTTTATGAAATGGCGGTAACATGAAAAAGTCACAACAATAAAAAAAACATAGCCTATTAAAAAATACAAATATACAGACATTGTGTTTGCGCGTGTCTAGCACAAAAGGTATAAGGGAGCGAAAATTGGGATTGGCTTAAGTGATATCAAGTGCCGCATTAAGTAGGTGCCTGGAACTCTTTATAGCCTTATCAAAGCTTCGTAATTAATTGAAAGCCACTTGCAGAATCCCAAACCTGATTTTGTCATTGGTATTCATATAACTGTTTCGAGTCCGACATGACATCTATGTTTAGCGATCGTCATAATTAACGGACAAAAAACTTCTTTAGGACTCTGCCAAGTGCATTGACAAATCTATCACGTGACTTTTATATCCAAGATCCGATGGGAGAACGTTTCTCCTTTCCCGTCACATCCATTACAATCCAACACAGATCCAGGTGTCATTAACGTCAGTTAACGTGACTAAGACCGCGCACACCTAATTTGTAAACTGGACGAGGTAAAAGGTGTGAGCAGAAAGAACAATGCACTGTTGTAAAGTGATGACCAACACAATACAACTACCATTAAAGTCTAATGACCTGTAAACATTGTAAGAAAAGGAGACGTTCCCGAATGTAAACATTCCATATTTACAAGTAAACATTTACGGTAATATGAAACAATAGCTTGATGAAAGTGTCAATTATCATATTCATACATTTCGTTAGGTCAGTAGTGTGAGTCTCGCGCACTGATCGCGTGCATACAATAGAATACTCTGGACTGCAATATAAAGCGTGTTAGGTTAACATTACTGTTGTTGATAATTGGCAAAATAAATATCTCGATAAAATATCCTCATATTCTGTTATTGAACATCAATTGTTATTTCCATTGTGTTAATTTGTCGTTGACCTTCGCGTGCTTCTCATAAGCGTAAACAAATCACTACATGACAGTTTCCGTGGGCGACGGTAACATTTCATACTTCCTCAACACCAGGTGTATTTGTGCATCACGAACTATCAGAGGGCTGGATGAGTTTGAGTTTGGAAGCAATAGAATGATTCGTATAGTTTTCAATCTTTTTTAATATGTATACGTAATGAGACAGTAACAGGAATATTATAATTATATTTTGTATAATATGACCATCATATACTTTATACAAAGCTCCCATATCTTTGTCAAATGTATACATAAACTATCAATCAAACATGATCGCCAGCGAAACTATATTTATACACAATAGCTTTACTCAACTCCAGTGGTAAAAACCATTAGTAGAATCTACATGAATTAATTAAAAACAAAATGATAAAAATTGCATATAGCAGTAACACAAATATCTATGGGTAATTTGTTAGATTTTTTGTGGCGATGATTCGAAAATGATATCTGCAAATGTTATATCCATTCTTCCACGCCATACATGGCATCTAGTGGATCTAGGTACACAGACAATCTAATTAACATCACAAGTCACATATACCTGTATGCTTTTAAGTACATCCTCTTTGAATCCGCAGAATTTATCTAGCACAAGGTAACACATAACATATATGCACAGTTAAAATCGAAACTTGTTCTTCTTTTCCTTTCGGCCTCTGTCCAGCTGCAGAGGGTGTAAGCTTTGTTCCTAGAGAATGTTTTGGTACGGTGGCCATGACACCAATAACAGTATTCTTATACCAGGCAAACATATTACCTAGGAATCTTGTTTATACATGAAACAAAACTTGGCCCTACTGCAAATATAGATGTCAAATAATCGTGATGTCCTTTAAAACAGCCGACTGCGATTCTTCCTACCTAACTTATTATTGAAGACCTCTTCCAGTCTGTACCTTTGTTTGTTGCTTTGTATTCATTAACAATGGATAGATGGGATATAAAGCCAATGGAAAGTATACACAAATGAACACTGAGAGCAATGGCATGTATTTTCTCATTGACGTTACTTGCCTTTTTAACGATTTATACTCTAATCCTTAAATCACAAGTTCACAATAAACTCCAGCATCATTAAATTCAGTGTCTATTTCTAGTCGATCCTCTCATGTCAGCATTGTGATAAAAAGGTATCGGTGTAGTCCACAATGAAATATATTGAAAGCAACTGATAAATTAATAAATACAAGAAGCCAAATAAAGTTGAATGTGTGCGGTGCATGGTGCTCGAACGACATACGTCACAGAAGCTGAGGTCAAAATGTCCTCAGAACTCGCAACAGGGTTGTGGTAGACATTTCCAAGCGAGGGGCCCGGCCTGGGGATACATCATAAATAAAATACACACCAAAACACGAAGCTGGTTACCATGGGAAATAATACATCAAATGTGTGTGCACATCAACAAACGGCAATAAAAAAGTATTGTCTGCACCAGAAATGTGTGTGATAACATATTAATGTATAAAAGAACGAACACTTTTTATACATTCTTAAAATGAAGACTTGTCAGGGTGAAGCAAAGTTTACTTTATATCTCTCAAACATTATAAGATGCTAATTTAATTTGTCAAGAGGATCGCCTGCGATTCCTACAGCACTTCAAAAAGAGTTACATGATAACCTCAAAATTACGTTAATTAAACCAGTTTCGAAAAATAAATATTAAAAATTATGTTTAGACATTGCTTAAAAAGCTAAATAATGTACCGGATTTGTGGCGTTACCATGGAAATTGTACACATTCTATTCCGACAAAATGACCCTGTTCATAACAGGTTTTAATGATTTAAGTTGAGATAAAAACTGATCGAAAAGAATCTTTCAGAACTAATCCATCCATAGGATTTCATAGTGTACAGTTCGAACCTTTGACTCGGAAGTCTGAATATGTCTTTGGGTGTGAATGGCTGAGTTGTAATTTCTGGAGCAGACATCTAAGAAAATGGATGAAATTGTCAACGAAATGTAAAGCAAAAAAGTAACAGGAGAAATGTTAATACCCTAAAATGGACCCTCAAACCTCACGTGCCTTGTCTGCAAAATCAAAAGACAACGCTCTATGGTTACCATGGAGACATAAATTTAACTTCTTCATCCCTCAACTCGGAAGTTGAAATGATAATTCAAACTAAAATGCATGATGCTTTCATTCAAATATGGATCGCTCAGATGTTCCAGTTATATCAGCATCGCATTGTTGACGTCAACAAGAAGGAACTTCCTTTCTAGAGAACTGATGATGGATGCTTGCAGAAAATTAATAAGTATTTAACCAGAAGGGGGAAATGTTTACACATTTTTATAATACAAGCATATTTTGGCGACGCTGCTGTTTAAAACGAGCATAAATATGAAACTCAAATGTCAAAACCTATCAAAATTAAACTCATTCAGATAGTTAATTCGCATTAATAACTCCTTCTTACAATAACAAATCTACCTAAAGGGGTTTTTTGTTTAACCAGAAAATCATTCGTGACGTTTAACACGATATCTGGCATTTCCTTCCCGAATGGTCTATGTAACAGCCGAGGAAGATCACTAATATTCTGACAACAACATTGTGGTTTTGTATAAATGAATGACAATATTATCATACCGACAATGGAACAATGCCAGACCTATTACACTGTAGGGATCAGGAAATATATAATGCACATGCATGTATGTAAAACTGCAGTTTGGCATATCGTAGGAGTACAAATATAAAACAAGAAAAAACACCTGTTTTATCAGAAAAAAATAAAATGTTGGAAATTAATCCTATGCAATATTATCATTTGCGGAAAAGGTATATAATACCAAACAGGACATATGAATGATTAGGGAAAGCTGTATATGCTATTAAGAAAAGTATAACAACATACAACCAAAAATACATTTTGAAATTCAAATACCATCACATATATTGAACTCGGTATATTTTCTGTCAAATACTGACAATCGAACGAATGGCATAGATACGTGAACTCAAATATCGGAAGCAGGAAGCAGAACGTGTAAATGTATATAGCATTAGTCATAAAAACTGGCATCATTTACTGAAGTCTACATCTGAACATTATCCTTCACGTCTTAAATACCGATAAATGAGCATAAAATTAAACAAGTTTCTATCTGATTATGATGTACCCGTTAAAAAAGCAATTGATCTTGGATGTCAATCAGATATAAGCTTAGATTTGATAATGAATTTAATTAATATGAAGTTTCTCGTGAAAAAATGTCAATTTTTCAGCCACTTTATTACCTAAAAGTTCCTAATAGCAAACTCATGTGCTGTTCATTGCATAAAGGAAGTTTATGGAAAACAAAGCGACATTATGCTAACCTGCTCGTTATAATGAGCTGGTCAAGCGAGAAGTTATCTTGCTCGAGAAATGTAAAATACGTACCATCACTGACCACATAGGACGGCTCCTGGCAGAGGATCTCCTTGTATCCCTCCCGGAACGAGGGACTCCGCCAGGCGTAAATAATGGGGTTACACGCGCTGTTCATGTACCCGAAACAGTAGGCCTGTAATCAAAAATAGAGGATATGTGTTATAATTAAAGTATTCTATCTCTATCACACATTTGCGGTAAACGAAATGCCCGCAGGGACACAATAAAAAACAATTAATACCTGTAGTCATATTAGAAGTCAGCAGTATTTGTTCTCATTTATTATCCCTATGATAAAACAGTAGAGAAATTCACCTTTGCGGGGTAGGAGAAAGGCAAGATAATCGCAGCATGACTATTACAATAGATATACCCAATTTATCTATACAAATGTATCATGTTTCTGTATTTCATAACTCTGGATGATGTTTTAATAAAAATATTGATTTTGTTAAATATTTCCTTCTATTTCAATTCATTGAACTACTAGAGAGCTGTGTGTTAGGTGATATTTCCTAACGGACGCACAGAAACTCACTGCAATTGTTTCATAGTGTTTTCTGTGAAATGTAGGACGGTGAATAATTATTGTTTCCGATTATTTTTGGACGATTTTCAGATCATTTAACGTCGAATACTGAAGCTTGTACAAATGTATCTCAAAACCAACCTGTCGAAACCACCACATGTTCGTAAATACTACCCCTATATTACGATCATGTGTTAGTATCTACAAAACGCCCCAATCTGATTAAAATACAGATCCTCACTATTACTATCGTGTGTAGGATATGACAGCGACCAGTAGGTCATGTGCAGATGACCTTTATTATTTCCACATCTAGGAAATGAACAGCCAATCAAAATGCACCTTATAAACGGTGTTTGGTAGACGAACAAAAATGGCGGCGGTTCGAAGGGAAGATGAGAAAATCCTTTAGGGCGTTATATAACAATTTGATTATTATATTATTTTTACCTTCAGTTATTATTTCTTTTCGGACAAACGAAAAACTACAAATCAAGCAGATAATGTCTAAAAAGAACACGCCTTGGCGTAGAGACCGCTGAACTTGGTGCCGCCATTTTTGTATACGGTCGTTCGGGTTTCTCGCTTATTTACTCTGGTTTAACGACAAGTGTAGAGACAAATCAAAATTAGCTTTTCACTTTCAGAATCTAGTAAGCAGCATTTTGATTGGTGAATACAAAGGTCATCTGCAAATGACCTTCTACTGGTCGCTGTCAGATCCTACACACGATAGTAATAGTAAGGATCTGTATTTTAATCAGATTGCAAAACGTCTGGCCCTGGTTTCATCAACGTTCCTTAACTTAAACATCTCCATAGGAAAGCATTACAGAATTTAAGGGGAAAATCCTTGGTTAAGGAACTTTCCTTAAATTCTGTAATGCATTCCTACGGAGATTTCCTGAAGTTAAGGAACGTTGATGAAACCAGGGCCTGAAATACCTGTATAACTCTACAACGACCACAATAACCTGACTATGAAGACTACGTGAATATTTATGAGATTTTCGGTCGACGCATCGTTTTTGTTTTCACTACATAAAAGACTAATAAGATTTAGACAACGTTTTCAGCACCTGTTTGGAGCTTGGTTTAGCTGAATATTTACAGTCTACACTGACTTTCACTGATATCCTCTGTTCCACAAACTAGATTAATTATCCAATAACTATACCTAAACACGTGCTAAATAACAATAATACAGTGTACATGTGGGCGGAGCTATGCAAATGATCCGGGTTCGATACACAATTATGTAACGCCATTAACAATAGACATGGACGGAGTTAACCAAGGCTTTTGCAAAAGTCGTGCTGTTACTTTTATCGAACTGTTCTCACGTTTATTAGTTTTGAACTGTTTATGTCCACAAATATAAATGAATAAAGTAATTAACAATCATTCACAGAAAAATACAGTAAATATTAGAATTAGCCTTTTATGTGTTTAGTTTACGTGATTATGAATCCAATGGAGCACGAGTTCAATTAAACATTTAAGTAATTGACCTCGTGCTCCACTGGATTTATGATTTCATAAACTAAACAAAATAAAAGCTTAATCCTTAAATGACAAGTTTTTTCCGTCACAAACGTAATCAGTATCTTGTACAAAATGTTTAAGACAACCTCTTAAAACCATCACATTAAACAAACTTACCCTGAAAGCTGTATATCACACGTTTCATTTCCAAATCAAATACTATTACAAAGATGGAGAATGATACTCCCAAAATAGACTGTCAACCATACTTACCACAGCGTTTAAATATGGCGGGAACTTTGTTTTGTCCGGTTCAAAGGTGACATAATTAGCATAAACACAGTAGGGTATCCAGCACAACACGAAGCAGGCGAGCACGATGAACAGGGTGATGGTGACACGGCGCTGCTGGCTGTAGATCTGAGCTCGATCCATGGCAGTGTTCTCGTCCATTCTCTGCATGTGTTCTCGTATCTCACCGAACATACGAGAATATGCAAATATCATGATGAACAATGGTAGAAAAATATTAGACGTCTGTATGATAATATGGAACAACAGAGATTTCGTCGTTATCACAGGGTAGGCGGGGCCACACTGCATCGTGCCCTCTTTGAACTCGGCATGAGACAGAATGACAGTAGTGAGAGCTGCGCATGTCAGTCCCCAGCCCCACGCGGCCGATATCATCACGAGGATTTTACACTTGGTGATCCGCGTCAATGGACGAGTGATTGACAGGTATTTATGAATACTTATATGCATAAGAGTATGTATAGACGTTATGAAACATGCAGCATTTAAAAAACTGTTGATTGTACATAAAACGGGACCCAACACCCAGTCTTGTGCTATTAAAGTAGCCAGGGAAAATGGCGCTAGCAATATTCCTATTAGAAAATCCGCAACTGCTAAGCTAACGAGGAACATGTTAGTCCTAGTGCGCATGCCTCGATGTCTCACAACCACTGCTATTACCATAAGGTTTCCAAATATAGCTAGAATCATAGATATTGACAGCCATGTGCCAAAAACGATCTGTTCCACGAATGAGAACGTCTTCCGCGCCCTTGTGACGTTAGCTGATTCCGTTACATTGGTTAGATTTAGTCCTTCAATGCTGGAGTAAATGACGTCAGAGATGGCGGGAAAGGGCAGCATGGTAGCACCGCCTACACTGCCCTCTACCCTATCTCCAAAGTTCCCCGAACTGTTCGCCATGATGTCGTCCAGTCAAGGAATCATTTCGTCAAATTTACCCTGCGACATCGATCATCTACAACACAGAAATATAATATTAATTTACCCTGCGACATAAACAATATTTAACACAGAAATGTAATATTAATTTACCCTGCGACATAAACAATATGTAACACAGAAATATAATATTAATTTACCCTGCGACGTAACAATATCTAACACAGAAATATAATATTAATTTACCCTGCGACATAAACATCTACAACACAGAAATGTAATATTAATTTACCCTGCGACATAAACATCTACAACACAGAAATGTAATATTAATTTACCCTGCGACATAAACAATATGTAACACAGAAATATAATATTAATTTACCCTGCGACGTAACAATATCTAACACAGAAATATAATATTAATTTACCCTGCGACATAAACATCTACAACACAGAAATGTAATATTAATTTACCCTGCGACATAAACATCTACAACACAGAAATGTAATATTAATTTACCCTGCGACATAAACAATATCTAACACAGAAATATAGTATTAATTTACCCTGCGACATAAACAATATCTAACACAGAAATATAATATTAATTTACGATGCGACATAAACAATATTTAACCCAGGAATATAATATTAATTTACCCTGCGACATAAACAATATTTAACACAGAAATATAATATTAATTTACCCTGCGACGTTAACAACTGTAACACAGAAATATAATATCAATTTACCCTGCGACATAAACAATATCTAACACAGAAATAGGAAAGCGGGTTTATAATTCATGATCTTACTAATTAACTTAAACTATGCTCATTGGGTGATGTCGAAAACTCTTATTTTGATTTCAAATTTATCTCTATTTTGGCGTTTCATGCGGAGGCCGCTCACAATCACCCTGACCCTTTAATCCGATAATACATGTATCACCCCGACCCTTTAATCAGATAATACATGTATGTAAAGACAGATTCGGGTGGAGTTGTAAGGTAAATCGTAATCAATAGCGACAAAAATAAAAGCATGCTGTCATTTTAATTCCGCCCCTAATATTACAACAATCTTATTAGGGGTTCTCGTTTTCATTTTGTATATTCTATACAAATTCCCAACCACCCAACGTTAACAAGACAAAATCAAAATTTTCTATACTACAGGGGCACAACAACTTCTCTACTACCAAACTCAACCCTTCTATTTGACAGAGGCTCAACCTAGGTAGCTCCAGCTCCAGTCTTTCCCCAAACCTGCCAACACTGGCTCGTAAACACGGGTTAAAAGCTAGAACACAGGAATTACGAAGACAAAAATTGATTGATCTAACTTTTGCCATCCGGCACATGCTGCATACAGCATGTAATTTAAATGTGTTTTAAATTAATCAGGACTGCGAAACCTAGACTGTTTAATGAATGACAGCACTCCCTTGACGTATTAAAATTTCTTAACTGAAGCAAACGGTCAACATAACATATCATGGAACCTATTCCTGTATCCATGGTTTATATTTTAACCTCTGCCATTAAGGTGTATATTTTAACCTCTGCCATTAAGGTATATATTTGGACAATAGAACATTTTCTCCACACTAATTAGAACACAGATAGACCATCAGAAAACCTCACGTATAATGTGTGCGGTTTTAAATCATTGCAGTGCATTATTTTGACGTAGACAAATCAAATGGGGTGTTATAAATGGGATTGGGGAGGGGGATCAGACTTAGACCAATCAAACGGAGTGTTATAAAACACAATTAAAAATATCCGCAGACGTGACCACTATTTTTAACGAGATGAAATTTGCTAATCTTCTCCCTCGACATCCGGTCCCGTGCCTGTTTCACGTTGTTATAAGTTTAGGGAAAAAACTATTCCTTGTTATCAATCACGAGTATCTGAGCCATTCGGAAATTACACAGTACTCCTAGGAGAGATAGATATACATTACTCAAAGTACCAACCCAGCTACCGGCGAGCGCAGATATATCTGCTGATTGACCTGCTGGTAAAACACGATTTGTCATCCATGGTCACAAAATGCCATTGATACACCGTGCATGTTCCAGGTATTTTAAATTGACACTAATCTATACTTTGATCGTGACACATTCTGCCCTACCAGCGTTCCCTCAATACGCTCTATAGCTAGTTATTGATTGATTCCACTTCCGATCGATGTTACGCGATTTTTTTCAAGATAAACCAATAAAAACATCCTAGCAGGGAACATACGTAGGGTTGCACTTTTCACTCGTTCTGCATCTCCATGATGTTTAACTCACATTTCTACCTAACACATGTTTGTATAAACATCGACATACATATTACCACTAAGTGTTTTGGTTTCGATCACTTGCACGTCGGTGTTTTACTGAAGCAAATGGTGGAAAACAGTTAAAAAACGGCTAAGTGGCCTAGTACATTATCTGTACCTTAGGGGCAGATTGGTCGAGTGGTTACACTGCGGCCTTCCACACAGCGCTGTTCAATTCAAGTGAGGTGGCGTTATTAAAGATGCCGTTGGAAGCACAGCCCCACTACTAACAGAACGCAATACATCTCCAGCTCACATGCAAACATACACGTAAAGTGAGATATGAGCCAGGTGGTATAGGACTTGTAGTAAGTGCATAAAAAGGCAGTTCCTGCCAATTCCATAGAAATATATGTCACATGAAAAATTATGTGTTAAAATATATTGATTGTCTAAAGTTTGTACAGTCGAACACCGTTTATCCGAAAATCTCGTATTCCGGACGAAAACATCCGGGAACGGATATCCACAACGTTAATATGCACCGATAATCCGGAAATTCGCGTTCCGGTTCCGGAATCAATTTCCAGAAACAAAACGTCTATATATGGCATTTATCTATGTACTGTCCAGCGCTTTAGAGTAGTTTATGTAAACTAGCAAGGGCGCCATATCAAATGTTGTTTATTTATTTTTATCTATTATTTGTATCTCGTGACGGCTGTAAAATGCATCTGATTGACTGTTTCAATGTGTGTTATGTCTCATTCGGAATCAATAGTTCGGTACAATCTTTAATCCAACTGACCTTTCACACGATAGTCAAATGGTCAAAGTTTGACCACCAAGAGTGAAAACATAATAAGTCGAGTATGGTCACATTCTCTCAAACATGCGCATTGCACATCAGACGAGTCTTAAATTAACAGTAGACTACTGATAAAAAAGGCTATCCTCAGCGTGGGCATGTATCTAGGTTTGTTCCGACAACACATTCTCGAAACAATTTGATTTTGGCCGAAGAATAATGACCGCTACTTATTGGATCAGTAACGGAGTTTGAATCCCTCCACGCGAAACTTTATAATCTTTATAACTTTTCTTGCGATACTTTTTACAAGTCTACTGAACTATCGTGGTCGGAGCATAATTCGTGAAATCAAACCAAAATGAAAAGTAACCCGTCTTTCAAATTGCAGGACTTTGCTTCAAGTGCCGTGAAGATTTGATCTCACCATATTCGAGCCTTATGTAGTATATGGTTGTTATATATAAATATCATTAAGCATTCATACTTCACATGCGACAATAAAGATTAGACAACAGACGTTCTACCTTATCCAAGATGAGTTCCTCGCCACGCGTTGATATCCGAACAAAAAAAACAGTTTTTATAGTTCACTGATAGTCATCCAATCGACGCAATTCACATATCTGAGAAAGTTTAATTTCTGCTTCGTATCCAAAAATAGCAGGAACGCTAGATAAATGAACGTAAATGTTACTGGCAATATCTAAGGACCATATGTCATATCGGTTGTTGAATGATAAAAATGCAAATCAAAACAGGTCGCGGCAAACACTGTCAATATGTTACCAATCGTCGCCCGTACATCAAACGGCGGCTCACAATTAGACATATCTCTAGCTGTAATGTCCCCGGGCCTCTCGGTGTGCTTACACAGAATCCTCATATCTTCAGTGCGATACATGCAATATATTAAGTCGATGTTGACAGAGCTGTTGTACACAAATCAATGTCCCCCAGATAGAAGAGATTACAGGCCCGCAGTCACTCACCTGTAGCCTCCAATCTCCGTCGTGACAAGGTGTGTGGTCAGATATCGACCTGTCCTAACCAAAGTGTCGACTACGGTACTTCTACGGGGCGCTAATCCCTATTAAAGCAATCTCTTTGTTTGTACCGGCATTTATACACGTGTTAATCAATGGCCTTGTGTTGACTTGGTACCCTAACGAAGTATAATTACGGAGGCGATACCATATCTCGACCCAATCTCCGTCATCTTAACCTTTTGTTGGAAGTCAAGCCGCGCCACACGCTGTAGGTCCATACACAACTGACATTAGGCAGCACGTCATCGCTTACCTTGGGATACGATTCAGTACCCTCTTCGTACATGGAGAGGAGGCAGAAGAAGGGTACTGGATCGTAATCGTTAGTAACGGGCGTCGTGGGTAATATTGTAACTTTCGAGGACGTGATGCTTACTTGAATGTGACCGAAATTTACATGGCAGGTGTCGTCGATGAAGCAGAAGACACTTACTCTTCCGGAACACCTGGTCTTATTCTCTTGTACTTTAACAAGGTGTAAATCTTTCCTGTTTTCGTATTTTACCCCTGGCACTTTAATCGATTTGAGTTCGAATTATGGGTTAGTTGATGTTTTGGTATTCTCTATTTGCTTTTTTGTTCGTTTTTTGTTTGTTTAAAACACTGTCAGTCTATAGATTAACAGATTATAAGGGGTACAAAAAGTGAATTAATAGTTACAAAATAACTCATCGTTACGCAGAGGAGAAACACAATTTTAGGTTTCGATATGCAGCACGAGCCCAAAGTCAATAAGTTGTAACAAAATAGACAAACAGTCAATTACCTATACATGTACATGTAGCTACCACTGACTTAAACAAATGGGTCAAAAGATTTGTGTCAATGTACAGCTGAATATACAACTCAACAAGCAAATCGAAATGTTTTTTACGAAATTGTAAGATACACTATACCATTATAATGGTCCGTTGGATAATCCCTCGAGTAATAAGCTATAAACAAACATTTCTCTATTTTCCCCCTCAAAACATCTTTTGTAGGAATCGAAGCCTCACTTGGCATGTTTTTCTTTTTCACAAAAAATGTCGACAATTTGTATTGAGGTTAAGTGTTGGTCCTGCCGGAGTCAGTGACTGACACACGTACAGTACATGTAAGACGCTCAGTTATGCGGAGTCATAATACATTACAAATACAGCGGTTTACTAAGAATACCACTTGCGGTCTCTAAACTAGAAAACATGTCGCTGATTAAGAGAACAACTATCCGTGCTATATATAACTTGTTCACAATCAAAGCACGGGTCTTTGATTAGGTACTATGTTCGTGTAAACAAATCCTAGGTCACGTGACATTTTAAGTTCAAAGCACGTGCTGGCGTGCCATCACTTCACTATCATTGGGTCTGCTACTTGATTGTCAATGGGGCTTAAATATTAAATACTTGTGGTTTGTGTGACAATTAATGTAAAATAACCAGTTGGACATCTTTTTGTTTGTCTTGTATAACGCTTTTTTTCTCTGATCCTTTGTCTTGTCTCTTGTTGAATTTTCAGGTAAACATGTCTCTCATTTTATTCTGACCTCATTTATAAACACTACAGTTTGAATGTAACACAAAACATTTTTTTAGAAGTCGATTAATAATACAGACAGGTATTTTGCGAGATGCAATGCCACCTGGCCGTGGCATTATATTACCTTTACAACTACAGTATCATTTACAACTACACTATAAGTACAAATTAATGCTCCACCAATATCCAGGAGTAAGAGGTGTTTATATCACTTATTTTTGTATTTTCTCTCGGGTTATGACAATAGATGACCTCCAGCAATGTTCCGGTGTTTATATCAGGCATCCCTGCGTGTCGCCTGACTAAGTGCACTTCCGGTTAAAATTTCAATGGCTGACTCGAAAGTAAAGAGGCCACATCAGTTGACGAGGGACATATACATAATAACGTAGATACTTCCGGTATGTGGACACATACTTCCGGTTCAAAAATCGAAATATGATTCGTTATCGAGGATTAAATTGTAACAACAGGTTTTAGAGCGTCGTCTATTTATAACATGTCGATCGCTGTGAGTCATCTTCGTTATAGATCAGATAACAGTGAAACTGTTATCAATTTACATATATTGATTTGTTTGGTAGGTCGGATGGTGCAGTGGATAGCGCACTTGCCTTTCACCAAGGCGGCCGGGGTTCGATTCCCCGACCAGACGTGGAAAGGTATGGGGTCACCTGCCCGACCACGTGGGTTTTCTCCGGGTACTCCGGTTTTCTCCCACAATAAGACTCCTTGCACGCTAACATCCGGGCCAACAAGAGTGATTAATATAAGTTGGATAACTTGTTTCATAACTGTTGTAAAATAAATCAAGTTTATATTTAATTTACATATATTATAACTTATAGTACATGTTTGGCATTCCATGTCGAGAGTTCCCCCTCTACGCCGTTAACAAGCTGATAACACGTGTTATACATGCATACCAGTCCCGTGTCAGGAGTTTAAACACGTGTTGTACATGTTGTATGCCGGCAGTTCCCGCTAAAAAACTGTTCGACAACTTATAGCACGTGAAGTTAATGCATACCTGTTCCATGTCGGCAGTTTCCCCAAATCTCCGTTCAACGACTATATTGGCATATTGGATAACAGCATGGTACACACGAAGTCTCTGTAATAACAAAGGAAAATTCAGTATTAAAATGTGTATCTATGGGAACTAGGACAACATAACATCAATGTTAACTCTCTACTTACATTCATATTCGGAATATGTGTAAATGTAATTTATTATGTAAAATAAAATACAGTCATCAATAATAACGCAAAAAGTTACAAAGCGATTTTTTTTAAATTTGTCATTCTTAATTAACAAATGTGATGCAAGCCACGAGTAGGTACTATTAAATAGTATACAACCTTTATTACAATCCTCACATAACATTATGTAAAGTAGGGATATGTTCAAAACCTTACACTTCATGTTAGGCAGGATATGTTCAATACCTTACACTTCATGTTAGGCAGGATATGTTCAATACCTTACACTTCATGTTAGGCAGGATATGTTCAAAACCTTACACTTCATGTTAGGCAGGATATGTTCAAAACCTTACACTTCATGTTAGGCAGGATATGTTCAATACCTTACACTTCATGTTAGGCAGGATATGTTCAATACCTTACACTTCATGTTAGGCAGGATATGTTCAATACCTTACACTTCATGTTAGGCAGGATATGTTCAATACCTTACACTTCATGTTAGGCAGGATATGTTCAATACCTTACACTTCATGTTAGGCAGGATATGTTCAATACCTTACACTTCATGTTAGGCAGGATATGTTCAATACCTTACACTTCATGTTAGGCAGGATATGTTCAATACCTTATACTTCATGTTAGGCAGGATATGTTCAAAACCTTATACTTCATGTTAGGCAGGATATGTTCAAAACCTTACACTTCATGTTAGGCAGGATATGTTCAAAACCTTACACTTCATGTTAGGCAGGATATGTTCAAAACCTTACACTTCATGTTAGGCAGGATATGTTCAAAACCTTATACTTCCTACCAAATATAACCAACAAACCTAACCCTTCCTACCAAATATAACCAACAAACCTAACCCTTCCTACCAAATATAACCAACAAACCTAACACTTCCTACCAAATATAACCAACAAACCTAACCCTTCCTACCAAATATAACCAACAAACCTAACCCTTCCTACCAAATATAACCAACAAACCTAACACTTCCTACCAAATATAACCAACAAACCTACCACTTCCTACCAAATATAACCAACAAACCTAACACTTCCTACCAAATATAATCAACAAACCTAACACTTCCTACCAAATATAATCAACAAACCTAACCCTTCCTACCAAATATAACCAACAAACCTAACACTTCCTACCAAATATAATCAACAAACCTAACACTTCCTACCAAATATAACCAACAAACCTTACACTTCCTACCAAATATAACCAACAAACCTAACCCTTACTACCAAATATAACCAACAAACCTAACACTTCCTACCAAATATAACCAACAAACCTAACCCTTCCTACCAAATATAACCAACAAACCTAACCCTTCCTACCAAATATAACCAACAAACCTAACACTTCCTACCAAATATAACCAACAAACCTAACCCTTACTACCAAATATAATCAACAAACCTAACACTTCCTACCAAATATAATCAACAAACCTAACCCTTACTACCAAATATAACCAACAAACCTAACACTTCCTACCAAATATAACCAACAAACCTAACCCTTACTACCAAATATAACCAACAAACCTAACACTTCCTACCAAATATAATCAACAAACCTAACCCTTCCTACCAAATATAACCAACAAACCTAACACTTCCTACCAAATATAACCAACAAACCTAACCCTTACTACCAAATATAATCAACAAACCTAACCCTTCCTACCAAATATAATCAACAAACCTAACACTTCCTACCAAATATAACCAACAAACCTAACACTTCCTACCAAATATAACCAACAAACCTACCACTTCCTACCAAATATAACCAACAAACCTAACACTTCCTACCAAATATAACCAACAAACCTAACACTTCCTACCAAATATAACCAACAAACCTAACCCTTACTACCAAATATAACCAACAAACCTAACACTTCCTACCAAATATAACCAACAAACCTAACCCTTACTACCAAATATAATCAACAAACCTAACCCTTACTACCAAATATAACCAACAAACCTAACCCTTACTACCAAATATAACCAACAAACCTAACACTTCCTACCAAATATAACCAACAAACCTAACCCTTTCTACCAAATATAACCAACAAACCTAACCCTTACTACCAAATATAACCAACAAACCTAACCCTTACTACCAAATATAACCAACAAACCTACCACTTCCTACCAAATATAATCAACAAACCTAACCCTTCCTACCAAATATAATCAACAAACCTAACCCTTACTACCAAATATAATCAACAAACCTAACACTTCCTACCAAATATAATCAACAAACCTAACCCTTACTACCAAATATAACCAACAAACCTAACACTTCCTACCAAATATAACCAACAAACCTAACCCTTACTACCAAATATAACCAACAAACCTAACACTTCCTACCAAATATAATCAACAAACCTAACCCTTCCTACCAAATATAACCAACAAACCTAACACTTCCTACCAAATATAACCAACAAACCTAACACTTCCTACCAAATATAACCAACAAACCTAACACTTCCTACCAAATATAACCAACAAACCTAACACTTCCTACCAAATATAACCAACAAACCTAACACTTCCTACCAAATATAACCAACAAACCTACCACTTCCTACCAAATATAACCAACAAACCTAACACTTCCTACCAAATATAACCAACAAACCTAACCCTTACTACCAAATATAATCAACAAACCTAACCCTTCCTACCAAATATAATCAACAAACCTAACACTTCCTACCAAATATAATCAACAAACCTAACCCTTACTACCAAATATAACCAACAAACCTAACCCTTCCTACCAAATATAACCAACAAACCTAACACTTCCTACCAAATATAACCAACAAACCTACCACTTCCTACCAAATATAACCAACAAACCTAACACTTCCTACCAAATATAACCAACAAACCTAACACTTCCTACCAAATATAACCAACAAACCTAACCCTTACTACCAAATATAACCAACAAACCTAACACTTCCTACCAAATATAACCAACAAACCTAACCCTTACTACCAAATATAATCAACAAACCTAACCCTTACTACCAAATATAACCAACAAACCTAACCCTTACTACCAAATATAACCAACAAACCTAACACTTCCTACCAAATATAACCAACAAACCTAACCCTTTCTACCAAATATAACCAACAAACCTAACCCTTACTACCAAATATAACCAACAAACCTAACCCTTACTACCAAATATAACCAACAAACCTACCACTTCCTACCAAATATAATCAACAAACCTAACCCTTCCTACCAAATATAATCAACAAACCTAACCCTTACTACCAAATATAATCAACAAACCTAACCCTTACTACCAAATATAATCAACAAACCTAACACTTCCTACCAAATATAATCAACAAACCTAACACTTCCTACCAAATATAATCAACAAACCTAACCCTTACTACCAAATATAATCAACAAACCTAACACTTCCTACCAAATATAATCAACAAACCTAACCCTTACTACCAAATATAATCAACAAACCTAACACTTCCTACCAAATATAACCAACAAACCTAACACTTCCTACCAAATATAATCAACAAACCTAACACTTCCTACCAAATATAATCAACAAACCTAACACTTCCTACCAAATATAACCAACAAACCTAACCCTTACTACCAAATATAATCAACAAACCTAACACTTACTACCAAATATAATCAACAAACCTAACACTTCCTACCAAATATAATCAACAAACCTAACCCTTACTACCAAATATAACCAACAAACCTAACCCTTACTACCAAATATAACCAACAAACCTAACCCTTACTACCAAATATAACCAACAAACCTAACCCTTACTACCAAATATAACCAACAAACCTAACCCTTACTACCAAATATAATCAACAAACCTAACCCTTACTACCAAATATAATCAACAAACCTAACACTTCCTACCAAATATAACCAACAAACCTAACCCTTACTACCAAATATAATCAACAAACCTAACACTTCCTACCAAATATAACCAACAAACCTAACCCTTACTACCAAATATAATCAACAAACCTAACACTTCCTACCAAATATAACCAACAAACCTAACCCTTACTACCAAATATAACCAACAAACCTAACCCTTACTACCAAATATAACCAACAAACCTAACCCTTACTACCAAATATAACAAACAAACCTAACACTTCCTACCAAATATAACCAACAAACCTAACACTTCCTACCAAATATAACCAACAAACCTTACACTTCCTACCAAATATAACCAACAAACCTAACACTTCCTACCAAATATAACCAACAAACCTAACACTTCCTACCAAATATAATCAACAAACCATGCCCCAGTACTGTTACACGTGTAGCTGCACGAGGTTCATTAAGGTTACTACCATTGCTTAAATGACCGTATTTTTATGTTTGGATCACCAGCCATACCAACAGTTATCATATACCACTTCAGCCATACCAACAGTTATCAAATACCACTTCAGCCATACCAACAGTTATCAAATACCACATCAGCCATACCAACAGTTATCATATACCACTTCAGCCATACCAACAGTTATCAAATACCACTTCAGCCATACCAACAGTTATCAAATACCACATCAGCCATACCAACAGTTATCATATACCACTTCAGCCATACCAACAGTTATCATATACCACTTCAGCCATACCAACAGTTATCATATACCACATCAGCCATACCAACAGTTATCAAATACCACATCAGCCATACCAACAGTTATCAAATACCACTTCAGCCATACCAACAGTTATCATATACCACTTCAGCCATACCAACAGTTATCAAATACCACTTCAGCCATACCAACAGTTATCAAATACCACATCAGCCATACCAACAGTTATCATATACCACTTCAGCCATACCAACAGTTATCATATACCACTTCAGCCATACCAACAGTTATCATATACCACATCAGCCATACCAACAGTTATCAAATACCACTTCAGCCATACCAACAGTTATCATATACCACTTCAGCCATACCAACAGTTATCAAATACCACTTCATTACAATCACATTTATGCCAAAAAATGATAAACACATTATTAAAGGCAAAACCAACAAACGAGACAATTATTTTGGAATGATATCCTACTGCTCTCACACAAAGATATCAATGTTCTAGCAATGTACCGATCACAGTTTTAGTGGGTCAGTCTGGCTTAATGATTCCACCTGTTCCCACTGGAGATCTGTCTGGGTTGTGATTCCCCTCAACACTATTTATAAACACATGGCAAGACAACAGACAGAACCGGACTGCCAGTATATCAACATGCTTGTTGTTTTGACAGCCATGGGCGAGACTTCAGAACATGTGGAAAATTGAGTATCGTTTTCGGGTTAGGATGTTGAGCATCTTTTCCCTGCTTCAAAATTAACTAGACCGCCATGTTAGCTTTTCCGTATATCGTTTACAATGGGTTCTGGTAATTTTTGTTTATATTACAGGTTTCGATAAGGTGTTATATAAGGTGTTATATAAGGTGTTATATAAGGTGTTATAAGGTGTTATAAGGTGTTATAAGGTGTTATATCAGGTGTTATAAGGTGAATTTCAAAACTATTCCTCGGCCACCTATCCGACTTCTGTAGCAATGATAAACGTGAGGTAAACAAATTGGTTAGGGAGACGTCTCGCCACATCACTAACATACACACTCCTGGGGAGTTAAAGTGGGCGAGTTGCCCAGCCTCGTCATAGCCAATTAATGTACATCCTACAACAACCAATACTAAAATAGATTCAAAACTGAATAATGAATAATGCGTATGGTGTATTGCAATATGATACGCCCTAGCTTCGTCCATTAGCAGGGAGGGCTGGACAGACGAGGGGAGATACGCCCTAGCTTCGCCCACTAGCAGGGAGGGCTGGACAGACGAGGGGAGATACGCCCTAGCTTCGCCCACTAGCAGGGAGGGCTGGACAGACGAGGGGAGATACGCCCTAGCTTCGCCCATTAGCAGGGAGGGCTGGACAGACGAGGGGAGATACGCCCTAGCTTCGCCCATTAGCAGGGAGGGCTGGACAGACAATATGATACGCCCTAGCTTCGCCCACTAGCAGGGAGGGCTGGACAGACGAGGGGAGATACGCCCTAGCTTCGCCCATTAGCAGGGAGGGCTGGACAGACAATATGATACGCCCTAGCTTCGCCCATTAGCAGGAGGGCTGGACAGACAATATGATACGCCCTAGCTTCGCCCATTAGCAGGGAGGGCTGGACAGACGAGGGGAGATACGCCCTAGCTTCGCCCATTAGCAGGGAGGGCTGGACAGACGAGGGGAGATTGATACGCCCTAGCTTCGCCCATTAGCAGGGAGGGCTGGACAGACGAGGGGAGATACGCCCTAGCTTCGCCCATTAGCAGGGAGGGCTGGACAGACGAGGGGAGATTGATACGCCCTAGCTTCGCCCACTAGCAGGGAGGGCTGGACAGACGAGGGGAGATACGCCCTAGCTTCGCCCACTAGCAGGGAGGGCTGGACAGACGAGGGGAGATTGATACGCCCTAGCTTCGCCCACTAGCAGGGAGGGCTGGACAGACGAGGGGAGATTGATACGCCCTAGCTTCGCCCATTAGCAGGGAGGGCTGGACAGACGAGGGGAGATACGCCCTAGCTTCGCCCATTAGCAGGGAGGGCTGGACAGACGAGGGGAGATACGGTCTTCATCCAACCGCGCTGCATTATCCTAACTTTCAAGGATTTTGTCCTTTTTCTATATATTTTCCGAACAAAAGCATCTCATGTATGTGAAATGGAAGGACACAGTTCGATGAATTGTTTCTAATTTCTATGAAAGCATTATAGAGAGACTTTTTCAGGGATCGACTGGCGGCTGCCGTTAACATGTCGCCATATATTGTTCGACTAACCTAAGCAGGAAACGGTGTCCATGTTTATCACAACGAACCGCACAATAAACACTAGTTGATTCCCAAGTATATTGACAGAAACGAAATACAAAAATATTCCGATTTAGATATTGCGATAAGGTATACATATATTTAGTGGAATGAAAATATACGCGGACAAATAACATTGAATGGAACAAGTGATTGTACAAAATAGCACGAAGTTACATACATTACATGGAACAAAACTACAAGTATGTTGACACGCCCACATACAATGCAGCATGAAGTTTTATTGAAATTACAGAAGATAATGATTCCTGGCGGCGATTCAGATAGCAATAACCAGATGATACCTGTAACATGATTTCCCTTTCGACATACAAATGTATATAAACTCTATAAGGAATGCATATTTCATTAGAAATACACAAACTGCTTGGCATATGTTGACTGTGATCTCTCACAGAGAGTGTCACTAGATATTTATCGTTTCGTTTCGTTTCTTTATCTGATAGTGAGTGTCGCCAGATATCAAAACAGCAGTTTTTTTTCGTTTCGTTTGTTTTTTACACAACCATCGCCACTAATATAGCATGAATCAAAGTCTTTAATTTAGATAACAGTCATATCCCGGCAAAACATGGTGCCCTGTGGTAGTAATCTGTCAATCTCCCCCACGTCTAGCAGACATCACGTAATAGGAAAACGATGTTCGGTAACCCATCCAACTGAGGCCTAGATCGTTTAGATAGTGTTTACTAATCCTTCAAATTGATACTTAAATCTCGTCGTGCTGGAGTGCAACTGATAAATCGTTAGAAGTTTTCAATTTTCACCAATTCTTTATCTTTGTCATATCAGGACCTGGCTGTCGACATATCAGGACCTGGCTGTCGACTGCTTCCCGTTGTGATCTAACTGGAGATTATGGACAATGCGATTGCGTACCCATACAAGAACTATACAGCCATAGAAACGCAACGTTTTATTTCATATTACAATTCGATGAGATATTTCTGCTGAACGAACGTGACACATAAACGTCGCACAGCCCTCTCGGTGTAACCGTTGAGGAACGCAGTGGTTTTGTCGGAGACCAATTACATTACAGTTCCATTTATTGTTCCGTCGTTCCTACCAGGAAAACAGTACCTGATTTGATTGTGTATTTATTCAATATCCGTTGCTCAGGCAACTATATAAATATCGCACATCAAACAGTGGGGGTCGGCACATCATCAGTCGACCGAAAACAGAAAGTACGTATCCCTCCATGCCACCTCGAGCATGAAAACACGGTGATTAGACAGCCATGTCTGTATACTCCGTGGGTTTGGACTCGTACATCACGAGGGTTTATGTTCGGGACCTTCCTTATAAATATGGCAATGTCAGCCGATATCGAACGGGACTTACACGGGAACCGACACTTAGCGTTACTATTGCAAACAAAATCGACGTAAGCAAATGCCGACACAACCTTACATTGCCAACATTTTCAAAAACATTTTTCTTTCTACGAAAATATCATGTGAACGTACTGTGCACTGAAAGATGACGTACAATGAAAGTCACTTTAGATGACCGCATAACATAAGGTTTATTCGAACGAGAATCAAATCTAGAAATCATAATATTTAATGTATTGCTACGTCTTCAATGGGTCCATACGGAAATGACATCCGGGCGGTACACTGAACGTGGCACAATAGCAATAGGTTCATCAATGCCTTTCCTAGATGGTTTTCAAACGGTAGGCAACTGGGTACACGTGAATTTATTTATTGAACGAGACCCCTTATTATTGAATCTTATTCGAGCATCACTTGCCGAGTAGGAGTCAGAGACACTTGACTACATAGGACCCCGGACTCGACAAACAGTATCAGTTCTGATCCCGAGAGCCTCGATGAAGACATACAGATATAATATCATCATATAAATATTGATATTGAACGTTGTCGTGCAGAGCACCAATACTGGTTGACGTTCTCTAAGTAGAATAGGGTCGAGGACTGCTCGGTGACGTTTCCCGGTGGCATTGCTTACTTGACTCCAGATAAAATATAGGATGTCAATTATTTCTTCAACATCCTAAGCATTCCTTTTAGACACTGGACAAAGCTAAGGGTTGTCATTGCATTTGGTCTCTGACAGGCATGTAATGTTTGAGAAGTCACCTGATCACTTTTCGGCAATAATGGCTAAGAATATCAGCTGATGAGCCGGTACCAGATGGTGTCAGAAATTCCTAAATGTACAGTTACCGTTAGGAAACGCTTAAATAAGAAACTTAATAGTTTAGCATCCGAGAAAACGAAAACAGTGTTATTTATGATATATAATTTTAGGCTCTTAATAGTATTTAATTCCTGTCACCTGTTCAGACGAATTCATATATAAAGGACATGCGCATTGCGAGCTAAAGGTAACTTAGTTAAGTGAAATAATGTTTTCAATTATTGGTTTGTGACGTGGGCGTCAGATATATTGGACAAACAAAACATGTTTATTTGATGTTTATTTACACCAAACACAATGACTTTGTGACATGTGACACACATTGTCTGATCCAAGTATTTGTTATGATAGACATCCAATACACTATATTTTATTCTAGCTACATGTACATGTAACATTTTGCATTAACGGAAGTATTTCAGAAGTGGGTCCTAAAAACAGACAAAATCTACGACGGCTCGTTTACTTCGTAAGACGAAATCTAAAACATGCCGTGACGTCATCCATCTGAACGTGGTTCAGGCATCCAAGGACATTTACCAACAACTGTACATACAGTCAACTACAGGTGAACGGAGACCGTAGCAACATACTAGCAACGCTTTGGTACATGTATCGTACACACACTGGCCTGTTAGTAGGCAACACGACCGTTTCCCAAGCATCCGAGTTATTCGTGACAACGCAAATGTGTATGGCATAACGTCACATTTGACTGTTTTAAGAGTACATTGACAAATAAACATATTCTATTTGTTTCTGAAAACATGAATAAACATTTTCACGTCTGACATTGTCATTTATCACAACTGTTATTGATCTACTGTGAAGTTGCTAAAATTCACGAGGGTTTTAATTTCACTCAATTCGCGAACTTTAACACTTCGTGAAAGAGTCCAAATCGTTGCCATATAACCTAAATTTCAAAACTTATTTTTTGATTGCCGAAATTAATCCACTGCGAATAAGTTTCGGATATTTCACAACCGCCAAATTTACAATGACTAATTACAATACCCAAAATGTCTCCTCACAAACAACACTACACCTCAAAGAACACACACATAGCGACTTGATTCAAGACCTAATAAGGTTCCTATATGTATACATAATCAATTTACCGCAAAGTTTGCGAAAGTGGAAGTGACATTCTATTAGCAAAATTTGTAATTCTGTGAATTTGACAGTCATTACAATATTTTAATTCATGTGATCGCTTTGCAGTACATTGGAGAAAAGGATATCGCGGATATACTCTACGTCACGTCATGATTACAAAACAGTGTGGTAAACATATCGCAGTGGTGTGGGGATGGGGACGTTGTTTTCCTTCTGTGGCACACACTCCGTTTTATCCCCTTTCACACGCTACCCCGATCGTAAGTCCGTATACCGTACATTTTAATGTTTCTTTTTATGACAGGCCATCACAGCAAAGTAAGTCAACTGACAAAATCTCTGAGACCCGGACGCTTCACGTGCGCACGTGAAATACACGTGGGAGTTTTTAAACCTACCCAACCGCAGTGGACGATTTATCTTTTTAATTCCTTTTCTCGACGTTCGCTTCCATTATACATCTAGGTGACCTTGATAGTAATCATTGGTGAACAAATGTAAAGTTATTTAAGGACAAGATAGGGCTCCATCATCTTTATAGAATAGTAGAAACGGCAACAAATAGACAGAGGGACGCCAAGGCTTTCGATTATAGCCCGACCACAAATGCTATTCTCTGAAGTCAGTTGTGCAGTTATATTGGTTTTCAGGACAGCAGCGACCAATAAGATAAGGTGTCTGACATTGTGCTACCACTAGCCTTCAAAGTTCATGGCATAGGTTGAGCAGGCCGTAGGTTGGTGTTCTTTCTCCGGGAACTCCGGCTTTCCTCCACCATGAAAATCTGACACGTCCTAAAATGACTACAGCTGTAATAGGACGTAAAACACAAATAAACCAAACAAATCTTAGTACGATATATCTATTTAGTACTAGTAAACACGGGATTACCGCGAAGAAGGACAAGGTAGCTACCAGTCAAATATAAGGGATCTATGCCTGGCGGTATTTCAGAAGATGTCATTTGAAGGTTTCAACATACATGTATTAGACCCCAGTGACTTTGAAAGAAGGTCAGTGTGATTCTTTTCGCAAACTCTGTTCAGCTCCTTCCAAGAAAGCTACCAGCAAATGTCATGTCTCTGGGCCTTTCGGTATTTCAGAAGAAGTCGTTTAAAGGAAAAGTTGACGGACGCAGGACGGACGGTCGACGGACGGACGGGCGACGGACACTGCACCATTAGGGCCAGGTGAGCTAAAAACGCTTTATGTAAAAGTGTAGGTAAAACACTGGCATATGTATCGGCGTTTATGTTTGAACTTGTGATTAAAGGACGGTGTAAATTTTAAATATGGTCGCTAAATACTCATTTATAAAATTCCACTGAACTGTTACGGTGACTTGGTCACGAGATATTCTGACTACAGACTACATTGTAAAATCTTCTCCAAATAGCCAAAAGGAAAACGTAGATGATGAAGAAGGGACAGTACCCTGTTAATCTCCTCACCGGAACAGCATCCACAGCAACCAGTGACATAAAGCCTATTAATAACTTTATATACATTTATCATGTATGTATCGCGTGCTTTTATATGTCTGTTTTGTAATCACAGGAGCGATGGCATGTATTAATGAATCCGAGCTCAATATGACCAGTATGTCGGATTGCAAACTTTGCCAGATAAGGGATCTTTATACATGTACTAAGTGGGTGAGGGCACAGGGACCTGAGAATTTGTTACAGCTAGTTTTTTATGACTACTGAGGGGGCATTTTTATCGAAAATTGATCTTAACCCCCCAAATGTGTAAAATTACGCTAAACACCCTATTTTAGGTCCAAAACTAGCTGTAACAAATTCTCAGGTCCCTGTAGGTGAGGGCGGATTAAAGTCGACCTACAAGTTCCAGTGAAGAGCAAGATTTTTTACGTTGTTAAGTGGTATATGTACTACTAAGTAGCATCTCTGACTAAAATAGATACGAAAAAAAGGTCTGCCAAACAATTTAAATACACTAACTAATCAACTGTACATGTTCCAGAAGTGTATCAATGTGTTACGCCTGAGGCAAGCGAGATTATAAAATTTGGTTGAAATTAATGATCCTGTTTCATTGTTGTAAATGGCGAGAATCCTACAAGGTCAAACTAACCGATAATACATGTACAACATCGTTCATAAGCTGTTGCTTAGGTAAAATTAACCGATAATATAAATTGTACATATACACTTAAAACTTCGTTAATAGGTAACGCGTTAACTAGATGTGAAAATTAAACACGAATCACCCCGCTAACAACCACAGAGAAACACACTTTTTCTGCGATGGAAGTCTTTTAATTTAAAAGTTCGCTGGACCTAGAAAAGGCTCTCCGTTGTCGGTTATACCATTATTGTAAAGAAATATTCTGAAAATCTTTGGGGGAAATAGGTGGACCGTCACCAAGTCAGAACATGACCTGCAACTCATCATCATACAACTCATCATCATACAACTCATCATCATACAACTATCATCATACAACTCATCATCATACAACTTATCATCATACAACTCATCATCATACAACTCATCATCATAAAACTTATCATCATACAACTTATCATCATACAACTCATCATCATACAACTTATCATCATACAACTTATCATCATACAACTCATCATCATACAACTTATCATCATACAACTTATCACCATACAACTCATCATCATACAACTCATCATCATACAACTCATCATACAACTTATCATCATACAACTCATCATCATACAACTTATCATCATACAACTCATCATCATACAACTTATCATCATACAACTCATCATCATACAACTCATCATCATACAACTCATCATCATACAACTCATCATCATACAACTTATCATCATACAACTCATCATCATACAACTCATCATCATACAACTCATCATCATACAACTCATCATCATACAACTTATCATACAACTTTTCATCATACAACTTATCATCATACAACTCATCATCATACAACTTATCATCATACAACCCATCATCATACAACTTATCATCATACAACTTATCATCATACAACCCATCATCATACAACTTATCATAATACAACTTATCATCATACAACTCATCATCATACAACTTATCATCATACAACTTATCATCATACAACTTTATACCAAAGCACAGCTCAATCTCTTTATTCGTTAAAAAGTATATGAGTGGAAACGAAAATATGACGAGACGATGGCCAATGGCAACCATTTCATGGAAGGAGGGGCATACAGGAGGGGGCATTAAGGAGGGGGGTTAAAGGAGGGGGCATACAGGAGGGATTTTAAAGGAGGGGCCATAAAGGAGTGGATAAAAAGCGTTTCTTTATTCACAACAGGTACTCTAATCATGGACGTGTGTAGATCAGTGACGATCAGTGACGATCAGCAAAGATGTCTTAAGCAGACACCGATATTTATTAATAGCGTAAATAATACCGCAGCCGACAAAAGTTTGATGTCAGCGTTAACGTAGATTGTCCTTTTAGAAAATGATAACCCAACTCCATCCTCATACATACAGGGGCTTCATTTTCATAACTTCTTTGGATATTTAATACAGATACTGTAATGACTCGGAGCTTTGATTGGCCGTGGACTTCGTTTGAAGTGATGGGCTGTATATATCTATATACCTATATACCTAACCCTAACGAGAGTGTAAACAACCCACACATCTCACGTTTGATCAGTGTTGGTAACATAATTAAAACGCTATCACAGCGCAGTATACATGCATCTATGCGAAAACCGCAAACATACTTCTGTTTATATCTTAAGTCAATCAATATGTAATAACAAGTCACCTGTCTACAGATACCACATGTCAACAGAAATAACATGTCTACAGAAATAACATGTCTACAGAGATCACCTGTCTACAGAGATCACATGTCTACAGAAATCACCTGTCTACAGAAATCACATGTCTACAGAGATCACCTGTCTACAGAGATCACATGTCTACAGAGACCACATGTCTACAGTGATCAAATGTCTACAGAAATCACTTGTCTACAGGGGTTACCTGTCTACAGAGATCATATGTCTACAGAGATCACCTGTCAACAGAGGTTACCTGTGTACAGAGATCACCTGTTTACAAAGATCACCTGTCTACAGAGATCACCTGTCTACAGAGGTTACCTGTGTACAGAGATCACCTGTCAACAGAGATCACCTATCTACAGAGATCACATGTCTACAGTGATCACCTGTCTACAGAGGTTACCTGTCTACAGAAATCACATGTCTACAGAAATTACCTGTCTACAGAGATCACATGTCTACAGAGATCACCTGTCTACAGAAATCACATGTCTACAGAGATCACCTGTCTACAGAGATCACATGTCTACAGAGACCACATGTCTACAGTGATCAAATGTCTACAGAAATCACTTGTCTACAGGGGTTACCTGTCTACAGAGATCATATGTCTACAGAGATCACCTGTCAACAGAGGTTACCTGTGTACAGAGATCACCTGTTTACAAAGATCACCTGTCTACAGAGATCACCTGTCTACAGAGGTTACCTGTCTACAGAGGTTACCTGTCTACAGAGGTTACCTGTCTACAGAGATCACATGTCTTCAGAGATCACCTGTCAACAGAGGTTACCTGTCTACACAGATCACATGTCTATAGAGATCACCTGTTTACAGAGGTTACCTGTCTACAGAGATCACCTGTCTACAGAGATTACCTGTCTACAGAGATCACATGTCTACAGAGATCACATGTCTACACAGATCATCTGTCTACTGAGATCACATGTCTACAGAGATCACATGTCTACAGAGATCACCTGTCAACAGAGGTTACCTGTCTACAGAGATCACCAGTTTACAGAGATCACCTGTTTACAGATATCACCTGTCTACAGAGGTTACCTGTCTACAGAGATCACATGTCTACAGAGACCACATATCTATAGTGATCAAATGTCTACAGAAATCACTTGTCTACAGGGGTTACCTGTCTACAGAGATCATATGTCTACAGAGGTTACCTGTCTACAGAGATCACATGTCTACAGAGGCCACATGTCTAAAGTGATCAAATGTCTACAGAAATCACTTGTCTACAGGGGTTACCTGTCTACAGAGATCATATGTCTACAGAGGTTACCTGTCTACAGAGATCACATGTCTACAGAGGCCACATGTCTACAGTGATCAAATGTCTACAGAAATCACTTGTCTACAGGGGTTACCTGTCTACAGAGATCATATGTCTACAGAGATCACCTGTCAACAGAGGTTACCTGTCTACAGATGTTACCTGTCTACAGTGATCACCTGTCTACAGAAATCGCCTGTCTACACAGATCACCTGTCTACAGAGATCACCTGTCTACAGAGATCACCTGTCTACAGAGATCACCTGTCTACAGATATCACCTGTCAACAGAGATCACAAGTCTACAGAGATCACCTGTCTACAGAGGTCAAATGTCTAAAGAGATCACCTGTCAACAGAGATCGCCTGTCTACAGAGATCACCTGTCTACAGAGGTTACCTGTCCACAGTGACCACATGTCTACCGATATATCAGTATGTCCCAACGCCATACAATGCTATATGGTTATAGAAATATCAACATCATACTTACAATGATGAATACGGATACTTGATATCACTATACTCTACCTTTCATAGCTTTTTATTACTTCATCGTATTAGATTTAAATATCTGTTTCCGTTTTGAATAGCACAAGAATATAAAATGAATAGTGTGTAACTCCAATTGGACTCCATGATCCAGTGTTCTGTATCCGAATCACTGAGTTACTAGTTTCGTTATAATGATTTATACCTGTTCCCAGACGGAAGGTCATTTCCTATAAACATGTATCCGGTTTCTCTCCGAGAGTGTCTCTACATAACCTCTTGATGATGTAGACGTGCTTTTATATGCCCGCCAAACGTAAACTCGACTCCGTGAATATCGCACCCTTTGTCTCTGCATCAAAGACAGCACGCTAATAGCCAGATTCTCTTACAAATATTTAAGCCAAGTTACCCCTAATAGAGCTCTGGCCTGTCGTTGACGCGCGTGCAGTTCGTACACGTGCCAATGCGCCACGCACAGACAAGCGCTTTCTTTTTCAAGCCATTAACATCTTCGATTTATTTACGTTACGGAACCAAAGTACGGTATGTACATGTACATGTATAAGATGACTGGCTTTCTTATTAAAGAGTTCCACGTTTAGTTTTAACAAAATATAAACGATTCCACTGCCGGCACCGAGTTGGTAAGGAAGAGAGAACAGCTACATGTAGCCCCTCTGGGTAAACGTATTAGATCAAGAGTACATGTACAAATGTAGCATACATTTCGCATAGAACCTCTCATCAGATGAATGAAAGAAATTGACTGAGTGAATAAAATTGATATAGAAGTATATCAAAGAACTAAAGGGTTTTTTTCAAATTATTATTAATTCTTTTTTTTAATTAATTCTGTTAGTTACATGATTTTGTTCATCCTTTTTAGCATATAACATACATGGGTAAGATTTAGGGTTTTGTCGCTGATATACCGTCAAGCCTATATTCAATTACCATCTGAAATATAAATGATAAAACATATCTGACGATAACGCTCGTGGTCTAGTGTTAAACTCGGCGGCTCGATATTACCGTTAAGTGTACACTATTAAAGCATGGCGATGGAGGGCAATGTTTACATAACCTGTTTATCATGATTTATCTGATACAGGTATCTACATCGTCTTCATCAAAACATATCAGAGTGGTTATTGACATTCGGGCTAAGATAAACGAGAGAAGGTAGGTGTCACGTGAAGCGTAATCCTATCTCAATATCTTACGAATCGTTCAATTGTCCTCACGGAATAAAATTCATACTAAATCTTTATTTTAGAGTAAACGATATAAGCTACTTATCACATTATACATATTGTACCACTGATTTGTGATAGACGTTATATTTTATTCCCATTCTCGCTTTAATCTTCAAATCGAAACAGATGTTTTTGGTACCAATTTCACAACGGGTTCAAAATAACAATGGCCAATTACTAATAAGGTAATCAGTAATATACTACTTGATACACAAAACACTTGCCAGTTTAATAAGTAGTCGTGTTGTTTTCGCTGTTGAGGAAGCCGATAAGCGAAGTTTGTTTACTTTTTCATAATATCACCAAATATTTTATAAAATTGTAGTTCGGTAATCCTTGTGAACTATTCATACATAATCGGTTAACCCATGCAAATGAGACATATCTTTACAAACATCTCTGGGCACCTTGACCCCACGGAGCATGCGTGTTTTCAAGTTAACATTCTAGTTGATTTTAAAAAACGCGGGTTCACTAGATTGACTCTTTAACATTCACATACAGTGCAGAAGTCTATCGGAGCATGCGTAATATCTGTGATGTTACATGTGTCCGGTCAGAAGCAGGAGTCAAGCCAGGAAATGACATATCAATTTCTCACAGACATGTTTAATGTGATCCATGATTATATCTGACCATTCCATAAAACTTATTACATCATGGTCAATGTATACCTTATACATGTACAAGTGTTACAGGTCCTTACAGATTAAGGACACTCGTAAATCTTATAACATGTTGGTTAATGTAAACCTTATACAACCGCTAGACGAGTATCCCTAACAAATTAAGGACACAAACTGGCTATATAACTGACCACGTAAACAGTTCCTCCCCTGAAGGCTAACTCAACACGTAGAAATTTCCTCCCCTGAAGACTAACTCACCACGTAAACAGTTCCTCCCCTGAAGACTAACTGACCATGTAAACAGTTCCTCCCCTGAAGACTAACTCACCACGTAAACAGTTTCTCCCCTGAAGACTAACTCACCACGTAAACAGTTCTTCCCCTAAAGTCTAACTCACCACATAAACAGTGCCTTTCCTGAAGGATAACTGACCACGTAAAAAGTTCCTCCCCTGAAGGCTAACTGACCACGTAAATAGTTCCTCTCCTAAAGGTTAACTCACCACGTAAACAGTTCCTCCCCTGAACGCCAACTGACCACATAAATAGTTCCTCTCCTAAAGGTTAACTCACCACGTAAACAGTTCCTCCCCTGAATGCTAACTGACCACGTAAACAGTTTCTGCCCTGAAGACTAACTCACCACGTAAACAGTTCCTCCCCTGAACGCTAACTGACCACATAAATAGTTCCTCTCCTAAAGGTTAACTCACCACGTAAACAGTTCCTCCCCTGAAGACTAACTAACCACGTAAACAGTTCCTCCCCTGAAGGCTAACTAACCACGTAAACAGTTCCTCCCCTGAAGGCTAACTCACCACGTAAACAGTTCCTCCCCTGAACGCTAACTGACCACATAAATAGTTCCTCTCCTAAAGGTTAACTCACCACGTAAACAGTTCCTCCTCTGAATGCTAACTGACCACATAAATAGTTCCTCTCCTAAAGGTTAACTCACCACCTAAACAGTCTTCCCCTGAAGACTAACTCACCACGTAAACAGTTCCTCCCCTGAAGACTAACTAACCACGTAAACAGTTCCTCCCCTGAAGGCTAACTGACCACGTAAACAGTTCCTCCCCTGAAGGCTAACTAACCACGTAAACAGTTCCTCCCCTGAAGACTAACTGACCACGTAAACAGTTCCTCCCCTGAAGACTAACTGACCACGTAAACAGTTCCTCCCCTGAAGGCTAACAACGTAAACAGTTCCTCCCCTGAAGGCTAACTGACCACGTAAACAGTTCCTCCCCTGAAGACTAACTCACCACGTAAACAGTTCCTCCCCTGAAGACTAACTCACCACGTAAACAGTTCCTCCCCTGAAGTCTAACTCACAACGTAAACAGTTCCTCCCCAGAAGACTAACTCACCACGTAAACAGTTCCTCCCCTGAACGCTAACTGACCACATAAATAGTTCCTCTCCTAAAGGTTAACTCACCACGTAAACAGTTCCTCCCCTGAAGACTAACTAACCACGTAAACAGTTCCTCCCCTGAAGGCTAACTAACCACGTAAACAGTTCCTCCCCTGAAGACTAACTGACCACGTAAACAGTTCCTCCCCTGAAGACTAACTCAACACGTAAACAGTTCCTCCCCTGAAGGCTAACTGACCACGTAAACAGTTCCTCCCCTGAAGACTAACTCACCACGTAAACAGTTCCTCCCCTGAAGACTAACTCACCACGTAAACAGTTCCTCCCCTGAAGTCTAACTCACAACGTAAACAGTTCCTCCCCAGAAGACTAACTCACCACGTAAACAGTTCCTCCCCTGAACGCTAACTGACCACATAAATAGTTCCTCTCCTAAAGGTTAACTCATCACGTAAACAGTTCCTCCCCTGAAGACTAACTAACCACGTAAACAGTTCCTCCCCTGAAGACTAACTAACCACGTAAACAGTTCCTCCCCTGAAGACTAACTCACCACGTAAACAGTTCCTCCCCTGAACGCTAACTGACCACATAAATAGTTCCTCTCCTAAAGGTTAATTCACCACGTAAACATTTCCTCCCCTGAAGACTAACTAACCACGTAAACAGTTCCTCCCCTGAAGGTTAACTGACCACGTAATCGGCCAACCCATGCAAATGAGACATATCTTTACAAACTTCTCTGAGCACTCTGACCCCATGGAGCAAGCGTGTTTTTAAGTTAACAAATTTCAATAATATCTGCTTTTGGTTTGTTTGAAGTATACCAACACATTTTCTCGTGGGATATAATAATAATCATATATATCATACTTGTTGACAACGTATTTCGTTGATCTAACATACCTTGAAAGAAGTACGTGTGAAATCAAACTCCTCGTTTCTTCGCGTCCAATTGTTTACAACACACATACATGTGGTCGCGCCAGGTGTCGCGGTTATTTCGCGCTATATTTTGATATCGCTATATTTGGCGCGGGCTTTCCCAGTAATTAAACTGACCACATCGGGCATCGGCTTCACAGTATCTAATTATCAAGTACGGATTCCTTTGTCTGAATATAGGTATTTTTCATTCTAGTTGATTTAAAAAAACGCGGGTTCACTAGATTGCCTCTTTAACATTCACTGGTACAGTGCAGAAGTCTATCGGAGCATGTGCAAGATCTGTGATGTTACATGTATCTGTGTCCGGTCAGAAGCAGAAGTGATCAGGTCACGCCGGGAAGTGACATATCAATTTCTCGCAGACATGTTTCACGTGATCCATGATTGTATCTGACCATTGCATAAAACTTATTACATCATGGTCAATGTATACCTTATACATGTAAAAGCGTTACAGGTCCTTACATATTAAGGACACTCGTAAATCTTATAACAGTTGGTTAATGTAAACCTTATACAACCGCTAGACGAGTATCCCTAACAAATTAAGGACACAAACTGGCTATATAACTGACCACGTAAACAGTTCCTCCCCTGAAGGCTAACTGACCACGTAAACAGTTCCTCCCCTGAAGGCTAACTCACCACGTAAACAGTTCCTCCCCTGAAGACTAACTGACCACGTAAACAGTTTCTCCCCCGAAGGCTAACTGACCACGTAAACAGTTCCTCCCCTGAAGACTAACTCACCACATAAACAGTCCCTCTCCTGAAGACTAACTCACCACGTAAACAGTTCCTCCCCAGAAGACTAACTCACCACGTAAACAGTTCCTCCCCTGAACGCTAACTGACCACATAAATAGTTCCTCTCCTAAAGGTTAACTCACCACGTAAACAGTTCCTACCCTGAATGCTAACTGACCACGTAAACAGTTTCTGCCCTGAAGACTAACTCACCACGTAAACAGTTCCTCCCCTGAACGCTAACTGACCACATAAATAGTTCCTCTCCTAAAGGTTAACTCATCACGTAAACAGTTCCTCCCCTGAAGACTAACTAACCACGTAAACAGTTCCTCCCCTGAAGACTAACTAACCACGTAAACAGTTCCTCCCCTGAAGACTAACTCACCACGTAAACAGTTCCTCCCCTGAACGCTAACTGACCACATAAATAGTTCCTCTCCTAAAGGTTAATTCACCACGTAAACATTTCCTCCCCTGAAGACTAACTAACCACGTAAACAGTTCCTCCCCTGAAGGTTAACTGACCACGTAATCGGCCAACCCATGCAAATGAGACATATCTTTACAAACTTCTCTGAGCACTCTGACCCCATGGAGCAAGCGTGTTTTTAAGTTAACAAATTTCAATAATATCTGCTTTTGGTTTGTTTGAAGTATACCAACACATTTTCTCGTGGGATATAATAATAATCATATATATCATACTTGTTGACAACGTATTTCGTTGATCTAACATACCTTGAAAGAAGTACGTGTGAAATCAAACTCCTCGTTTCTTCGCGTCCAATTGTTTACAACACACATACATGTGGTCGCGCCAGGTGTCGCGGTTATTTCGCGCTATATTTTGATATCGCTATATTTGGCGCGGGCTTTCCCAGTAATTAAACTGACCACATCGGGCATCGGCTTCACAGTATCTAATTATCAAGTACGGATTCCTTTGTCTGAATATAGGTATTTTTCATTCTAGTTGATTTAAAAAAACGCGGGTTCACTAGATTGCCTCTTTAACATTCACTGGTACAGTGCAGAAGTCTATCGGAGCATGCGCAAGATCTGTGATGTTACATGTATCTGTGTCCGGTCAGAAGCAGAAGTGATCAGGTCACGCCGGGAAGTGACATATCAATTTCTCGCAGACATGTTTCACGTGATCCATGATTGTATCTGACCATTGCATAAAACTTATTACATCATGGTCAATGTATACCTTATACATGTAAAAGCGTTACAGGTCCTTACATATTAAGGACACTCGTAAATCTTATAACAGTTGGTTAATGTAAACCTTATACAACCGCTAGACGAGTATCCCTAACAAATTAAGGACACAAACTGGCTATATAACTGACCACGTAAACAGTTCCTCCCCTGAAGGCTAACTGACCACGTAAACAGTTCCTCCCCTGAAGGCTAACTCACCACGTAAACAGTTCCTCCCCTGAAGACTAACTGACCACGTAAACAGTTTCTCCCCCGAAGGCTAACTGACCACGTAAACAGTTCCTCCCCTGAAGACTAACTCACCACATAAACAGTCCCTCTCCTGAAGACTAACTCACCACGTAAACAGTTCCTCCCCTGAAGACTAACTAACCACGTAAACAGTTCCTCCCCTGAAGTCTAACTCACCACGTAAATAGTTCTTCTCCTGAAGACTAACTCACCACGTAAACAGTTCCTCCCCTGAAGGCTAACTCACCACGTAAATAGTTCTTCTCCTGAAGTCTAACTCACCACGTAAACAGTTCCTCCCCTGAAGGCTAACTCACCACGTAAATAGTTCTTCTCCTGAAGACTAACTCACCACGTAAACAGTTCCTCCCCTGAAGTCTAACTCACCACGTAAATAGTTCTTCTCCTGAAGTCTAACTCACCACGTAAATAGTTTCTCGCCTAAAGGTTATCTCACCACGTAAACAGTTCCTCCCCTGAAGACTTACTAACCACGTAATCGGCCAACCCATGCAAATGAAACATATCTTTACAACATCTCTGAGCACCTTGACCCCACGGAGCATGCATGTTTTCAGGTTAACAAATTTCCCTTTAGAGGGCTTCTGTGTGTGGGAACTTTCAGTTACATGTGTATATCTTCTTTGGGTTTGTTTGAAGTATAGAAACACATTTTCTCGTGGTATCTAATAATAATCATATATATCATACTTGTTGACAACGTATTTCGTTGATCTAACATACATTGAAGAAGTACGTGTGAAATGAAACTCCTCGTTTCATCGCGTCCAATTGTTTACAACACACATACATTTTGTCGCGGTTATTTCGCGCTATATTTTGATATCGCTATGTTTGGCGCGGGCTTTCCCATCAATTAAACTGACCACATCGGGCATCGGCTTCACAGTATCTAATTATCAAGTACGGATTCCTTTGTCTGAATATAGGTATTTTTCATTCTTGTTGATTTTAAAAAAAACGCGGGTTCACTAAATTACCTCTTTAACATTCACTGGTACAGTGCAGAAGTCTATCGGAGCATGCGTAATATCTGTGTTGTTACATGTGTCCGGTCAGAAGCAGAAGTATGTCAGGTCACGCCAGGAAATGACATATCAATTTCTCATAGACATGCTTCATGTGATCCATGATTGTATCTGACCATTCCATAAAACTTATTACATCATGGTCAATGTATAACTTATACATGTACAAGCGTTACAGGTCCTTACAGATTAAGGACACTCGTAAATCTTATAACATGTTGGTTAATGTAAACCTTATACAACCGCTAGACGAGTATCCCTAACAAATTAAGGACACAAACTGGCTATATAACTGACCACGTAAACAGTTCCTCCCCTGAAAACTATCTGACCACGTAAATAGTTCCTCCTCTGAAAGCTAAATTACCACGTAAACAGTTCCTCCCTGAAGGCTAACTGACCACGTAAACAGTTCCTCCCCTGAAGAATAACTCACCACGTAAACAGTTCCTCCCCTGAAGAATAACTCACCACGTAAACAGTTCCTCCTCTGAAGACTAACTCACCACGTAAACAGTTCCTCCTCTGAAGACTAACTCACCACGTAAACAGTTCCTCCCCTGAAGACTAACTCACCACGTAAACAGTTCCTCCTCTGAAGACTAACTCACCACGTAAACAGTTCCTCCCCTGAAGGCTAACTCACCACGTAAACAGTTCCTCTCCTGAAGGCTAACTCACGTAAACAGTTCCTCTCCTGAAGGCTAACTCACTACGTAAACAGTTCCTCCTCTGAAGACTAACTCACCACGTAAACAGTTCCTCCTCTGAAGAATAACTCACCACGTAAACAGTTCCTCCCCTGAAGGCTAACTCACCACGTAAACAGTTCCTCCCCTGAAGAATAACTCACCACGTAAACAGTTCCTCCCCTGAAGAATAACTCACCACGTAAACAGTTCCTCCCCTGAAGGCTAACTCACCACGTAAACAGTTCCTCCCCTGAAGAATAACTCACCACGTAAACAGTTCCTTCCCTGAAGACTAACTCACCAAGTAAACAGTTCCTCCCCAGAAGACTAACTCACCACGTAAACAGTTCCTTCCCTGAAGGCTAACTCACCACGTAAACAGTTCCTTCCCTGAAGACTAACTCACCACGTAAACAGTTCCTTCCCTGAAGACTAACTCACCAAGTAAACAGTTCCTCCCCAGAAGACTAACTCACCACGTAAACAGTTCCTCCCTGAAGGCTAACTGACCAAGTAAATAGTTCCTCCCCTGAAGGCTAACTCACCAAGTAAATAGTTCCTCCCCTGAAGGCTAACTCACCAAGTAAATAGTTCCTCCCCTGAAGGCTAACTCACCAAGTAAATAGTTCCTCCCCTGAAGGCTAACTGACCAAGTAAATAATTCCTCCCCTGAAGGCTAACTCACCAAGTAAATAGTTCCTCCCCTGAAGGCTAACTGACCAAGTAAATAGTTCCTCCCCTGACGGCTAACTCACCAAGTAAATAGTTCCTCCCCTGAAGGCTAACTCACCAAGTAAATAGTTCCTCCCCTGAAGGCTAACTCACCAAGTAAATAGTTCCCCCCCTGAAGGCTAACTCACCAAGTAAATAGTTCCCCCCCCCCCCCCCCCCTGAAGACTAACTCACCAAGAGAACAAAATTACGTTAAATCATCATATGAAAGACGTTGGTACGCCGGCTCACATTCCGGGTTATCCTGATTTTTCCTGTAAGTAAACCCCCTAGTTCTTTATTATGACAACTTGTGAGTTCTTGTTTCGTTGTTTAGTCCGCAGGGTTTTTACGATATCTTGCGGAAATCCAATGTCCAAGAATCCGTGAAAAGTTTGCAAGGAATATGCTGGCATGTAATACGTGATGCGTGTTTAAAGGCCTTCATATGAACCATTTTACATTAAAACTCTGAAATGATGTAACAGAGCTGTAACACCGTTTGGGACGTATAAATCAATTTACCGGTACGACGGAAGGCATTTGTTGTAGAGTAGTTAATGTCATAACAACGAAAATGTAAAACCTTATTGGTGAATCGAGCATTACGTCTGAAAGGTGCAGTACTTGACGGTACGCTTCTACGTAAAGTGCCAAAGAAAGAAGTCTTCTCAGAGTTAAAATCCCTCCTCATGGAAAGTGTACAGAGCGTCTGTTAAAAGTTTCAAAAAACAGCTGTTTTACATGTTCTAAGAATCTGTTGAGCAATTAAACACAAGAACAACAGACACTGGCGCGATGTCTATAAAGTAGTAATACATCGGTCGTCCTAGATACTGGGTAAATGTACACGTACCAGGTTTTGAGATAAATACATACATATTATCAGATAAATCTGATGTATGTTAACTTATAATTTGTTATTAAATACACTGTTCACTGTTCTTACACGTACATGAGCTATGAGTTACTCTCCTGTTAAACATATCCTTAGCATACAGTTTATTACATAAACGATATCACAGAAGACCAAACCCTATCGGTGGTGTGTATACCTTGTGAATAACTCACAGAATAAAGTTTATTTTCGAATACTAAAGCTCGATCTAGTCTAGCAAGCGCAAGTGAGTAAATGCTTAACAAACTAGATATCTTTTTCGTTGGAGATCCAAATCAGAGCGCTGGAAATCTTTAGCGTCGGGGATACATGGTAAAAATGAGCGCTGGGACTCTCTAGCGTCGGAGATACAAATCAGAGCGCCGGAACTCTCTAGCGTCGGAGATACAAATCAGAGCGCCGGAACTCTCTAGCGTCGGACATACAAATCAGAGCGCCGGAACTCTCTAGCGTCGGACATACAAATCAAAGCGCCGGAACCCTCCAGCGTTACGGTTCGGCATGGGCTATAACAAATCCCTTTATTTACTTGATAGCAATTTGAATCGGTGTTTGATTTATCATAATAAACAAATTGCTAATGAAACTTTAAAAGCAGATTTCTTCCTTTTCGCTCTGAAAATGTCAGTTGGGAGATAAATTATAAGCGTTTGATTATGTGTATTATCGGGACAAACCTACATTTTTTTATTTATTCTTTCAGTGTTACTGATCGATTAGAAAACATGAATCTCTAATAATACCAATATGATCCATTAAGCGGTTGTTCAGCTATATCCGCTGTCATTAACAAAATTAAAAAACAGGGTATGCTCTGCGGTCAGGGAATTTTACTCTACCACCTGCGGCACATCGGACGCCGTACATCGACCCGACCGTTTCCGTTCTACTTCCGGTTAAATCGGATGTATAACGCACCAACCTCTTCCGATTTGCCAAATGAAGTATACATGTACAAAAATAAGTTTGCCCTGTTTAATGCATTACTGTTACATTTCCTTATATAATAATCATGTGAAGTATGTTTGGTGGTGAAATGGTAAAAATCGTATAAATGTTATACATATATATATATATATATATAAACTTTACTTATTTCTACAGCAATCATAAAGCAAGTTACTAATATTGTACAATGATCACTCTTCAAGGCCCGGATGTTAGCGAACTTACCGCACGGTTGGGTGGGTGATATTACTGTTGCAGGAAACCTGAGTACCAGGAGAAAACCCACTTGTACTGGCAGTACTCCTATAACATAAGCGGCCGCTGGTCGGCCTTTTTAATATCGGATATGATTTTGCCGACTGCAACCTCTTATTTCCGAAGCACTAAACACGAAATTCTCCTGTTTCATGATGGATTAATGGGAAGGAATGTTATTTGGACTTTGTTGATCATTTAAATGTAAGTGACACGCTATATTTTTTTCAAAATCCGAACTCTGAAAAATTGATCGTCAGCATCGGACTAATCAGCTATGGGCAGTTAGAGGTTACACGGCGCCTGTCAAAAAGTATCTCGCCGTGTTAAACCTCTAACATTGTTGGAGTAGTACTGGCCCTAGACGTCTTATTGAAAGGCAAGTGCGCATGTGCTATCTGCTGTAACACCCGGCCACCCTTAATACGTAGTTTGGCATGACCAGGGTATTACCACCTTTGTCAAATCAGGAGCGACATTATAAAGTTTAAGGTCAAGGGAAACATTGCTGGGCCCACTCAGACCATTGTTACGTTAACTTTTAGTTTCAATTAGTCAGAATAAGTTTTGTAGAATATATGCTTTATTTTTCAGAAATGACATATCAAACATCTGGAGGGATCCTTAGCCTCAATCTCGATTACGTTTTATATCACCAGAAATCATACACATTCTCACACATTCATGCATCCTTCCAAATCAAGCATTTGACTGAATACCTTTATAATCTAACGGCGCTTGATATTAAGTGGCTCCTGCATGTAAAACTAGGCGTGCTTCGACATATGTAGCACGGGGAATGTCAAGGTCGTGACATGCGCAGAGCTGTCAGATCCGACACCCGCCCCGGGGGTGTCTAAGCCAGCTGCTCCGTGTTCTGTTCCAGATATAACTCTTTACATCTAAAAAGTGCACAACAAGATAGCAACTTTTTCTTCTCGGGGATTACGTCTTCAATATACAGTTGATCTGTACGAACCCCAGGCTGGGATGTTCAATCAAAATATCCACTTGTACCGGATTCAACTTCATTCCGAGCTTCATCATAGCGCCATGTCATTTAAATGTCAAACTATGCGCTCTGTATCTTTGTGATGGACCCTATACCAGACACTTATCTGTCATTCAATGAAATGTCCTATCATAAGTGTACGCTTGTGATTGAACCAATATGGCGATAAGTTAACAGTAACTGAACTGAAAGAATACATGACATCATTTACCTAACATACATGTACTTATGATAAGGCTGACACACAGGAGCAGTCACTGGGTCTTCTACCCTAGCCTGGTCCAGCTTTCTGACAAGTATGTAAAAAACATGGTCGATTGGTGTCCGTTTATCTTTTACATCCTATTAATAACTAGCTATGGCCGTTTGTTTCGTCTGTTTAATTCTAGGTTATCCGTGTGTCTCGCCTGTTTAATTTTAGGCTTTCCGTCTATCTCGCCTGTTTAATTTTAGGATATCCGTGTGTCTCGCCTGTTTAATTCTAGGCTATCCGTGTTTCTCGCCTGTTTTATTCTAGGCTATCCGTCTGTCTCGATTGTTTAATTCTAGGCTATCCGTGTTTCTCGCCTGTTTAATTCTAGGCTATCCGTGTGTCTCGCCTGTTTAATTCTAGGCTATCTGTCTGTCTCGTCTGTTTAATTCTAGGCTACCCGTCTGTCTCGCCTGTTTTATTCTAGGATATCCGTCTGTCTCGATTGTTTAATTCTAGGCTATCCGTCTGTCTCGCCTGTTTAATTCTAGGCTAACCGTTTGTCTTGTCTATTTAATTCTAGGCTATCCATCTGTCTCGCTTGTTTAATTTGAGGTTATCCGTGTGTCTCGGCTGTTTATAAAATTCTAGGCTATCCGTTTGTCTCGCCTGTTTAATTCTAGGCTATCCATCTGTCTCGCCTGTTTAATTCCAGGCTATCCGTCTGTCTCGCCTGTTTAATTCTAGGCTATCCGTCTGTCTCGCCTGTTTAATTCTAGGCTATCCGTCTGTCTCGTCTATTTAATTATAGGTTATCCGTCTGTCTCGTCTATTTAATTCTAGGCTATCCGTCTGTCTCGCCTGTTTAATTCTAGGTTATCCGTGTGTCTCGTCTATTTAATTCTAGGCTATCCGTCTATCTCGCCTGTTTAATTTTAGGTTATCCGTGTGTCTCGCCTGTTTAATTCTAGGCTATCCGTCTGTCTCGCCTGTTTAATTCTAGGCTATCCGTCTGTCTCGCCTGTTTAATTCTAGGCTATCCGTCTGTCTCGCCTGTTTAATTCTAGGCTATCCGTCTGTCTCGCCTGTTTAATTCTAGGCTATCCATCTGTCTCGCCTGTTTAATTCTAGGCTATCCGTCTGTCTCGCCTGTTTAATTCTAGGCTATCCGTCTGTCTCGTCTATTTAATTCTAGGCTATCCGTCTATCTCGCCTGTTTAATTTTAGTTTATCCGTGTGTCTCGCCTGTTTAATTCTAGGCTATTCGTGTGTCTCGCCTGTTTAATTCTAGGCTATCCATCTGTCTCGCCTGTTTAATTCTAGGCTATCCGTCTGTCTCGCCTGTTTAATTCTAGGCTATCCGTCTGTCTCGTCTGTTTAATTCTAGGCTATCCATCTGTCTCGTCTATTTAATTCTAGGTTATCCGTCTGTCTCGTCTATTTAATTCTAGGCTATCCGTCTGTCTCGCCTGTTTAATTCTAGGTTATCCGTCTGTCTCGTCTATTTAATTCTAGGCTATCCGTCTATCTCGCCTGTTTAATTTTAGGTTATCCGTGTGTCTCGCCTGTTTAATTCTAGGCTATCCGTCTGTCTCGCCTGTTTAATTCTAGGCTATCCGTCTGTCTCGCCTTTTTAATTCTAGGCTATCCGTCTGTCTCGCCTGTTTAATTCTAGGCTATCCGTCTGTCTCGCCTGTTTAATTTTAGGCTATCCGTCTGTCTCGCCTGTTTAATTCTAGGCTATCCATCTGTCTCGCCTGTTTAATTCTAGGCTATCCGTCTGTCTCGCCTGTTTAATTCTAGGCTATCCATCTGTCTCGCCTGTTTAATTTTAGGCTATCCGTGTGTTTCGTCTGTTTAATTCTAGGTTATCCGTCTGTCTCGGCTGTTTAATTCTAGGCTATCCGTTTGTCTCGCCTGTTTATAAAATTCTAGGCTATTCGTGTGTCTCGCCAATTGAATTCTAGGCTATCCGTTTATATGAAGGAATGGTAAGAACATTAGCTCGGGAGTTCACTAAAAAATCGAGGTGAAATCCCGGAGACAGGAGGAGGCAGGTGTGTCTGGCCTGCTCCAGAAATAGTTGGTAGCGATAGCCTTCCAGCTCATCACTCAGGACGGCCGCGCATCATCATCTTAAATATCTACCTAATCGACCATTTTTCATGTCAGCGTGCCATTTAAAAAGATTCTGAGAGCTAGCTTGAGGTCTAGGGGTAAAGTATCCGCGAGCTGGGATACCTTTAGACAAGCGTTATTACAGAATGGTTGGAACTTTTAAAATCTTGGTATCGTTCTTATAAATAAACCAACGTAATCTGAATCGTATATTTTTCCTAGCAAGTCTTGTACCGACCACCGCACACGGTTGATATCACACTGTTGCTTTCCTTGCAACTTATTTAAGTTACATTATTTATTATGACATATCTTTAGTCATGCATTTAATATCTTTAAAATATTTTTTTTATGAAATGTCACGCCCCAATAAATACACGTAATAACACGCCTTGAAACAAATGAATAACGAAACCTAACAGACACCGTCATGGGACAAACTATTACGTTTTACCAATAGAAGATGTCAAAGGAAAACGCCCTCTCATGAACCAGTCTGCCTACTATACACCATATCTGTCCAAAACACCAAATCACACATTGAACGTTTTGCTAGTTGATGTTGAATTTGTGAAGCTCGTAAAATGAATCATCGGGACACGAGTATACATATAATTCATATAAAGTCGATTGAAATCTGCCTGCACTGTATGCCAACCACCCAGACATGTTATATTTAAACTGTGTGAAATTAAACTAGATCTTTTTAACATTTATGTCCCTATAAGAACATGGAAATAGCACGTGCAGACACTCTCGCGGTTTTAGATTTTACAACAAAAATGGTATCGGTTGTGTTGTTATGTAAACAAAAGTGTATAGAAAAGACATTTGTATAGTCGTAAAATCTGCAATCTATACGATGGAGACAGTCTGTAATGTGAAAGTTACACATTATCCCTCATTACTCCTGTAACATTATATATGGTGTGTCCAAAGCCCGCCATGTATACCTCGAACATTATTGGAGTGTCAGCCCTGTCTCGCCAACTTAACATTGCCAGTTTTATACCACACTAAAATATCTCCATTAAATTTAATTAATACAAATAAAAAATGAATCTCAATAATTCATAGAATGAATATATCCGGGTGTAACAGAAACATGTTGTACAACCTGTTCGTGATATTTCAAGATAGGAAATATACTGAAATGAAATGAAATAAACCTTATCACGATGTATAACAGTCCTTGTCGACAAACATTTAAATTATTTTTTTTAAGTAGTATATCATGATAGTATTAAATCGACACGTGTCATGTGTAAATGTGAGATCTATTATAGACCGGACGCGGTATAAACTTTAAACATCAAATCAGACAGTTATGGACCTCGATATTATGTCCCGCGTTTATAAACAATGAACCTCAATATGATGTCCCGCGTTTCTAAACAATGAACCTCGATATTATGTCCCGCGTTTATAAACAAGAGGTCCAGAGGGCCTGTATCGCTCACCTGGCTTTCAGTAAATGCAACAAAAAGTTATGTGTCAGTTAAATAACATAAACTTTTCCAGTGTGGGATCTGCCACAATATTGCCCTAAATGAAATCTTAGCTTTCTGATTCACAGAGGATTTAGAGGAAACTCATATCAATTATGCCCTCTTTATGCCCAGCAATTAAAAAGTTTTGTGTTAGGAAGTCTGCAAGGGGTGTGGCAATCGCTAGGATCAAATTTAAAATCATGTTTGTGATGTGTTATGACACAGGAGTCAAGACTGCAAGGGCATGGCAGACACTGGGGTCAAATCTAACATGATGATTGTGATTATCTCTTAACGCCAAGCAATTGTTTATATAGTTTTGGGGTGGGGACCTCAACCGTTTAAAAGTTATGACTCAAGGGTTAAGTCTGCAAGGGTGTGGCAGACTCACGGATCAAAGCTAAAATCATTTTCGTGGTTGTCTTTTTACGCTCTGCAATTGTATAATCATTATATAGTTTTGGGGTGGGGATCTCAACCGTTTAAAAGTTATGACTCAAGAGTCAAGTTTGCAAGGGTGTGGCAGACCCTGGGGTCAAATCTAAAATCAATTTTGTGATCGTCTTTTTATGCTAAGCAATTGAATATATAGTTTTAGGGTGGAAATCTCAACCATTTAAAAGCTACATCAATACTGCCAAGTGGACCCCTTTTGGCCCCGCCCCTCAGGTCCCATGGGGTAAGCCCCTTCATTTGTATAAATTTGAATCCCAGCCACCTAAGGATGCTACTACTAAAATATTAATGTTTCACATTGCTTAGATCCAGAGAAAAAGTCGTTAATATGAATATAGCCAAATGGACCCCTTTTGGCCCCGCCCCTCAGGCCCCTGGGCGGTCAGCCCTATCATTTGTTTAATGCTGAATGCCAGACACCTAGGGATGCTTCCTACCAAATTCATTTTACATTCGATCAGTGGTTAAGAAGAAGTCGATAATCAATTGTTGAAGGACGGACGCCCTCGTTTATAAACAATGAACCTCCATATTATGTCTCTCGTTTATAAACAATGAACCTTGATGTCATGTCCAGGGTTTATAAACAATGAACCTCGATATGATGTCTCTCGTTTATAAACAATGAACCTCCATATTATGTCTTTCGTTTATAAACAATGAACATCGATATCATGTCTCTCGTTTATAAACAATGAACATCGATAGTATATCTCTCGTTTATAAACAATGAACCTCGATATCAGGTCTCTCGTTTATAAACAATGAACCTCGATGTCATGTCCAGGGTTTATAAACAATGAATCTCGATATCATGTCCCGCGTTTATAAACAATGAACCTCGATAGTATGTCCCGCGGTTATAAACAATGAACCTCGATATCATGTCTCTCGTTTATAAACAATGAACATCGATATCATGTCTCTCGTTTATAAACAATGAAAATCGATAGTATATCTCTCGTTTATAAACAATGAACCTCGATATCAGGTCTCTCGTTTATAAACAATGAACCTCGATGTCATGTCCAGGGTTTATAAACAATGAATCTCAATATCATGTCCCGAGTTTATAAACAATGAACCTCGATAGTATGTCCCGCGGTTATAAACAATGAACATCGATATCATGTCTCTCGTTTATAAACAATGAACATCGATATTATGTCTCTCGTTTATAAACAATGAACCTCGATATCAGGTCTCTCGTTTATAAACAATGAACATCGATGTCATGTCCAGGGTTTATAAACAATGAACATCGATATTATGTCTCTCGTTTATAAACAATGAACCTCGATATCAGGTTTTTCGTTTATAAACAATGAACCTCGATGTCATGTCTAGGGTTTATAAACAATGAACATCGATATTATGTCCTGCGTTTATAAACAATGAACCTTGATATTATGCCTCTCGTTTATAAGCAATCAGTAAGCAGTAGACTCAATATATCTCAGTTTGAGGAGACCCAGTATTTCTTACTTGAAGTAGCCTCAATATATCTCAGTTTGAGGAGACCCAGTATTTCTTACCTGAAGTAGACTCAATATTTCCCTGCTGGAGTAGACTCGATATGATTGTGATTTGTGACATTGAAACACGCCGATACTAACATTAACATGGCGGCACCGGAGATTCATAGCAGTTATGACTGTATATATAATTAAACGAACGGTAACGAGTTTCATTTACTTTCAATTACTGAAAATGTCAAAATATTTTTAATTAAAATTCTTTCGAGGACATGTCATAGTGAATGGTTAACAAGATATGGTCTAATTTACCAGAAAAGAATGTTAAGTAACATTAACAAGGAATACCAAGCTCTTACATGTTTAATTATCAGGTTACTGTAATTATTATTGAAATATACATGAGTTCCACTCACCCAGCGTTTCAATACGCCACGATTTCAAATCAAATAACCGACGACGGAGTGCTTCAATAGTGTATATAATTTTACCATTCTTCTTCAGGTTACAAGGCGATTGTGCTCAAACAACAGGAAAGATTATGTGAAAATGGAATCCAAACAACAGGAAAGATTGTGTGAAAATGGAATCCAAACAACAGCAAAGATTGTGTGACAATGGAATCCAAACAACAGCAAAGATTGTGTGACAATGGAATCCAAACAACAGCAAAGTGACAATGGAATCCAAACAACAGCAAAGATTGTGTGTAAATGGAATACAAACAACAGGAAAGATTGTGTGTCAATGGAATCCAAACAACAGGAAAGATATTGTGTGACAATGGAATCCAAACAACAGCAAAGACTGTGTGACAATGGAATCCAAACAACAGGAAGATTGTGTGACAATGGAATCGAAACAACAGGCAAGATATTGTGACAATGGAATCCAAACAACAGGAAAGATTGTGTGTAAATGGAATCCAAACAACAGGAAAGATTGTGTGACAATGGAATCCAAACAACAGAAAAGATTTTGTGAAAATGGAATCCAAACAACAGCAAAGATTGGGTGACAATGGAATCCAAACAACAGCAAAGATTGTGCGACAATGGAATCAAAACAACAGCAAAGATTGTGTGACAATGGAATCCAAACAACAGCAAAGATTGTGTGACAATGGAATCCAAACAACAGCAAAGATTGTGTGACAATGGAATCCAAACAACAGCAAAGATTGTGTGACAATGGAATCCAAACAACAGGAAAGATTGTGTTACAATGGTATCCAAACAACAGGAAAGATAGTGTGTAAATGGATTCCAAACAACAGCAAAGATTGTGTGTAAATGGAATCCAAACAACAGGAAAGATTGTGTGACAATGGAATCCAAACACCAGGAAAGATTGTGTGTAAATGGAATCCAAACAACAGCAAAGACTGTGTGACAATGGAATCCAAACACCAGGAAAGATTGTGTGTAAATGGAATCCAAACAACAGAAAAGATTGTGTGACAATGGAATCCAAACAACAGCAAAGATTGTGTGATAATGGAATCCAAACAACAGCAAAGATTGTGTGACAATGGAATCCAAACAACAGGAAAGATTGTGTGACAATGGAATCCAAACAACAGAAAGATTGTGTGACAATGGAATCCAAACAACAGGAAAGATTGTGTGACAATGGAATCAAAACAACAGAAAGATTGTGTGACAATGGAATCCAAACAACAGGAAAGATATTGTGACAATGGAATCCAAACAACAGAAAGATTTTGTGACAATGGAATCCAAACAACAGGAAAGATTGTGTGTAAATGGAATCCAAAAAACAGGAAAGATTGTGTGAAAATGGAATCCAAACAACAGGAAAGATTGTGTGAAAATGGAATCCAAACAACAGCAAAGATTGTGCGACAATGGAATCCAAAAAACAGGAAAGATTGTGTGGCAATGGAACCCAAACAACAGGAAAGATTGTGTGAAAATGGAATTCAAACAACAGGAAAGATAGTGTGTAAATGGAATCCAAACACCAGGAAAGATTGTGTGTAAATGGAATCCAAACAACAGGAAAGATTGTGTGACAATGGAATCCAAACAACAGAAAAGATTGTGTGTAAATGGAATCCAAACAACAGCAAAGATTGTGTGACAATGGAATCCAAACACCAGGAAAGATTGTGTGTAAATGGAATCCAAACAACAGAAAGATTGTGTGACAATGGAATCCAAACAACAGAAAAGATTGTGTGACAATGGAATCCAAACAACAGCAAAGATTGTGTGACAATGGAATCCAAACAACAGCAAAGATTGGGTGACAATGGAATCCAAACAACAGAAAGATTGTGTGAAAATGGAATCCAAACAACAGGAAAGATAGTGTGTAAATGGAATCCAAACAACAGAAAAGATTGTGTGTAAATGGAATCCAAACAACAGGAAAGATTGTGTGGCAATGGAATCCAAACAACAGGAAAGATTGTGTGAAAATGGAATCCAAACAACAGAAAAGATTGTGTGAAAATGGAATCCAAACAACAGGAAAGATTGTGCGTAAATGGAATCCAAACAACAGGAAAGATTGTGTGACAATGGAATCCAAACAACAGGAAAGATTGTGTGACAATGGAATCCAAACAACAGCAAAGATTGGGTGTAAATGGAATCCAAACAACAGGAAAGATATTGTGACAATGGAATCCAAACAACAGAAAGATTGTGTGACAATGGAATCCAAACAACAGGAAAGATTGTGTGACAATGGAATCCAAACAACAGAAAAGATTGTGTGAAAATGGAATCCAAACAACAGCAAAGATTGTGCGACAATGGAATCCAAACAACAGGAAAGATTGTGTGACAATGGAATCCAAACAACAGAAAGATTGTGTGACAATGGAATCCAAACAACAGGAAAGATTGGGTGTAAATGGAATCCAAACAACAGCAAAGATTGTGTGACAATGGAATCCAAACAACAGGAAAGACTGTGTGACAATGGAATCCAAACAACAGCAAAGATTGTGTGACAATGGAATCCAAACAACAGGAAAGATATTGTGACAATGGAATCCAAACAACAGGAAAGATTGTGCGTAAATGGAATCCAAACAACAGGAAAGATTGTGTGACAATAGAATCCAAACAACAGCAAATATATTGTGACAATGGAATCCAAACAACAGGAAAGATTGGGCGTAAATGGAATCCAAACAACAGGAAAGATATTGTGACAATGGAATCCAAACAACAGAAAGATTGTGTGACAATGGAATCCAAACAACAGGAAAGATATTGTGACAATGGAATCCAAACAACAGGAAAGATTGTGTGTAAATGGAATCCAAACAACAGAAAGATTGTGTGACAATGGAATCCAAACAACAGAAAGATTGTGTGACAATGGAATCCAAACAACAGGAAAGATTGTGTGACAATGGAATCCAAACGACAGAAAGATTGTGTGTAAATGGAATCCAAACAACAGAAAGATTGTGTGACAATGGAATCCAAACAACAGGAAAGATATTGTGCGACAATGGAATCCAAACAACAGCAAAGATTGTGCGACAATGGAATCCAAACAACAGGAAAGATTGTGTGACAATGGAATCCAAACAACAGCAAAGATAGTGTGACAATGGAATCCAAACAACAGCAAAGATTGTGTGACAATGGAATTTAAACAACAGGAAAGATCGTGTGACAATGGAATCCAAACAACAGCAAAGATTGTGTGTAAATGGAATCCAAACATCAGCAAAGATAGTGTGACAATGGAATCCAAACAACAGGAAAGATTGTGTGACAATGGAATCCAAACAACAGCAAAGATTGTGTGACAATGGAATCGAAACAACAGGCAAGATATTGTGACAATGGAATCCAAACAACAGCAAAGATTGTGTGTAAATGGAATCCAAACAACAGGAAAGATATTGTGACAATGGAATCCAACCAACAGCAAAGATATTGTGACAATGGAATCCAAGCCACAGCAAAGAGTATGTGTAAATGGAATCGAAACAACAGCAAAGATTGTGTGACAATGGAATCCAAACAACAGGAAAGATTGTGTGTAAATGGAATCCAAACAACAGGAAAGATATTGTGACAATGGAATCCAAACAACAGCAAAGATATTGTGACAATGGAATCCAAACAACAGGAAAGATTGTGTGACAATGGAATCCAAACAACAGGCAAGATATTGTGACAATGGAATCCAAACAACAGGAAAGATATTGTGACAATGGAATCCAACCAACAGCAAAGATATTGTGACAATGGAATCCAAGCCACAGCAAAGATTGTGTGTAAATGGAATCGAAACAACTGCAAAGATATTGTGACAATGGAATCCAAACAATAGGAAAGATTGTGTGTAAATGGAATCCAAACAACAGGAAAGATATTGTGACAATGGAATCCAAACAACAGCAAAGATATTGTGACAATGGAATCCAAACAACAGGAAAGATTGTGTGTAAATGGAATCCAAACAACAGCAAAGATATTGTGACAATGGAATCCAAACAACAGGAAAGATTGTGTGACAACGGAATCCAAACAACAGCTACGTTCGTACGACAATTGAATTCACACATCAGCTTCGGTATTTTAATAATATTGCATTCACACAACAGCTAAGGTCATGTGACAATTGCATCAACACAACATCATAGTCATTACGAACATCACAAACCATAGTCATTACGAACATCACAAACCAGTCATTACGAACATCACAAACCAGTCATTACCAACATCACAAGCCATAGTCATTACCAACATCACAAACCATAGTCATTACCAACATCACAAGTCATAGTCATTACCAACATCACAAACCATAGTCATTACCAACATCACAAACCATAGTCATTACCAACATCACAAGCCATAGTCATTACCAACATCACAAACCATAGTCATTACCAACATCACAAACCATAGTCATTACCAACATCACAAACCATAGTCATCACCAACATCACAAGCCATAGTCATTACCAACATCACAAGCCATAGTCATTACCAACATCACAAACCATAGTCATTACCAACATCACAACTCATAGTCATCACCAACATCACAAGCCATAGTCATTACCAACATCACAAACCATAGTCATTACCAACATCACAAACCATAGTCATCACCAACATCACAAACCATAGTCATCACCAACATCACAAACCATAGTCATTACCAACATCACAAGTCATAGTCATTACCAACATCACAAACCAGTCATTACCAACATCACAAACCATAGTCATTACCAACATCACAATCCATAGTCATTACCAACATCACAAACCATGGTCATTACCAACATCACAAACCATAGTCATTACCAACATCACAAGCCATAGTCATTACCAACATCACAAACCATAGTCATTACCAACATCACAAACCATAGTCATTACCAACATCACAAACCATAGTCATTACCAACATCACAACCCATAGTCATTACCAACATCACAAACCATAGTCATTACCAACATCACAAACCATAGTCATTACCAACATCACAAACCATAGTCATTACCAACATCACAAACCATGGTCATTACCAACATCACAAACCATAGTCATTACCAACATCACAAACCATGGTCATTACCAACATCACAAACCATAGTCATTACCAACATCACAAACCATGGTCATTACCAACATCACAAACCATAGTCATTACCAACATCACAAACCATGGTCATTACCAACATCACAAGCCATAGTCATTACCAACATCACAAACCATAGTCATTACCAACATCACAAACCATGGTCATTACCAACATCACAAGCCATAGTCATTACCAACATCACAAACCATGGTCATTACAAACAACCAACTGTTCGCCGATTGGGCTGAAACTATAACTAGTATAAGGATGTGAGAAGTCGTACATTGTAATGACATGGTTTGAAGGGTTTGAGATTGACGTATTTGTTGAAGTCGTACGTTGTAATGGCATGGTTTGAAGGGTTTGAGATTGACGTATTTGTTGAAGTCGTACGTTGTAATGGCATGGTTTGAAGGGTTTGAGATTGACGTATTTGTTGAAGTCGTACGTTGTAATGGCATGGTTTGAAGGGTTTGAGATTGACGTATTTGTTGAAGTCGTACGTTGTAATGGCATGGTTTGAAGGGTTTGAGATTGACGTATTTGTTGAAGTCGTACGTTGTAATGGCATGGTTTGAAGGGTTTGAGATTGACGTATTTGTTGAAGTCGTACGTTGTAATGGCATGGTTTGAAGGGTTTGAGATTGACGTATTTGTTGAAGTCGTACGTTGTAATGGCATGGTTTGAAGGGTTTGAGATTGACGTATTTGTTGAAGTCGTACGTTGTAATGGCATGTTTTGAAGGGTTTGAGATTGACGTATTTGTTGAAGTCGTACATTGTAATGACATGGTTTGAAGGGTTTGAGATTGACGTATTTGTTGAAGTCGTACATTGTAATGACATGGTTTGAAGGGTTTGAGATTGACGTATTTGTTGAAGTCGTACATTGTAATGACATGTTTTGAAGGGTTTGAGATTGACGTATTTGTTGAAGTCGTACATTGTAATGACATGGTTTGAAGGGTTTGAGATTGACGTATTTGTTGAAGTCGTACATTGTAATGACATGGTTTGAAGGGTTTGAGATTGACGTATTTGTTGAAGTCGTACATTGTAATGACATGGTTTGAAGGGTTTGAGATTGACGTATTTGTTGAAGTCGTACATTGTAATGACATGGTTTGAAGGGTTTGAGATTGACGTATTTGTTGAAGTCGTACATTGTAATGACATGGTTTGAAGGGTTTGAGATTGACGTATTTGTTGAAGTCGTACATTGTAATGACATGGTTTGAAGGGTTTGAGATTGACGTATTTGTTGAAGTCGTACATTGTAATGACATGGTTTGAAGGGTTTGAGATTGACGTATTTGTTGAAGTCGTAACAAATAAATGTCGATTCCCAAGCGAAAGATGAACGTAATACACATGTGACTGCACTTATAGAAACATGAATTTCACTGAAACAAACAGACGTTCCGTCCTTCTAGGAGTCATTGGTGATGTTAAGGGCCAAAAAGGGGAAATCCAAATTGATTTGAACCACTGTTTAAATAGGGGGGGGGCATAAACCTTCTTATTAATACGGTTTATTTTCAAATGAATAACGAAGTGTTTAATATGAACCGCGACTCCAGTTCTCAATCGACAAGCGAAGTTGACCGCTTGTATCACCATGTGACTACGGCTATAGTATTGAGTCATCGATACAGCATGCCAAACCTGAGTAGACAATCGGAAACATATATTACAACATTATAGAGTTTATTTGTTTGGGCGCTCGTAGCTCAGTCTGGAGCATCAGAAATCTTGCACCCTTTTGTTCGACTCGACTACCCTAATCCGCGCGGGAATTATAAACTCAATTATAGTCGATCACAGCGGAACAACACTGCCATGACGTCACGCACCATAAACTAAAGTGCGATGTGAACGCCACATTGGTCGCTGTCGCTGAAAAAAAGAAAAAAGACAATCAACCGAAGGAAAGAATCGATCACTCATGAATGGTGTAGACAGGAATTTATCAACTCTTGGAGTTTAACATTTATGCATGCAGAACTTGAAAAATGTTCATTTTGGAAAATAAAGATACCAAGTATCATGTAAATTAACCCTGGGTATCTCTAGATCAGACTTGGGTTACGTTATCTTGTACTCAAAACATGAACTATAGATTATTCCTTCAAGTCTTTGACGTCCAGTGTCATACTTCAACGACTGCAGGTAATCACACTAAAAGTTACACTTCAACAACACGTCCTTCTTAACTGTCTAACCCTCAGGCTCTAACCCTCGGGCTCTAACCCTCTTGTCTTCGAAACTTTCTCAGCAAAACATGCTCATTTTGAGTATTGTTTCCCCGGTATTCCGTCACATTTTCATACCAAGACGTGGCTATAATTATCAATTCATATTTAAGAATAGATAACGTATTCAAAGTTTTGTGACGCATCGGGGTAAGATTGGGGGTCAAATTGAGAGAAAAAAACTGAGTACGTAGTTTTACGGTTACGAGTATTGGAGAACCCGTGGGTGTCGGGAACTCCAGACCTGGTATTTATAAGGAGACTTTTCGTTCTGATATTGGCATAGTCACTCGATACATTTAATAATATACCAGCGTCCAAACTTCTACTGGTATACAAACATATAGCTAACTGCATACTTTAACAAGCTAATGTAGGACATATGTGATGAATAATTATTCACACGTCAGCTCCAGCCATCATACGGGTCGGTGACCCCATCAGGACTTCACCACGCTTCAAAAGTACGCCGTGTACACAAATATTTACGGAAGCGCTCGATTCGTGACGTCACGCTTCCTCGTGTCGGGGTCACTGAGGGCAACGTGAACCACCACACACGTACAGGCGGGGGAGTCCGTGTGTCAATATCTAAAGTCGCTGATTGATTGTTGACAGGTGTCTCCATTGTTATCAGCCCCACTTCTCCACGACTTGTGATTGTCGGGTCCTATCATCGTAAGGAGGCCAGGCGACACCCTCGAGGACGAACCCGTACTGAGGTTGATGACGGGAGTATTTAGTAAAGCCGCTGACAGAGATGTCAATGACGTATCGGTATGAATTGATAACCGCCCGGATGTGGCCTAATGTGTATACGCAGAGACCGTCCCTGGAGGGGAGAAATTAAACGAGACGTTTTAATTTATATATACAAAGTCATTACCCGGAAGTCGTCTTTCGCCCAACTCGGAATCCCACGGGGACACGATTTAAAAAATCCTTTATCAATTTAAAACAGATTTTTTGATACCTAATAAAAGTACTTCGGTGAAATAATTAAGCTGTAAAATAATATAAGAAATAACCAACAGGCAATGTTTCAAATGAAATCATGTAACTAGGTTGCAATCTTTGTCTCATTGAGAAATATTCTGTATCGTGATATGAAGATGGTCGTTTTTGAGTATGATCATTAGTGCGTTTACTTGTTGTGTTTGACACTGATACTCGGTTCTCATTTTGAGAACTTGATGTTTACTCGGATTTGACAAAGATTTACATGGCGGGTGTCGTCGATGAAGTAGAAGACGCTTACTCTTCCGGAACACCTGCCCTTATTCTCTTGTGCTTTTATGAGAGTCTCCGTGTAAATATTTCTTTCCTATTTTGCCTCTAGTTTAATCGATTTTGAGTTCGCATTATGGTTTTGTTGACGCTATGGTATTCTCTCATTTTTAGTTCGGATTGTGGTTTTGTTGACGCTATGGTATTCTCTGATTATGAGTTCGCATTATGGTTTTGTTGACGCTATGGTATTCTCTGATTTTGAGTTCGGATTGTGGTTTTGTTGACGCTACGGTAATCTCTGATTTTGAGTTCGGATTGTGGTTTTGTTGACGCTACGGTATTCTCTGATTTTGAGTTCGCATTATGGTTTTGTTGACGCTACGGTATTCTCTGATTTTGAGTTCGGATTATGGTTTTGTTGACCCTATGGTATTCTCTGATTTTGAGTTCGGATTATGGTTTTGTTGACGCTATGGTATTCTCTGATTATGAGTTCGCATTATGGTTTTGTTGACGCTATGGTATTCTCTGATTTTGAGTTCGGATTGTGGTTTTGTTGACGCTACGGTATTCTCTGATTTTGAGTTCGGATTGTGGTTTTGTTGACGCTATGCCAGTATGGTATTCTCTGATTTTGAGTTAAGATTGTGGTTTTGTTGACGCTATGGTATTCTCTGATTTGAGTTCGGATTGTGGTTTTGTTGACGCTATGGTATTCTCTGATTTTGAGTTCGCATTATGGTTTTGTTGACGCTACGGTATTCTCCGATTTTGAGTTCGCATTATGGTTTTGTTGACGCTACGGTATTCTCTGATTTTGAGTTCGCATTATGGTTTTGTTGACGCTATGGTATTCTCTGATTTTGAGTTCGGATTATGGTTTTGTTGACGCTAGGGTATTCTCTGATTTTGAGTTCGGATTGTGGTTTTGTTGACTGGTCTTCTCTGATTTTTTTTTCAGATACCTTCTCATTCAGCTAGTGTTTTTGTCTTTCGTACATAATATCCTTTATCATACGTTTACTTCCAATCGAATATCGGTACACGATTTTACAGCTGAGTAGAATGTTCACCTGTGCTATACACCAACGTTGAAGACAAGAAATGTTTAATTAATAGTGTCCACACTTATATTACTTATAAGTGCGCCGTTTGCAGATTTGTTACTGTTGAAGCGTGTAGAAATGTGTTTTATATTTAATTATGTTAATGTTCAAAAGCTAAAACTTTCCGTTGCATTACGCAGAAATTAATACATACATGTAATTCAAACATATTGCTAATGCAAGTAAGATTACCATATTGTAATGGAAAAATGACTTAACCTTGAGGTCTTATTTACTAGCTATAGAAGATAGTTATAAATAAGCATCGATACATTTGGTTTGTTTTAGGGTTTAATCGTTCTATTAAATCTATTAACATTTATAGTGTATAATTAAGGCTGTTACATCATACTATGAGTAATTTTAGTGTATATGCCTCTTAAAGATAAAGTCACCATGTCGAGTGAAATTTTGAAGGGGAGAGGGTACATTGTAATAACTGAACCACATACATGTATAGTTCACATTACAACCAAATACTTCCTACCTGTCAATGTATCCTTGTATACCTTATGGATTCATGTCGATGATAAAGTGTCTCCAATATATAAATATACTTGCATCTCTAAACATGTTGATAGAAATTTTACGAGTTCCTACGAACGCGCCGGTTGTAAAACTTTTACTCTAATACAACGTGCACTTTGCCAAGCCTGTTAAATCTTCACCAGATCTGATATCATAATACCATAAATTACAGAATTTAAAATAGTCCAGTTTACCTTTGAACATAATAAAGAGGCCATATATATGGCGAGGTTGGTTGTGGACTTTTAGGGGGACATGGTTTTGATAATCACAGTGATTTAATGTTTACATTTCAGTGTAAGGCCAGACTATTGTATTTCCGCTCTCTGTCTCTCTGGCGTTATATAATCAAAGTGAAACCATCATGACGTAAAAAATACATTTTCTATTGTTAAATTACCCCTAAATAGCAACCCGAAGCATCGAAGAAACATGTATTTGAAAGTTTGTGTCTGTAAAATAATCTCACAGGGCAAATTCTAGCACTAAGCATGTAGTATGCGAGAGCCCGAAACAGGTAGCTAACAATTATATCGTTTGGCCTACATTTACTCAGTCAGGCCTGAAATGAGAGCAGAAGTTGGTGTGTTTTTGACGGGTAGGTTTGATTTGGATAATAAGACATAAATGTCCTATAAACCTCCATATCTACATCATTTGTACCCACTTTACTTACACCCGACCCTGATCACAACAACAGCTGTCGTAAACACAAACACCACACACTAGTGTCTCGTCCGTAAATAAAACCACTGCTCCGTCGGCGGCCACTCCAGGTCGGGGTACAGACATACATAGTTTAAATATTTAACGCTTTGAAGAAAATGTGTACATCCTGTCGAGCGACTTAATCCTCGCTCGATGATCGTGATAATGTGGAGGGCTCGTAAAGCTTTATAACTTACGTAACTCCACAAACTGTTCTGTGCTCGGTAGCTCACGTCTCACTGGCTGTGTAACTGACATGATACTATTATTTCGCCGACATTTGTGCCAGGGTTCGTTTTATATTCTTTTATAACCTTTCTATTATGTCTAGGTAAGGTTCCAAGAACAACAACTGGTACAAATATAGGCATTTTACCGCATCCTCCTCGCACTAACGTTGTTACATACAATGTATAGAATGATTTCCGATTTCGCTAAACTATTTAACTTATATATTGGTGTTATAAGCGAGCTGGCTCATCGCTAATGATGTTTTGTTAAAAGCTTATTAAGTTTATATTATACATTTACTTGTGAAAAACGTCTACATCTTGTTGACGACTACGATGATGATGATGATGAATTTTCTATAGCCTTGGTTATGGCCATTTACGTGGGGGGGGGGGGTATCGAAAATTGATTGAAACCCCCAAAAGTGTAAAATTGCTTTAAACACTTTAATTTAGGTCCCTGTGATCAGAACTGGATATTTGGCGAGGTTTAGAGGAGGAATGGGAGACGGATGTCCAGTAGTATTAAAGAAACCAACAAAACAAAATGATTGGTTTGAAGATGCTGGTTGTGGAACTTTATAACGGGAGGGGTGGGGTCTGTATTGAAGGGGGTTTAATTTCAGTGCACGTTGAGTCTAGGGCTATCTTATTGGGAGGCTTTTTGTAGCGTATGTACCCATGTTGGAGATATTTACTTTATTAGCACCGCGTGTGAAGAAGGAGCCCCATTACATAAGCTCCACAAATAAAGTAAATCCCCCATTTTACTGTGTCAACACAACAGTCACGGGGTACTAAGTAAAGAGATATGACAATCATGACAGCGGCGTTGATCTAATCCCTTTGACGATGGAGTTTCAGACTACAACATTACCCAAACCACTGTATGTTGTAACAATGACAGGCGTGCTTGATCTGTCCCATTATTGTGCAATTGTGGCACGCACACAACCGGGGTAGATGTGCTTACACATAGGCCGGGTAAACACCAAGTCACAATATTGATGTATTAGTCCTTTAACAGACGATATAGCGTAACGCCTGGTATACGCTAGGTGGGTAAGTGTTGTATACGCTAGGTGGGTAAGTGTCAGTTTGACAATGTCTTAATTATATGAGAATACCCCCACACAATAAAATCAGGGTTGACATCATTACAATGATAGACGCCGTCTGCTACAATAAAGAACCTTGTCGATTTACCTTAACACATGTAAACGTCGGCTGTAAACTCGTCTAATTTACATACATAAATAAAACCGGTAGTTCAATGGTGTGCATCTATCTATTTTACCTACCGCTCAGGTCAGGAATGTGCCGGTTTCACTTCAGTTTTAAATCCTTTGGAAAAGCTCACCACAACAACGTAAATCCAAGTGTTTCATTGCTTCTATGTAATCTACACACAGCTTCTCAACAGCTCCCTAACATGTGTTCTCAACTACTTCCGTTTTAGATTGAAAAACATTTGAGCGTAAAACGACACATCGTCTGTTCTTAGTTGTGATTAGTCAGTAACTACAGGGACCACTGACAGGGACACTATACGCTGTATGTATTTAAGGAGAGTATACGACCCTATGGTATCCTCGTATGTGTGGTGTTCTTAAACGAGGATACACGTGAAAGTGGTCACTGAGTGTCGTTCTATCAGTAGCTATCACAGCATGGTATAATCACGTATTGGACCATTTCAAGAGAGCACTGAGTATACAACGATAACATTCACTGGCTGGTACCCCAAATCAGTCTGACGACACATACAGTATGCATGTCACTGTATGTAAAATTTCGAGTTCCTATTACAGTACGTTTTGCACACATGACAAAACGCCGGAAGTTGACGCACGGTAATTGTACGACAATGTCAACAGTCGTATTAGCCAACTGGTGCCCAGGTACGTCCCCTCAGACATCATTATAAGATGTCTCCTCGCCTATCTAATCGATCTGGGAAATCTCTATGTTTCTCTGTATATAAAACAGCCGCTACCGACGTACTGTATACCAGTAGAAAGATATCGATCGTGTAAGGACATCGATCTTAGTACTATCCCACACACACTATAGGTACTAGCTGTATCGTCAATAAGTCATGTGTCTATATCTTAAGACTTACATATGTACATCTCTCACCGTCAATAAGACGTATGTCTATATCTGTAGGACTTACATCTCTGATCGTCAATAAGACATGTGTCTATATCTATAAGACTAACATCTTTGATCGTCAATAAGACGTGTGTCTATATCTGTAAGACTTACATCTTTGATCGTCAATAAGACGTGTGTCTATATCTGTAAGACTTACATCTTTGACCGTAAATAAGACGTGTGTCTATATCTGTTAGACTTACATCTTTGATCGTCAATAAAACATGTGTCTTTATCTGTAAGACTTACATTTCTGACCGTCAATAAGACACGTGGTTATATATGAATGACTTACATCTTTGATCGTCAATAAGACATGTGTCTAAATATGTAAGGCGTACATCTTTGATCGTCAATAAGACATGTGTCTATATCTGTAAGACTTACATCTTTGATCGTCAATAAGACATGTGTCTATATCTATAAGACTAACATCTTTGATCGTCAATAAGACGTATGTCTATATCTGTAAGACTTACATCTTTGATCGTCAATAAGACGTGTGTCTATATCTGTAAGACTTACATCTTTGACCGTAAATAAGACGTGTGTCTATATCTGTTAGACTTACATCTTTGATCGTCAATAAAACATGTGTCTTTATCTGTAAGACTTACATCTCTGACCGTCAATAAGACGTGTGTCTATATCTGTAAGACTTACATCTTTGATCGTCAATAAGACATGTGTCTATGTCTGTAAGACTTACATCTCTGATCGTCAATAAGACGTGTGTCTATATCTGTAAGACTTACATCTCTGACCGTCAATAAGACACGTGGTTATATCTGTAAGACTTACATCTTTGATCGTCAATAAGACGTGTGTCTATATCTGTAATACTTACATCTCTGATCGTCAATAAGTCATGTTTCTAAATCTGTAAGACTTACATCTTTGATCGTCAATAAGACGTGTGTCTATATCTGTAAGACTTACATCTCTGACCGTCAATAAGACGTGTGTCTATATCTGTAAGACTTACATCTTTGATCGTCAATAAGACGTGTGTCTATATCTGTAATACTTACATCTCTGATCGTCAATAAGACATACACAAATAAGTCGTGTTTTAAATAGTAATTATAATAATCAGTTAATCAGTAATATTTACATTCTGTATGTCTGGGCCATATTACGGTCAGAAATAAACTAGGGCAAATTAAACAAAATATTAAAAAAGAATCTTTAATAATTAACTATTTAACAAAAAATGTATGCAATGTAATTACCAATATCTCCTTATATAATTATAACAATGGTGCTCACAAATCCTCACTGGTGAGAAATTAATGTCCAGTTTCAAACGGAATGTCCTACTCCGAATGTCCAGTGTCCAACGGAATGTCCTACTCCGAATGTCCGATGTCCAGCGGAATGTCCTACACCGAATGTCCAGTGTCCAACGGAATGTCCTACTCCGAATGTCCAGTGTCCAACGGAATGTCCTACTCCGAATGTCCAGTGTCCAACGGAATGTCCTACACCGAATGTCCAGTGTCCAACGGAATGTCCTACACCGAATGTCCAGTGTCCAACGGATTGTCCTACTCAGAATGTCCAGTGTCCAACGGAATGTCCTACACCGAATGTCCATTGTCCAACGGAATGTCCTACACCGAATGTCCAGTGTCCAACGGAATGTCCTACACCGACTGTCCAGTGTCCAACGGAATGTCCTACTCCGAATGTCCAGTGTCCAACGGAATGTCCTACTCCGAATGTCCAGTGTCCAACGGAATGTCCTACTCCGAATGTCCAGTGTCCAACGGAATGTCCTACTCAGAATGTCCAGTGTCCAACGGAATGTCCTACACCGAATGTCCATTGTCCAACGGAATGTCCTACTCCGAATGTCCAGTGTCCAACGGAATGTCCTACTCCGAATGTCCAGTGTCCAACGGAATGTCCTACACCGAATGTCCAGTGTCCAACGGAATGTCCTACATCGAATGTCCAGTGTCCAACGGAATGTCCTACTTCGAATGTCCAGTGTCCAACGGAATGTCCTACACCGAATGTCCATTGTCCAACGGAATGTCCCACTCCGAATGTCCAGTGTCCAACGGAATGTCCTACACCGAATGTCCAGTGTCCAACGGAATGTCCTACTCCGAATGTCCAGTGTCCAACGGAATGTCCTACACCGAATGTCAAGTGTCCAACGGAATGTCCTACTCAGAATGTCCAGTGTCTAACGGAATGTCCTACACCGAATGTCAAGTGTCCAACGGAATGTCCTACGCCGAATGTCAAGTGTCCAACGGAATGTCCTACTCCGAATGTCAAGTGTCTAACGGAATGTCCTACACCGAATGTCTAGTGTCCAACAGAATGTCCTACACCGAATGTCCAGTGTCCAACGGAATGTCCTACACCAAATGTCCAGTGTCCAACGGAATGTCCTACACCGACTGTCCAGCGTCCAACGGAATGTCCTACTTGGCTTCTCCACACACGAAACACTTCATGCCATATGTCCAGAAAGCTCATGCTGCATAATTCCATTCCTTATGTACATGAGATGATCTTTCCAAAAACGTTAAGTTCGCCTCTATTTAAGTAAGACGGGTGGTCATTGGGACTCTCAGTGGTCAACCGACTGGTCAATCATGCCCGGCGTTAATTTCTTAGATGTTCACCATTGTGGGTTTTTATTCCAATCGGGTATCCAAACTCCTTTTTAACAAAGAACGGGTTTACTAGCTGGCTGCAGTTCCGCCCCCCCCCCCTTTTGTAAATCACATGTATCCTTGTAACTCGGCTACAATTTACAATTGAACTCATTGGATACTTCAAAGGCTACAGCAATGTTTGGAGATCCCTCGATAACAATATTTAGTTTTATAAATATTCAATCCAGCACTCCAACTATCCAGCCTCAGAATCTGTTACACACTATGCTGACATGACGTTTGTAAGTGTAAGTATATCTACTTTTAGACTTTAACTAGTCCCTGAGTAATGGTCTTTGTTGAAGTGACCATTCGTCCTAATGTTGGATTTCCATTGATGACGTCACTGCATGACACAACTTATAAAAAAAAGATTGGTATCATTTTATCATTTTTCTGACCAATCTTCAGAACGTGGCTCTGTGTTCAGTCGAATGGACCACGGTAGGTGTTCAAATTATATTCTCAGTTATTGACCTTCAAATCTAAATAAAATCCAGGAAATAACTTATAGCCAATACATTCGTTTTCTTGACATACATTAACAAAACTCCCTGGAACACTCAGATCAAGACCATCAGAAATCAATCGTTATAGATAATTCTGCAGGTTGATGTAATTTGGGTATCACATATTTAAGGAGTAAATGTGATTTTTTTTAACATTCATACAGGTATAAACGCATTTCGGTTACATTCATGTTGCATGAAGCCCGGTAATACGCAAAGGTACATGATAACAAAAATGACATGAAAATATTCACGAAAAAGTGATAAATATTTAAGTAGTTGCACCTTTTAGCTACCGCAAATGGTATATTATATAAAAGCGCGTTTTTCTTTCTATTTGTGATCAGTATCAACATCAGATGACAATCATAGTGTTATTGATGAAAATGATGGCGCTCAGTTTGAGACCTCTATAGATTCCATTTTGTATACTACAGTATGTAGTGATGTCAATGAACGCCATTTCCTTCCGTGTGTACCTGAAGCAGAACATATTTCGATGGCTTGACTTGACAAAAATTGCTGTTGTGGGGCAAAAATGCAAGAAGAAAAATATGTTACAAATACCACATGATGGTTCATTCTCCCCGGCCTTTAAACCATTGGTACTTACATGTACTTATATGTTTGAGTGCCAGAAGGGCCATTTTACTTTTTATCGGTCGAGTGCGAAATGATTCATATATTGCACAATTAATTGTTATCATTTGTAAATATGCAGTCATTAATTGATATTTATTATACAGGATATCAGAGTAGGCATACTTTCCTCTACCTCAAGCCTGTCTCTCGAGACATATTACTGCCACTATAATCGTCAATTGCATTTTACGTCACTTTCTCCTCATTAAGGCATGAAGACAAAAACAAATCTGTTGTGTTTTCATGATGTTGTGAACAGTTACGTAACTAAGTAGACCCAGGCAATGAGCTTCATGCATCTTACATGGCCCCGAGATATTGTCACAGCCCAGTCGATATAGAAATAGTAGAAAGTGACAGAACCTCTTCACTGGCCTTTACAGATATCGCAGACGATCATTAATGTTATTAGCGTCGTATGTGAATACAGGGTGTTGATATAAATAACATCTATTTACTGATGGGAACGTCTCTCGTAATAATAAAGACAAGTGTAAACTCATGCACATTAAAAAGTACAAGGAGGAACATTCCACTTATGCATTAATAGCACAACCATTAAGGAAGTTGAAGATGAAAATGATTTTGGAGTTACTTTCGATAAAGAACTTACATTTCACAAGCATATCAGTGAAAAGGTACAAAAAGCAGCATCAATACTTGATATGATTAGAAAGATGACGTAACACACACACATGCTGCACCTTTTGAATTTAGTAATAGATACAGTATGCCGGAAAAAATGAATTAAACGATACAGCTGTTTCGTCCTCCTAGGACTCTTCAGTGATGCTAGGGACGAAAAGGTGGGAATCCAAATTTCTAAACTAATGTAGAAGCAGAATGGTCAGGTGCATAAAACCCCTTTAATTTATGAATTTAGAAGAAAAACTAAACTAGTTCTGTATAATTTCAAATCGTATACTACGAAAATGTGTGTATTATGTACCGTGCCACTACTCAAATGAGATTAACTCCGTGTGGCTATGGAGGCTCCAGCAAACCAAGGGGACTAAAACATCCACCAGCAGAGTCCGCCAACCATGAAAGATGACGTAACTCACACTAATGCTCGACCTTTTAAATTTAGTAATAGATACATAATGACGAAAATACATGTATGAATTAAACTTCAAGAACATTCAAATTCCTTGATTCTAAACCTTCATCCCACTCTACAGATCACTAGAAGGAACCCATCTTGAGTATTTCCATGCGATTTGGAAACCCTATAAAATATAACATATTGAACAACTGGAAGGTATACAAAGGTACAAAACAACTTCCTGGAATGGAAAACCTGTCGTACCCAGACAGATTAAAGATGCTGAAATTGCCGACCCTTAGTTACAGGCATGAAAGAGATGTATATTCCGACACGTCAGTAAGGTCTGGTAAAGGTCAAACTCATTGAAAAAAAAATCCCAAAACACGCAAGAGCACCATTACCGAATAATCCAAACCCACTGAATAGCTTCAAAAACAAATTGGATGACTACTGGAATGAACAGGAAACAAATAACACGAATAGCACCAGAAGTGAAATATAACAATAACACTTAATGAGTCGAAGAGGATCCTGAATAGAAGCTGTGCTGGTAAACATATGTAACATCACAGACTACAATCTATCCAAACTTCCTCCCGATATCAAAAACACTACAGCCCCAGCAAAACGACAATTAATAAAATTAAAGACTTATTAATTACAACACTTCTAGTTCAACTCGACAATTGCCATCACTGTTCAAATAATCTCAGCATCTAACAGTGGTTCAACTCGAAAATTACCATCACTGTTCAAATATTCTCAGCATCTAACAGTGGTTCAACTCGAAAATTACCATCACTGTTCAAATATTCTCAGCATCTAACAGTGCACACAAATCCGTCTAAACTCCTTCCCTCACATTAACACGTAAACAACAAGTCCGAATGGAGCAGATGTTGTAAAGGGAAAATGTAGAAAACGCAATATAAATTGGGGCAACATCACCGTCAGTTTTGTTTAATACATTCTGACCCGACATGGGGCGGGCCAGGGTGTAGATATTTACCGTTCTTAAGGACAATTGCAAGCTGTACGTTTATTTGTTGTCAGAGGCTGTTCTAGAGTATTTTCATTTTATTTTATCTTATTTTTAATATTGTTTTCCTCTCCACACTTTAAGTCTTTCTGTTTCTCGATGTTATATTGGACGTTTTTGATTAGGCTAATTAGAATGCTTACTTGTTGTGATTGACAATAATGACTCTGTTCTCATTTGGAGATCTTGATGTTTACTTGGATGTGAAAAAGATTTAAATGGCGGGTGTCGTCGATGTAGCAGAAGACGTTTAATCTGCCGGAACACCTAGTCTTATTCTCTTGTGCTTTTACCAGGGTCTCCATAATATGATGATAATTTTGTTGACGCGTTGTTATTCTATAATTTGTTTTCACATGTCAGATAAATTAGTAACGTCATTCTCGGAGAGTAATGCAAGGGCAGAGTAGCAATATTAGTCATAACACATACATGATGTTATATACTGATGACTTTGAGATAATTTGCATATTAAACATTAACAAAACACCAACTCTCATTGAAATACAGTGGATAAATGAGTACGGTAGCTAATAGAACAAGGGGATATGATTCGAGATTTGTGAACCCTCATTTTGACCACAAAACTTTGTAAGTAAGGTAAAGAAAGGAGAATAATTAATGCACCTTAACAATCTATTATCAATAAACTGTTTATCTTTACACACCAGGTCCTGTAATATACAATTCTTTTGTGTTTTTTCTGTGTTTGTTTCTGATAATATAATACAATAACTGTATATATTAACACATATTCGGCTTGTATTGGCCTCGGTAAGGGTTACGTCGCGGTGGCGCTAGTCATTCTCCTTTAAAGACAAATGAACAAAGACATCCATTTGAACGTGTGTAATTCCGACTTGACTTATAGTAATATAAGTTTCGTTGTATATGTTTGTAATTACAAAGATTACACACCTTTTGGCCATTAGCATCACTGTAGAGTCATAGGAGGACGAAACAGCTGTATGATGCAGTTTAATTATTTTTTTCGGCATACTGTATCTATTACTACATTTAAAAGTGCAGCATATGTGTGTGTTATGTCATCTCCATTGAACATCTGCATATCACAAGGGTGTTGATATAAAGATGGTTAAAGCACTACATAATTAGAATATACCTAAATGTTTATATAGCAAAGAAATAAATATCGACATCGTATACACTAATAAAGTTTAATTAAAAGAAATCGATGAATTCAATTAATTAAACAATTAAGATGGAAAATAAGGGCTAAAATAGTGCTGCTGGTTATATAATAATACAACATGCAAAATAAGCATGATATTAAGACAGACACGTCTACAGCTAAAATACAAAACAAAAAAGGTTTCAATATTGGATATGCTTTTTAGATGATATATCCAGGCTGAATATTAGACATTTATCAAAAACAGTTTTTGTTTGATGACAGCAAGTTAATAAAAATAGGACTTTTATCAGAAATAAACACAGGTAAACATAGCGGTGTGGTAAAAAAATAATAGAGAATACCGAATCGCCAACAAAACCATAATCCGAACTCCAAATCGATTAAATTAGAGGCAAATTATGAACAAAAGAGAAATATTTACATGGAGACCCATGGAAAAGTACGAGAGAATAAGACCAGATGTTCCGGAAGAGTGAGCATCTTCTGCTTCATCGGCGACAAAGTTAACCGCCATGCAAATCTTGGTAACATCCAAGTTAACATCAAGTCCTCGAAATGAGAGCTGAGTCATCATTGTCAAGCAAAACAATAACAAGTAAGTATAGTAATGAGCAAGCACTCTCAAAAACGTCATATCACTTAAACTTCATATCACACAAAGATACAGAATATTTCTCAATGAAACAAAGACGGCGAGCATAAAACATCTCTCGTGTTGTTAGTTTGTCTGTCAGCAGTCAACATCGATCACGAAAATTACGATATTCAGAGCAAGCCCTAGAATAACGAGCTCTACCGTACTGACTCTTTTCATCAAAACATTTCAAATACGTTAAACGAGATTGGTGTTGATGTAATGATAACGACTATGAACCTAATTAGATAAGCATCAAGCCTGAGATAGATTAAATGATTAGAAGTGCAACTGATTTTCCATCAGTAGTAAGTCGTTAAAGTTTAATCTGAAAAACATACCTGAAGTAAAAGGTGATTTGTTATTATTCTTGCCATCAAAGTGAGCTAAACCCAACTAAAAGGATACTATAAATTGTTTGTGTAATATTTTAGACAAGACAGGCAAGATTACTCGAAATAGACACATATCGCTCTTAGTCTTAAATGGTAACAAAATAATGTCCATCTCTGTTGAGAACATGTATATAAATGTTAATCTAGATCACCAGTTCAGCAAGTCTCCTACAATTGAGTCTCTTAAAAGTTGATGTGACACACACATAATTATGCTGCACCTTTTAAAAGTAATAGATACAGCATGCCGAAAAAAATGAATTAAGCTGCATCATACAGCTGTTTCGTCCTCCTAGGACTGTTCAGTGATGCTAAAGGCCAAAAGGCGGGGTCCACAATTTCTCAACTAATGTATAAGATATAACATGAAGTGTTATTGTGTGGATGTCTCAATTCTCAAGTTGAAGACGTGGTATTTGCTTGGATGTTTCCAAGATTAACATGGCGGGTGCCGTTGATGAAGCAAGTAATTCCATAGCTTTTGAGCTTATTTAGATAGTTGATATGAGAGAAAAGTACTCTTTCATTACCAGAGATGTAAGATAGGGGAAATTCCACCCGAGGGGTTTTCAAATTGGAATTTCCCTATCTTACATCCCTGGTCATGACAGACTTTTGTAATACTCTAACTTGGTTGTAGGAGTTTTGCGAGGAGAAGAAAACACTTTCTCCGAATATTACCTGCGTACGACGATTTCGGGCATCAAACTTGAGCCACCTGCTTTGACGGCCGGAGTGTTACCACTCCACCAACCCTACCACTAACTTTAAATGTTTAGATGTTCCAAATATTCCGTTTTTACCTTTCATATATCAAATAGATTTCAAAACATCACTGCGTATTTCAAGTGGAATCTTTACTAGTGTCTCTCAGGATAAAAACAACTAGGGCCTTTGATGTTCTTCATTTGTGTCAGTGATTTGCAAATTCGCTCAAACCCTCGTGAGTTGTTCTGTACGTATAGAGATGATGGTATCATGTAGAAAACATAAATACTCATCACTAAAGTTCAAGAGGAAACAAAGGCAAAACGTCAAACTATTGTAGCTGGTATAGTAATTATTCAGGGAAAACCAAAAATCAACAAACCCATAATCTAATCTCAAAGTCTGTTACACAAGGGGAAAATATGAACATAGAAAATATAAGAACATTTAAGAGAAGTCCTGGTTTACTGGAAGGGTAAGGTTTTTAATGCTTCATTCACGACATAGAAAGAAAGGTAACAAGGATGAAAGCTTAACTTGGGAATACATGTTGTATATATATTTAAGGAAACCAATTTTGTATAATCCTTCCACTGTCAACCAGATGTACGTTCCATTAGCGCCTTATTAACGTATGTTCTAGGTTTGGAAGATATTGCTTTAAACTACGTTAGTAAAATAAAACACTTACCAAAGGACAAACTAGTTTCGAAAAGAAAGAGGAATTTATCAATTTGACAAAAGATTTTTTTTTTTTTTAAATATGAAAAATCATCACTTTAATAAAGAAATATTGCTGAAAGCAAAAACGTCAAACCACCTTAAGCTAGTATGTAACAGCATGCTGACCGTTTAACTATCACGGAAATTGAAAAGGGTGATTAAATCAAGAGAAATAACAAACCAATACAGTTTTTACGTCGTAAAATTACTAAGTTCTTTATTATTTATTTTATTTTGATAATTTTATGGCCGGGCATGGCCTAACGACCTTTCAGTTGACGAACGTTGAAAAACGTACTGAATGTGTGTATGTGTTTTGGGCAGTAGGGATTACAAATATTACTTAACGTATTGAAAACATGTTACCATCCTTTACGCAAAAGTGTTGAACTAGAATGAACGTATCGTACTCTGTATAACTTAGAGGGGGTGGATACCTGGATACAGCTTCTGACGGGTACCAGCTGTCTGTCAATGGGTAGGGTGATTATTTTTAATATAATCATTAATGTTTGTACAAAATACTTTTTGATAAGCTCCTGTTTGTCAGATTAAAGGAAATAGGCCTCTCCCAAGTAGGTACTCCCAAACTGAGTGTCATCTGAGCAGTTACAAAAATAAGTTTAAGACGATAACACCAATCGTTCGACGTTGCTGGTACGATGGTTTGGTTCGTTGTAGATATCCTCTTTCCGTCAGTCACCACCCAAGTATCGCGAAATGAACCGGAAGCTTGGAAGGTGAGTGATACCATGTTACTTTTGGGGGGGGGGGGCTTCTTGATATATCGTGAATGAACGTATATCCTATGGAAAAGAATGACGTTACATTACAAATAAGCCGACTGGAGTTCAACTCTCACTACATCAGCCCTTTATCATAGAACAATGGTGTCATATTGTAATCTAACCAAAACTCATAAAATGGAATTAGTTTTTATCTCCACTGATTGGCTAAATTTACAGTGTACCGCGGCTGATTGGTCAGAATAGGATAACAGCAGAACATACAACATATGTGTTTCAAAGGAATATGTATTACTCCGTTACACGCACGCCGTACTGATAACATTACAAAGTGGTTATAAACTATATACAGCTGTCAATGGAAGAGCTAAGTTGGATGATACGAATTCATGTCTAAAAGTTCAATGGCCAGTATTATCTGATTTATGAAATAGCTATTTCTTATCATTGTTAAATAAAACCTAAAACGTTGGCGTGAAATCAGCAATTTTATTTTAAAACATCTTCTGAATGGAGCAAACACATTTCAGTTGATAAGCGTATTTAATTGCTTAATGTGATAAAATGATGATTAATAGCGGTATTCACTAGCAGTATTCACTAGCGGTATTCACTAGCGGTATTCACTAGCAGTATTCACTAGCGGTATTCAACAGCAGTATTCACTAGCGGTATTCACTAGCAGTATTCACTAGCGGTATTCACTAGCAGTATACACTAGCAGTATTCACTTGCAGTATTCACTTGCAGCATTCACTAGCAGTATTCATTAGCAGTATTCACTAGCGGTATTCACTAGCAGTATTCATTAGCAGTATTCACTAGCGGTATTCACTAGCAGTATACACTAGCAGTATTCACTAGCAGTATACACTAGCAGTATTCACTTGCAGTATTCACTTGCAGCGTTCACTAGCAGTATTCATTAGCAGTATTCACTAGCGGTATTCACTAGCGGTATTCACTAGCAGTATTCACTAGCAGTATTCACTAGCGGTATTCACTAGCGGTATTCACTAGCGGTATTCACTAGCGGTATTCACTAGCAGTATTCACGTTTCTTTCCTATTTCTGTTACACATGAATAGTACTACACAGTACGTAAATTGATATACTTATGTCTCAGCTATAACCAACAAACTTAAAACCAATACCTCACTGTTTTAGTGAGGTATTGGTTTTCTGTCTTAAAGAGTTGATACATTCTTGATTGAATCAAATTTAAATCACGTTATATTCGCAAATGTGTTAATGAAGCTGATGTAGGGAAGGTCAATATCGTGCTGACGCAGCCTTTGTTACTGACGGCCACCTCTGGTAGGGACGATTCTACACGGGATTGTACTGTCAACACTGTATAACAATAATCTCCTATCATCAGCAGCCGTAAGACGCCAGTTCAAACTGGAATATTGCCCACATGCTCATTAATTCTTACGTATATGACATCTGTCATTTCGGCCACTTTGACCAATAATTTTTGGACACAGCGTGGCTTGATCCGACGCTATTACTAGAATGCTTACACATGACTTAGCATACGAATGACCATTTCACTACGTAAACGACAGACTCGCGGACAAATACATTCTTCAAAATGATATTCACACCCCTTCAGTAAAATTGGAAGTGGACGTGATCCCCCATACCAATGTCCACTGTAACGAAAGGGTCAAGCCGTTGGTCAGAACATTAGATGACCAAATACGTTTCTGACGGACACTTCATCAATCACGCACAAAACGTACGCTGTTCCATAATAGCATGGTCATTAAGGAAATCTACGCACGTGCACAATCAATAAAATGTCATGACCAATGGTCAAGAACCTGGCCTGGGAAATCGAAACTGTAATTACACGGGGAGTCACGTCCGTAATAGGTTTAGGTGACATAATGTAACAGTAAGCTTCCTTTGGGAAACTGGGATTAAATGTATCACAGTTGTCTGCCTTGTGTTACTAAGGAGATAATGTTAGAGGTACGTCCCAATAAAAGTTATGCCACATTCTCCTTTTTTTTAGATAGATATAAAGCACTATTATGGATGGACATTTTTGAGTTTGCTTATTAGTGTGTTTACTTGTTGTGATGACAATCATGACTCGATTCTCATTTTGAGGATTTATGCTTACTTGGATGTGACCATAATTTACATGGCGGGTGTCGCTTACTCTTCCGGAACACCTGGTCTTATTCTCTTGTGCTTTTACGAGAGTCTCCATGTAAATCTTTCCTTTGTTTCTATTTTGCCCCTAGTTTAATCGATTTTGAGTTCGGATTATGGTTTTGTTGACGCTTTGGTATTCTCTGAATTTTGTATCATGGTTGAATACACGAAATTATTATTTGTATCAGTGTAGGATATCTGTGGTAAAAAATCATTGAACAACCAATGAGCATCTCTGTTATGAAAGGCCTCACATCACTCGACGGAGGTTGTTTTTGAAACAGGTTTAACTCGTTATATTGTGTGATACTAAAAGAATATCTCATCCCCTTGGGGTTGAGACAAGGCAATCTCAACCCGAGGAGTAAGATTATTAAGTTGCCAACCACGAGGCTCGCCGAGGGTTGAGATCTCCTGTCTCACAACCGAGAAGGTGAATGATTATTTTTATCTTACCGTTACCCTCATGTATAATGGAATATTTACGTTACATCAATTCCCTTGTAGTTACCACAACAGTTAATCTCCTCTGTTAAACGTGATATAGGATTATAATCATCTTCCTTGTCGAATATGATATAAAGCAACAGTTATCTCCCCTGTTAAACGTGATATACCTTTTCACGTCTGCATATTAGGGTACCAACTTAGACGACATGTATATAATGACATTTGTTTATCTATAGTAGATGTAGTTCGTATATATATGCATTTCTTTTTTATTATCACATTAGCTTAGATTGTAAAAGCTTCTTTATCTTTGCAGTGTAAGTATCAAATTATTATCTACATGTTGTGAAGCGCTTTAGAGTAATTTTACAAATTATATAGAGCGCTATATAAATGTTGTATATTATTATTATTTATTATTTATTATATAGTATTATAATTATCTCCCTTGCAGAATATAATATAACGCAACAGTTATCTCCCCTGTTGAACGTGATATAGGATTAGCATTATCTCCCTTGTAGAATATAATATAACGCAACAGTTATCACCCCTGTTAAACGTGATATAGGATTATAATTATCTTCCTTGTAGAATATGATATAACGCAACAGTTATCACCTCTGTTAAACGTGATATAAAATATTTCAAGTACGTTTATCTCCCTTGTAGAATATGACACAACGCAACAGTGTTCCCACCTTACAAATGTGATATATCATTATAATTAGCTCCCTTATCAATCATGATGTTCCAATACAATTATCTCCATTATGCAACTCGATGCATGTAAAACGTTATAGTTATTTTAATAGTAAGCATTAAAATTATAAAAATTGCAATCATCTTACAAAAGAAATCTGTAAAATAATATTTATTATCTCCCTTGCCTAACGAGTTATATTATATGCGTAGCAATGTTATGCTGTATATCCTTTTTGAAGCATGCAATTTATCTACCTTGTAAAAATAGTAGGGATTCCTTTTACAATTACGCCCTTTGTTAAACTAACAATGTGTATAGCTACTTTCATGTGTATAAGTTTTCTTAAATTTGCTAAACCCGAGGAAAGATATGAATATATCTTCTTTTTGGCAAAAGTGTTCAATGGATTTTGCTATGGTTAACGAACAAAACTACAGGAAGAGTAATTTCTTGAGCGCCTATTCTTCAGAACGTTTGACAACTCTAAAGTGAGTATTAAGATTGACCAAATATGGTCGTTTGGAACTTTGTGAGTCAAGATATTAAAAACCAAACATTCATAACGTACAAGGTTTAGGTTCTAGATAATAAAAAGAGCTATCAATGGTGTCCGAAGTTTAAAAAATGATTTCGGTAAAATTGTCCGCCAGTCAGATAATATTTTACATTGATAGTGTATGGCTGTAACAATAATCTGCTTGGGGAGAACTATACATGTAAGATGACGCAACACAGACATACTGGACTTAGTAATAGATACAGTGGGCCAAAACTGAAATCAACCTCATCATACAGCTGTTTCGTCCTTTTATGACTCGTCAGTGATGCTAGGAACCAAAAGGTAGGAATTGAACTAATGTATTGTAGAAATAGGTGCGTAAAACCCATATGATAATTGTGATTTCTCGATACAATCAATTAACTTGTTTATGAGGATGTATTTAATGATATTGTTTTTTGTTTTTCAAATTAAGGGGTTGGGTCTGCCTGTTCAAAACTTTGAAATTATTTTTATTTCGGAACTCCTCTGCCATTTTACTTCACAACACATGTCAATAAGATGCCCAGTCATTGTGTCTTTTGTTATTTTCAAAACATAGATCTCTAATAATCATCTGACACAGAATTTTAAAATTTTAATCATACAATGTACATTCTCAAATTTTACAGTCATTAAAAATAGTTTTCCCAGTGTGATTTTTATCAAATAAATCTAGAGGAGTTATTTTGCAAACAAATTTTGAAACCCTTTCGTCTTCCAAACAAGCCCAATGAACTATCAATAGTCTAGCTTATTATTTTGTATTATTTATATTAGTGATAACAACGATTGCACAAGCCCCAATGAACCAATTTCTTAAGAGCAGATAAACAACAAACAGCTGAGCGTTGGAACTAGCCTTACTAAACAATAACATCAAACAAAAATAATACAAAAACTAAATTTCTACTGTAAAATATACCTTAACTTCAATTATAAGATACGATTATGAAATATTGATTAGTACACATACCTTGGCAAAGTTGTTAATATTTGTAGACGATAGAACTTTGTCCGAGAACCCTCTCCTTTTCCCTACTTAAATCCTCTATGGTAACGTTCAGGACTCGTCCTTCCACAAACACACTAGACATATCCTAAGGAATGGACCTGTGTAGCGACGGTGTTCGTCCACTGCCGCTCAATCACATGTCATTTAGTACAGAAAGCTGATTTGAATCCCCTACTGTTAATTATTGCTGTACCTTAACATCCCACAACTTTTATGAAATGGGCTCAATTTTCGACACATATATATCATAACTCACAGTGACGTAGGTGTTTTCCTGTGGGTACTTCGTTAATACAATTAACCCCGAAACATTCAATTGCAAAAACAGCCATTCCATCTTACATTGTCACATAAAACTGCTAGCAACGATTGCCCATGTTCTGTGATAGAGAGCCCCACTTCAGTACGTAATGTAGAAAATGTCGACACATAAGTGGCCTTCGATGAAGAGTTCCATTCTTGAAGAGAAGAAAGCACAGTTTCGTCAGCTTATTGCTGATTTAATGTTATCTATAAGATATTTCATTGATCCTGAAAATATATTGGTATCGGGTTGATTTACTGTATCCATATGACACGCAGACAAACAACAATTCGATCGTTTGACTTGCTTTAAAAAATCATGTTGTTTTATAATAATTTTTTTAAGAAAAATCTTGGTGGTGAAGTGGGAATAACCCGGAAATATTTTGTAAAAAATCGATTCAATTTATTAAAGTAATGATAGAAGTACGGTAATTGAATTTGATACTTGATGCGTTTATATATTAGATAATTTCAAAGCTCAGCACGCTTGCAAATGGGTGTTAATTGGTTACCACCTTCACAAATGTTAAGGTTTGAGGGTCAATTGGTCACATCCTTCACATATATAAAAGACATAGGGTCAATTGGATATCTCCCTCACATATATAAAAGACAGAGGGTCAATGGGATACCTCCCTCACATATATAAAAGACAGAGGGTCAATGGGATACCTCCCTCACATATATAAAAGACAGAGGGTCAATGTGATACCTCCCTCACATATATAAAAGATAGAGGGTCAATGGGATACCTCCCTCACATATATAAAATACAATGGGTCAATGGGAAACCTCCCTCACATATATAAAAGACAGCGTCAATGTGATACCTCCCTCACATATATAAAAGACAGAGGGTCAATGGGATACCTCCCTCACATATATAAAAGACAGAGGGTCAATGGGATACCTCCCTCACATATATAAAAGACAGCGTCAATGTGATACCTCCCTCACATATATAAAAGACAGAGGGTCAATGGGATACCTCCCTCACATATATAAAAGACAGAGGGTCAATGTGATACCTCCCTCACATATGTGAAATATTGAGTGTTATTGGATTACTTGTCTATTATTAGACGTAGGTATCGCGATAAAAAGGAATCAAAATAATCTTATAGGGGGTGGCAGACTCTGCTGGTGGATTTTTTAGTTCCCGAGGTTTGCTGGAGCCCCCATAGCCACAGTAAACTCATTCGAGTAGTGGCATGGTACTTAATATACACATTTTCGTAGTACATGATTTGAAATTATACAGAACTAGCTTAATTTTACTTCTAAATTCATAAATTAAAGGGGTTTTACGCACCTGACCCTTCTGCTTCTACATTAGTTTAGAGATTTTGGATTCCTACCTTTTGGCCCCTAGCATCACTGAAGAGTCTAGGAGGACGAAACAGCTGTATGATGCAGTTTAATTCATTTTTTCGGCATACTGTATCTATTACTAAATTTAAAAGGTGCAGCATATGTGTGTGTTACGTGATCTTTATAAGGTGTTGTCTTATATATGAATGTAAGTTGACGATATTGGAGGTCAATATCAGTATTTATTGTATTATATATATATCATTTCACTCGATTAGTTTTCTTCGCCGACCCGTACAAAAATCAAAATAAAGCAGTAATGTCATAATGCAAATGTGACGTGAGAAGGCCCCTAATCATGCCTGGCTCTTATTCCAAAGACACCTGATGACACCTTGTGAGGTAGATTATTGCCAAACGGGTTTAAATCCCAAGGAGTCATTTGGACTACTTGCAAGGTAAATCTTTGGTTAGTGGGTTTTGATTTTAAGGTCACGTGATGACTACTTGTGAGGTTGATTATACGTTGCCAGGGTTTAATTTCAAGGTCACGTGATGACTACTTGTGGTGAGAGTTTAGCTAAAGGTTTTGCTACTTTTGACACAGACAATCCATCTTATAGCCAAAGAGGGTCAAGTAGTTAATGAGGCCATATGTGTTCTATTAGTATAAATATTTAGCTACATTCAGAGAAAACGGGAAAACACCTAATTTATCATAATCAAATACAAAACTATTAATTATGAACAATATATGTGTAACTGTATATATCTTTAGAAATGAAATTATAAGGGATAACTACCATTTTACTGGTAAACGGAATGTTTGCACTTATTGTTGCATAAAATGCTTCGCGTATTTATGCAAAGTGTACACGTGTTTGCGGTATAAGCCGTTTATGCAACATTCCTTGATATACAGGACCGTCTTGTTCTGTAAATTTACACTATAATAACTTTCAAGAATGTTGAATAAATTACAATTACAAATTGCAGTATTGTGTCGAATACTGCTTAAGTGCTCTTTATTATGGAAGATAATTTTCTATTTCTGTAATTTTGACTCATAATGATATTGTAGGTGTGGATTGGAATCCATCAAATTTGTTGATAACTCATAACTTGAAAGTAATTGTTATAGATAAAAAAGAAAGAAAACAAAAACTCAAGGAAGAAAATAGATAACACATCGTATCTATAAGCGTCCAGAAATAAAACGTACAGTATAATAAAGAATAGGATATGCTTTTTTCAAAATAACTGTAAATGATATGTACCGAGATAGGTATAGTCGTTATCACTAGAACAACACTACTTTTTGTACTTGTTTTTTTTACATGTGTTGACTTACATACTGAACAAATATATTCGTATAGATAACATTTATCACAGACAGACTTGTGTGTTGAATGTACCAGAATACCGAAGCGTTAACAAAATCATAATCCGAACTCAAAATCGATTAAACCAGGGGTTAAATATGAACAAAGAAAATATTTACATAAAGACTCTTGTAAAAGTACAAGAGAATAAGACCACGTGTTCCGGAAGAGTAAGCGTATTCTGCTTCATCGACGACACCCGCCCTGTAAACCTTTGTCACATCCAATAAACAAAATGAGAACCGAGTATCCCTGTCAATCACAAGAATTTAACACACTAATGAGCATACTCAAAAACGTCCATCTTCATTTCACTTAGAGATACAGAATATGTCTCAATGAGACAAAGATGGCGACCATAAAACTTGCCCATAATTCTGATCAACCTGCATCTCTCGAATCTTTGTGTTGTTAGTTTGTTTGTCAGCAGTCGACATCGATCACGAAAATCCCGATATTAAGAGCAAGCCCTAGAATATCGAATCAACTGCGACATGTAAACACCAAAGGTCGGAGAAGCAGGGATGTTACTGTCAAGAACGGGAAGTTCCCGATCGGAATATTGAATTCATCACGTTTATCGTATAGCTTAGTAGTAAACTGTCAATGTTGGTGGTAGTTTAAGTAGAGATCGTGGTAAGCAGCTGATGTATGAGAGTCTGTCGTGTCCTTTATTTCAAGTTCAGAAGGGTATATACGATCGACGTGGTCAGCAAACTTCTTGTTGTTTATAGACAACACATCGTCGATATATCTGAAAGTGAAATTTAAAAAAATGGCAAGGTTTTTGTTACCTGTCCTGATTAGCTCTTCCACAAATTCAGCCTCGTATGAAAACAAAAACAAGTCAGCTAATAGTGGGGTACAGTTTGTTCCCATGGGAATGCCAAAATGCTGGAAAAACTTTATCCGAACCAAACAAAAATATTGTCAACCAGGAATTTAATCATCCTTACTCTATCTTCTTAAGTATATTTCCTCTTAGCTTTTGTCGTATGCTCAAAGATGGCTCACTACCATATATTTGTATCGTCGCCCGCCTTTCTTAGAAAAGAAAGCTCTCATAACAAGAGATCGAAGAGGTGCAGCATATGTGTGAGTTACGTCATCTTTCTGATAGGGGGTGGCAGACTCTGCTGGTGGATTTTTTAATCACCGAGGTTTGCTGGAGCCTCCATAGCCACATTTAATCTCATTTGAGTATTGGCACGGTACATAATATACACATTTGCGTAGTACACGATTTGAAATTATACAGAACTAGTTTAATTTTACTTCTAAATTCATAAATTCAAGGGGTTTTACGCACCTGACCTTTCTGCTTCTGCATTAGTTTAGAAATTTTGGATTCCTACCTTTTGGCCCCAAGCATCACTGCAGAGTCCAAGGAGGACAAAACAGCTGTCTGATGCAGTTTAATTAATTTTTATTCAACATACTGTATCAATTACTAAATTTAAGAGGCGCAGCATATGTGTGTTTTACGTCATCTCTTCAATTTTGTATGAGGTATGGTAGTGTACAGGGTGGAAAAAATTTGATACCCAACCCAGATAATGTGGTAACAAGGTTTGCACAGACTTGCAAAAGGCGGTCAAAGTCTTGAATAATGGTCAATAAAATATTAGTAAGTAATTTAGTATTTTTGTAAGAAATTTATATTTATTTCCATGTAGAATCCCTGCAACAAATGGTTAACGCGGTTCGCGGTCAGAAGTACGATATACTATATATCCTTCCGCAACAAAGGTCACTTAACTTATACACTGTGATTCCATTTTCCTTTACATCCAGTAATAGTGCCGCAAAAAAACCTTCCGTGAGAAATGTGAAAAAGCTGGAAGTGTAAATAGATTACGTTGGACGTACACAACTGAGGTGTATTTATACACACCTGACGTCACAATTATTTGAAAATAGTCTCGATCCTAATGTACTCATCCGCACCACATGTGTAAACAAACCATCCCGCCTCGTTTTTATCACCAACCGATGCTCCGTATGTTCTCCTCTCACTAGGGTTCGCGGGGAAATTCTGCTTCCTTTCATCCCAATAGTAAGTTCAGTCAGCTTAATTTAAACTATAAACTGATCTTGGTATCTTTGTTTGGAAATAATGCCCGGACAAATAATCCGCATAAGTTGAAAATTGATTTTATGCAAAATTTTAGCTTTGATCCCATTTCGATTTACTTAACACTTGTGCTAAGTTTGTTAGAATTTTTGATATATGAGGAGCTTGAAACGTTTCTTCCACGACTAACCCAGTTGGCTATGACCAGTTCTTAATGAGCTAGGCGTCAAATTGTATTAACATTCCTGCAAGACGTAACTCGGATATTTAAAAACCCTGCTTATGTTGGAAGATGTATGACTAAAGTAAAACTGATTGACACTTTGTTAAGAACCAAGAAGGATTTGCTCCCATACTCAAGTAACTACAGACATACAGACATCAGAGACTTCCAACGCTTCAACCAAACTGTAGTCCGAACTCAAAATCAATAAACGAGGAAATATGGACAAAGGAAAGATTCATACGGAGACCCTTAACACTGCAAGAGAATAAGACCAGGTGTTCCAGAGGAGTACGCGTCTTCTGCTCCACGACGACACTCGCCATGTAAATATATGTTACATCCATGTTAATGTCACTTCCTAAGGTGAGAACTGATGAGCATGTTCAAAACTGTCAACCTTCATCACACACAAGGATACAGAACACTGCTCAATTAGATCGTGATGGCTACCATAAACTTTGTATATACTCTTCATCAACCTGCATCTCTCGAATCTTTGTGTTGTTATTTTGTTCGTCAGCAGCCGACATCTATCTGAAAAATCAACCTATTTTACGCAAGCCCTTGAATAACGAATCAACTTTGAAATATAGTTCTCCCTTTTCATAATTGGACTGACTTTATGTCGAATTTTGATGTGTATAGTACACACTCTTATTGATTAACTATAGTATCACAAATTAGAGAGGATCAAAACAATCTAATGCATCTATCACGTGTATTATATTGTTCTTTAAAACATAAAATAATGGTTCCAAAAAGGTTAACTAATAGCACGTCCTCCAAATGAGAGCCGGCATAAATATAATCGACACTGTGAGTATTTCCAAAGGAAGTCTAGCTTTGTGGCGACAACAAATCTGGGCGATAATATCAACCCAGTATCTCCTGCATGGTAACGTTTTACCATCAGCATCCGTCGTCGTGTATCGTACAATTCTTCATTTATGGAAGGGTAGAGGGATTTGACATTAAATAAAAAAAAAAGGTTCGCAATAATAAAACTTAAATCGGTCCATTTTTTATTGTGAAGCTTATTCGCAGGGAGTCGCTGTTTCTCGTTCTTTAAGCAAAGATCGCGGTTAATTGAAATTATCCTTATCAGTTCTTATAAGCAACGTTTTATCGCTGGCTCTGCTAATTGCTCGGCCAAGCCATTATCGAAACTTCTTACTACCATTCTTAGTACCATAAAATCAGGGCTTCAGTCTTATTGTAACACTGCATACTCCAGAAGTGGAATTGATGGGATGTGGATTTTGAAAATCTCGAAAGATTTGTTGATTAATCTTGAACACTCCCTACTAAATAATATCTTTTCGGTCAAAACATTTGATTTTCCACCCTGTACAAAATTGAAGGAACGTCTTCGATCTCTTGTTATGAGAGCTTTCTTTTACAAGAAAGGCGAACAACGATACAAATATAAGGTAGTGAGCTATCTTGGAGCATACTTTATGAAAAACACAACAAAAGCTAAGAGGAAATATACTGAAGAAGATATAGTAAGGATGATTGAATTCCTGGTCGACAATATTTTTGTTGAGTTCGGAGGAAAGATTTTCCAACAGACTGTTGGCATTCCCATGGGAACAAACTGTACCCCACTCTTAACTGACTTGATTTTGTTTTCATACGAGGCTGAATTTGTGGAAGAGCTAATCAGGACAGGTAACAAAAACCTTGCCAATTTTTTTAAATTCACTTTCAGATATATCGACGATATGTTGTCTATAAACAACAAGAAGTTTGCTGACCACGTCGATCGTATATACCCTTCTGAACTTGAAAAAAGGACACGACAGAATCTTCTACATCAGAGTCTTACCTCGATCTGTACTTAAACTACGACCAACATGGACAGCTTACTACTAAGCTTACGATAAACGTGATGATTTCAATATTCCGATCGTGAACTTCCCATTCCTTGATAGTAACATCCTTGCTTCTCCAATCTATAGTGTTTACATGTCGCAGTTGATTCGGTATTCCAGGGCTTGCTCTAAACATCGGGATTTTCGTGATCGATGTCGACTGCTGACAAACAAACTAACAACACAAGGATTCGAGAGATGCAGATTGATCAGAACTATGGGCAAATATTATGGTCGCCATCTTTGTCTCATTGAGAAATATTCTGTATCTTTAAGTGAAATGAAGATGGAAGTTATTGCGTATGCTCATTAGTGTGCTTACTTGTTGTGGTTGACAATAATACTCGGTTCTTATTTTGAGAACTCGATGTTTTTGGGGGGTTTTCATAAACCTTTCTTTTTTTCAAAACATTTTATTGATCGAGATGCATACAATATAAATCATAAACACAACTTACACCATTTATCATTACACGTACACACAGTCTTATATTCTTCAATGCACACATATATGTATGACATGTACAACTATTTCATACTGCACACTCACAAACATGTATATCAAACATATTATAGAACTACTTAACATTATTTAGATAATCAAAATAAACTATCATTTATAAATCTAATACTTATTTAAACTGTAATTAAATAGTAACCGAACATTTATCAAATATTAATTAATAATTATTATCAAATATCCGGCTATAAGAACTCGATGTTTAATTGGATGTTACAAAGATTAACATGGCGGGTGCCGTTGATGAAGCAGAAGTCGCTTACTTTTCCTGAACACCTGGTCTTATTCTCTTGTACTTTACAAGCGTCTCCATGTAAATCTTACCTTTGTTCATATTAAGCCCTTGGTTTAATCGATATTGAGTTTGGATTATGATTTTGTTAACGCTTCGATATTCTCTTTTTTATTTTCAGTAGGGTACATACCATAAATGTGGGCAGCAATTACAGTGATATTTAAAGACCAAACATCCTCTCTTTCCAAATATAACGTTATCAACCCTATTGTTAGATTATAAATCCCCTATGTTTGTTGTATCATTGGTGGCTCCAGTTTTCTATTTTACACAATGTACTGTTGATGTTATTCAAAAACAACTGTTACTCCTCGTCTATTTTCAGTAGTTGATATGTAAAAAATGATTTAAGCACATGTCCTTCTGTTTTACAGTATTTTTGACAATTTGAATGTCACAGAAGAGTTCTAGAAATACAAACTGCTTGATGCTATGCTAGTAATTTCTGTTGGCAAGGAAACGGACAACGTGTTTTTTCCAACAGCTATCTTTCAGCTTGTTTTAATTTTTCATTTTGTAACATAATATCCATCACGTAGTTGCAAAAATACGTTAGGATTCATCAAACAGATAAGTGAATGAAACCTTTTTAAAGCGAATTACAGCACATCAAAAAGAGTAATTAAGTATTTCATGCATCCTATGATACAGTTTAATTCATTTGTTCGGCATACTGTATCTATTACTAAATTGAAAAGTTGCAGCATGTGTGTGTTACGTCATCTTTAAAATGTGGCAATGAATGAGATATGGAAGGAATAGTCACCTTTGAGATTGTTATATTTTCGTTTCTTATTTCACTGACGGGCAATTCATTTGTATTTGCATGTATTGGTGTTGTATCTTTCCCTTACATAAATATTTAATCACGTTTCTGAGCAACAAGAGTAAACAGAACACGTGTTATTTGCCAGCTGGAAGCACGTGAACCATGCATGTACCGTATGGTCAGTTTCGCATGCAAGGCAGTCTGTGGTCAGAGTGTACGTATACTGAACTGATCTCTAGAGGGTACCAGGAGGTGCGGACAGGTGGCGCTTCATTCCCACACACCTGTTTGTGTCAACAACATATATAACATGTGTCGACTGTTCCTAGCATGTAAAGCTTCGGATATCATGTAGCTTCCGAAATGTATCAATCATATATCCATATTACAAAATATCATACTCGTGTATTGCTTATATTACAAAATAAGTAGCACTACAAACGCAATTGTCGCACCTCGGACTAGAATGTCATGAAATCATTGGTTTAGAGACGTCACGTGGTGACCCTCTATTTTTCTATAGAGGGTCACTTTGGCACGTTAGATGGCGCTACCAGTTTTGATTTAATGGCGACGACAATTTCCACCGCTTCGAAAATCAAATGGGTTGTATCTTTGAAAAATGGCTTCTAGAATCGTGAAATTAATTTCGGTTCACCTGTAATGTGTTTAAAAAGTGTCCTCGATGCGATAAATTCGTTATATAGTCACTAACTGACCCTCTATAGAGCCATAGAGGGTCAGTAAAATGTATAGGGGGCGAGGGCGGAGCCCGAACCCCCTATATATTTTACTGACCCTCTATGGCTCTATAGAGGGTCAGTTAGTGACTATATAACTTATAATATTAGGAGTGGCAAGAAATGGAGCCTTCTTATACGTTTTAATATAAACCCTGACAGTCCGCTTCCCTATACATCTGTTTGAATCAGTTGTTTAGTTAACTAGCAACATCGCAGTGCTGTTCTTTTAAATTATGACACGTTTACAAAAATACGGACTTTTTGTACGTTGATCTGTAAGGAGTATCATGAAATACGAACATGTATCTAGGGTAATTGTGATCGGAGCTACGTTGTTTAAAACATCACAAAGTTGCAAGTAACGTACGTTATGTCATAGTGTTGCGTTCACGCGCTATAATTATGCATTTAAGCGTGATGAAACGTTTGTTTCTGTATTTTTTTCGAGTTTCCGTCCAAATATCGGTTTTCAAATAAGGAGAATAGCGTGTATTCTCTTATACATTATTTACAGGTAGACGAGAGCAAAAGAAGGACGAATAAGATCATGTTACTTGTTAGGCACGTCTCGGGTATTATCTATAAATAGTAACTTAGCTAGACGATTGTTTACTGACGCCCGATGTCCACGGATGTTGGCGAGTGACCACTGTCATTCTAATATAACAGAAGACAGTTGTTACAAGTAACGGTCAGCGGTAGGATGGTTATGTTTCTGACCACACAACTATTCTTGACCAATTACCGGACTTCCCGGTACGTGATGATATGTAAATACTACAAGACGACCCGACGACCAAACCAAGTCGTCTCATTGTGACATGACATGTCATGTAAATGCACGAGAGCTACAGACAAACGGAAACTGGTCTACATTTTAGTATGCTGATCGCTTGTCTTATAGGTATTTAGACAGAGTATCGATATGTCAGCCCATCAAAACAAAAATGTCGGACATAGCCAAACGGCAGACGTCACAGACACACTCAAAACAGAGGAAGGGATGCCAGCGGAATCGAGTGATTAATCTTTTCTGTTTTATATAAATCATAGATGGTTAATCCATGTATCTCCAAGGTAAAAACAGCTTATTCAAATGTTAGATATCTGGTTTATGTATAATATCAACGTTATCAAATGTTAGATTTCTGGTTTATGTATAATATCAACTTTCTCCTATGTTAGATATCTGGTTTATGTATAATATCAACTTTCTCATATGTTACCTATCTGGTTTATGTATAATATCAACTTTCTCATCTGTTCGATATCTGGTTTATGTATAATTTCAACTTTCCAATATGTTAGATATCTGGTTTAAGTATAATATCAACTTCTCATATGTTAGATATCTGGTTTATGTATAATATCAAATTTCTCATATGTTAGATATCTGGTTTATGTATAATATCAACGTTCTCATATGTTTGATCTCTGGTTTATGTATAATATCAACTTTCTCACGTGTTCGATATCTGGTTTATGTATAATATCAACTTTCTCATATGTTAGATATCTGGTTTATGTATAATATCAAATTTCTCATATGTTAGATATCTGGTTTATGTATAATATCAACGTTCTCATATGTTTGATCTCTGGTTTATGTATAATATCAACTTTCTCACGTGTTCGATATCTGGTTTATGTATAATATCAACTTTCTCATATGTTAGATATCTGGTTTATGTAGAATATCAAATTTCTCATATGTTTCATTTTTTGTTGATGTATAAAATCCGGTTTCTCAAATGCTTCATTTCGTGTAAATGCATAATATCAAATTTCTCATATGTGAGATATCTGGTTTATGTATAATTTCAAATTTCTCATATGTTAGATATCTGGTTTATGTATAATATAAACTTTCTCATATTTTCTATATTTGGTTTATGTATGATATCAACTTTCTCATATGTATGATATCTGGTTTATGTATAATATAACTTTCTCACGTGTTTGATATCTGGTTTATGTATAAAATAAACTCTTTTGCATGTTTGATATCTGGTTTATTTATAGTATCATATTTTTCATCTGTTCGATATCTTGTTTTTGTATAATATAAACTTTCTCATATGTTATATATCTGGTTTATGTATAATATCAACTTTCTCATATATTACCTATCTGGTTTATGTATAATATCAACTTTCTCATCTGTTCGATATCTGGTTTATGTATAATTTCAACTTTCCCATATGTTAAATATCTGGTTTATGTATATTATCAGCTTCTCATATGTTAAATATCTGGTTTATGTATATTATCAGCTTCTCATATGTTAGATATCTGGTTTATGTATATTATCAGCTTCTCATATGTTAAATATCTGGTTTATGTATAATATCAACTTTCTCATCTGTTCGATATCTGGTTTATGTATAATTTCAACTTTCCCATATGTTAAATATCTGGTTTATGTATATTATCAGCTTCTCATATGTTAAATATCTGGTTTATGTATATTATCAGCTTTCTCACGTGTTAGATATCTGGTTTATGTATAATATCAGCTTTCTCATATGTTTGATATCTGGTTTATGTATAATATCAACTTTCTCACAGTTTTAATATCCCGTCAATTTATAATATCTTCTTTCTTAAATGTTTGATATCAAATTAACGTATAAATAACATCGTTCCCCTCATTAGCTAGATCTTTTGTTTATATATTTTTGCTCACAAGTTAGATATCTGGATTCTTTCATATCATGTTTCTCGGAGGTAAGATATCTGGTTTTTATAAAATTGCAAACAAATTTCTCTTAGGTTAGATGTTTGTTTTATTTAATATAAACTGTCTTACTAGTTGAATATCTGGTTCATCCTATAACACTTGGCATTTTGGTAAATTTGGACAGAAAGCTGCATAAAAAACTCTTTTCTTCTCGGTGATCTTTGCGCATTGTTATATGAGGAGTGTACTCCATTTCGACTGTGTATAGCTTATATGCCCGCAGTTAGCAGCGAACATATTCTATGACGCGCATTTTATGTATTCTCATGATTACTGAAAAAATACAAAAGCGTCAAAACCATAATCCGAACTCAAAATCGATTAAACTAGGGTCAAAAAAAGAAACAAAGGAAAGATTTACATGGAGACCCTCGTAAAAGTACAACAGAATAAGACCATATGTTCCGGAAGAGTAAGCGACCTCTGCTTCATCGACAACACCCGCCATGTAAATCTTGATCACATCCATGTAAACATCATCTCAAAATCAGAACCAAGTCAGCATTCCGATCAAAACAAGTAAACACACTATAATGAGCATAATCAAACACGTCCAACTTCATATCAAACAAAGATACAAAATATTTCCCAATGAGATCAAGATGGCGACCATAAAACTTGTCCATAGTCTTCATCTACCTGCATCTTTCGAATCCCTGTGCCGCAAGTTTTGTCGTCAGCAGCCGACATCTATCACGAAAATCTCGATATTCAGAGCAAGCCCTAGAATAACGAATCAACTGAACTTAACTAAACTTTACGTATATCAAACCTCTGGGTTAATGATTCAGGTGTCAACACGTTGAATCAAGATTAATGTCGATGGAATTTCTTTGATAATTAGTTCTATGTCGTCATGGCAACCCTACTACTCCATGTTTATGTCTAAACGACAGCCACAAGTAGCAGGCTCAGCTGAGACATGAGATACTATAGGTAAATAATGTTGTATTTGTGAAGCATACTTCAGTCGCCATGTCAAGATATAATGTGATGTCTGTAACACCAGGGTAATGTTTGGCTCGCTCCTAGAGATACCCACCAGACGGCGCTCTAAGTTTGGTGTCGGAAAAACAACAAACACATCTTAATAATAACAAATTCGGTTTATTTCTGCAAAGTGTCAAGATAAAATCAATCTGAAATCGACCAATGAACCTATATCCCCACCCCCGTCCTAACGAACCTATATCCCCCACCCTGTCCGAACAAACCTATATCCCCACCCCCGTCCTAACAAACCTATATCCCCCACCCTGTCCTTAGAAACGTATAACCCGCACCCCCGTCCTTACAAACCTATATCCCCCACCCCGTCCTAACAAACCTATATCCCCCACCCTGTCCTTACAAATCTATATCCCCCAACCCCGTCCTTACAAACCTATATCCCCCACCCCGTCCTAACAAACCTATATCCCCCAACCCCGTCCTTACAAACCTATATCCCCCACCCCCGTCCTAACGAACCTATATCCCCCACCCTGTCCTTACAAACCTATATCCCCCACCCCGTCCTAACAAACCTATATCCCCCAACCCCGTCCTTACAAACCTATATCCCCCACCCTGTCCTTACAAACCTATATCCCCCACCCTGTCCTTACAAACCTATATCCCCCACCCCCGTCCTAACGAACCTATATCCCCCACCCTGTCCTAACAAACCTATATCCCCCACCCCCGTCCTAACAAATCTATATCCCCAACCCTGTCCTTAGAAACGTATATCCCCCACCCCCGTCCTAACAAACCTATATCCCCAACCCAGTCCTTACAAACCTATATCCCCCAACCCCGTCCTAACCAACCTATATCCCCCAACCCAGTCCTTACAAACCTATATCCCCAACCCTGTCCTTAGAAACGTATATCCCCCACCCCCGTCCTAACAAACCTATATCCCCCACCCTGTCCTTACAAACCTATATCGCCCAACCCCGTCCTAACAAACCTATATCCCCCACCCCGTCCTAACAAACCTATATCCCCCAACCCCGTCCTTACAAACCTATATCCCCCACCCCCGTCCTAACAAACCTATATCCCCAACCCTGTCCTTACAAACCTATATCGCCCAACCCCGTCCTAACCAACCTATATCCCCCAACCCAGTCCTTACCTTCCTATTACTCGTTAACATCGGCGTTGTAATGTAATGTATCAGAGCTCTCTAGAACACTGTAATGGACCAGAGCTCTCTAGAACACTGTAATGGACCAGAGCTCTCTAGAACACTGTAATGGACCAGAGCTCTCTAGAACACTGTAATGGACCAGGGCTCTCTAGAACACTGTAATGGACCAGAGCTCTCTAGAACACTGTAATGGACCAGAGCTCTCTAGAACACTGTAATGGACCAGGGCTCTCTAGAACACTGTAATGGACCAGAGCTCTCTAGAACACTGTAATGGACCAGAGCTCTCTAGAACACTGTAATGGACCAGGGCTCTCTAGAACACTGTAATGGACCAGAGCTCTCTAGAACACTGTAATGGACCAGAGCTCTCTAGAACACTGTAATGGATCAGAGCTCTCTAGAACACTGTAATAGATCAGAGCTCTCTAGAACACTGTAATAGATCAGAGCTCTCTAGAACACGGTAATGGACCAGAGCTCTCTAGATCACTGTAATGTACCAGAGCTCTCTAGAACACTGTGATGGATCAGAGCTGTCTAGAACACTGTGATGGACCAGAGCTCTCTAGAACACTTTGATGGATCAGAGCTCTCTAGAACACTGTAATGGACCAGAGCTCTCTAGAACACTGTAATGGACCAGAACTCTCTAGATCACTGTAATGGACCAGAGCTCTCTAGAACACTGTAATGGACCAGAGCTCTCTAGATCACTGTAATGGACCAGAGCTCTCTAGAACACTGTAATGGATCAGAGCTCTCTAGAACACTGTGATGGACCAGAGCTCTTTAGAACACTGTAATGGATCAGAGCTCCCTAGAACACTGTAATGGACCAGAGCTCTCTAGATCACTGTAATGGACCATAGCTCTCTAGATCACTGTAATGGACCAGAGCTCTCTAGAACACTGTAATGGACCAGAGCTCTCTAGAACACTGTAATGGACCAGAGCTCTCTAGAACACTGTAATGGACCATAGCTCTCTAGATCACTGTAATGGACTAGAGCTCTCTAGAACACTGTAATGTATCAGAGCTCTCTAGAACACTGTAATTGACCAGAGCTCTCTAGAACACTGTGATGGATCAGAGCTCTCTAGAACACTGTAATGGACCAGAGCTCTCTAGAACACTTTGATGGATCAGAGCTGTCTAGAACACTGTAATGGACCAGAGCTCTCTAGAACACTGTGATGGATCAGAGCTCTCTAGAACACTGTAATGGACCAGAGCTCTCTAGAACACTGTAATGGACCATAACTCTCTAGATCACTGTAATGGACCAGAGCTCTCTAGAACACTGTAATGGACCAGAGCTCTCTAGATCACTGTAATGTACCAGAGCTCTCTAGAACACTGTAATGGATCAGAGCTCTCTAGAACACTGTAATGGACCAGAGCTCTTTAGAACACTGTAATGGATCAGAGCTCCCTAGAACACTGTAATGGACCAGAGCTCTCTAGATCACTGTAATGGACCATAGCTCTCTAGATCACTGTAATGGACCAGAGCTCTCTAGAACACTGTAATGGACCAGAGCTCTCTAGAACACTGTAATGGACCATAGCTCTCTAGATCACTGTAATGGACTAGAGCTCTCTAGAACACTGTAATGTATCAGAGCTCTCTAGAACACTGTAATGGACCAGAGCTCTCTAGATCACTGTAATGGACCAGAGCTCTCTAGAACACTGTAATGGACCAGAGCTCTCTAGAACACTGTAATGGACCAGAGCTCTCTAGAACACTGTAATGGACCATAGCTCTCTAGATCACTGTAATGGACCAGAGCTCTCTAGAACACTGTAATGGACCAGAGCTCTCTAGAACACTGTAATGGACCAGAGCTCTCTAGAACACTGTAATGGACCAGAGCTCTCTAGAACACTGTAATGGATCAGAGCTCTCTAGAACACTGTGATGGACCAGAACTCTCTAGAACACCGTAATGGATTAGAGCTCTCTAGAACACTGTAATTGACCAGAGCTCTCTAGAACACTTTGATGGATCAGAGCTCTCTAGAACACTGTGATGGACCAGAACTCTCTAGAACACTGTAATGGATTAGAGCTCTCTAGAACACTGTAATTGACCAGAGCTCTCTAGAACACTGTGATGGACCAGAACTCTCTAGAACACTGTAATGGATTAGAGCTCTCTAGAACACTGTAATTGACCAGAGCTCTCTAGAACACTGTAATGGACCAGAGCTCTTTAGAACACTGTAATGGACCATAGCTCTTTAGAACACTGTAATGGATCAGAGCTCCCTAGAACACTGTAATGGACCAGAGCTCTCTAGATCACTGTAATGGACCATAGCTCTCTAGATCACTGTAATGGACCAGAGCTCTCTAGAACACTGTAATGGACCAGAGCTCTCTAGAACACTGTAATGGACCAGGGCTCTCTAGAACACTGTAATGGACCATAGCTCTCTAGATCACTGTAATGGACTAGAGCTCTCTAGAACACTGCAATGTATCAGAGCTCTCTAGAACACTGTAATGGACCAGAGCTCTCTAGAACACTGTAATGGACCAGAGCTCTCTAGAACACTGTAATGGACCAGAGCTCTCTAGAACACTGTAATGGATCAGAGCTCTCTAGAACACTGTGATGGACCAGAACTCTCTAGAACACTGTAATGGATTAGAGCTCTCTAGAACACTGTAATTGACCAGAGCTCTCTAGAACACTGCTATGTATCTGAGCTCTCTAGAACACTGTAATGGACCAGAGCTCTCTAGAACACTGTAATGGACCAGAGCTCTCTAGAACACTGTAATGGACCAGAGCTCTCTAGAACACTGTAATGGAGCAGAGCGTTTAATTAGTTGATTATATTCTCTCAGAAATTGACATTAATATTTTTATTGTTAAGCAACTGTAAGGTTACAGAAAACATCAGGCATTCCAAAAGGTAGTTGTGTATATGGGAATCAACCTTTTTGACTGATTTATTTATTTGTTGTGTTTATCAATTATCTGCTGAAAAGGGCCAAAATGACGTCATTTGGAATGGCTTGCTGACATTTTCAACTTCGTAGGATTGGTTGTCTACAATGTAGCCGCCGGCCACGGCTAACTGTTTCAGATGTAATATAGATCAATAAGAACAAAGGGACGGGCGCAGCTTCAAAAGTTAATAAGTAGGATATTCAGTAAAACGTTCAGTGAATAATAACACAATTTCGTCAAGGGTTTTTATAGAATAGATAACAATAAAACGAAACCTATCGATACGCATCAAGTCTACCTCACAGCATTCTTATGAATGAATATGTCAGGTGCCCATGTCACTAGGCGCGATAATATAAAGCCGAAACAGAATATACGACTACTTTTTTATCCTTAGAGTTAGACCCTTTTTTAATAGACACGACTTCAAGATTGTATAAACCAAACAAGGTATGGTAATTGGCTGACGTCGCTGAAAACGGCTCAATTCCTCACTTCCGGTCCAGTGTTGGTGCTGCTGTACGACAAGTGTTAGGTTCAGGCAAAAATCTTCATACTTTATCCCTTCTACTCGTTTCCTGTCCTTTCTCCGTCTGCTGGATACCTAGCGAGTGGTGGGACGTAAAGCCAATCCCTCGATCAGCAGTGGGACCAATACCCCTGTATTGACAGTGCCATGAAATCAGATTACGAATTAAAAATGTTGAGTTATGACTTGACCGGTGACAGACACCACATCTGACCCGACAGTCAACAGCCTCGTTTGTCTGGCTTATTGGTCCTTTAATGATTTAGGTGTCAACAAAAGAACGCCTTTGTCTACTTAATGATTTACCTGGAAAACTGACCAGCTGTTCCTAACCCGTCACACTGGTCTTACTCTGTAGAGAATATCATGCCAATAATAAATTCCAACATGAACACGTGATAGTTTGGCGTGCTTATTTGTTTAGGGTTTATCGTCTCTGTAATATCTACGGTTAGACCAAAGTGATCAATTATGGTGTCTAACTAGAGCAGTATGAACAGATCAGAGGTCATTATTATTTAAATGCCTCCATTAGGAGTCGATCCCGGAACCTCTGGCTGCTAGTATATTGCAGCTAGTATTTACCAGGGTTATATACCCGCGATTTAGCTACTGAAATCGTTACAAACCTGCCTTGTTGACTACAGTGGTTATTTGTTGCGGGCCGCTTGAGTTTAATTTACAGTAAAAAAAAACAATAATGTAATTATATTCTCAGTGACTGGAGAAAAACAGCGCACTTAACGTCGACTTGTATAAGTTTCAGTTATCGTATTGTCAGCGTCATACTTGATAACCCCATGTTTATTATCGTAGAATAGCGTGTTGATTTTATTTCACTTCCAGTTGAATTAAGATTGCCGCTTTACTGCCAGGGGCATAACGCCGTGATGTAATAAACTGGACGTCCCAGAGACGTAATCATGTTTATCGGATACTTCTGCCTCCTACACAGTGACGTCATCTTCTCAAACACAATACCCTCTAATTCGATGTCAACACCAATAAAGACATTTTACTGATGAGCTTTGTATACTCAGCAGTCAGCCTTAGTTTGGCTGTTCAGTATCGCCATTCCACCACACACACATTCTTTATGTATAATCGACTTTATATTGTCAACTTACGGTGATAGATTGGCCGAACACAAAGGACTGTCCGGACCCAAGGCGTTGATCATTACATTGTAGGTGTAAAGTAAGAGGATTCAGAATTTTGGGTAATACATGTATAAGGGGTTTGTTTGGTGGATCTCATCAGGGTTAGATTATAATATTGTAGCTGCAACGAAAGCCACTCTCAATTTAGCCACAATAGGGGCTAACCACTAATTCAACTATATATATATATATTTTTTTGTTGATCATGATAATTAAATCAGGAAAAAAGTCTCCGAAAATCAAAATTGAGGAAAACGGTGATCCGGCCTTCTACAATATCAAGATTATAAAGAAAAACATACGTCAACCATATTTGAAGTGTAATATCAACACTGGACATATGAATGTAACAGTATGGCCAGACCCACCAAATCTCAGCACATTTGTGTTAGAAAATAAATACGGTCTAATTGATTTAAATGAAATATTGACCTGACAATATGGTTAATATCGAGGGTTCATTGCCAGATGGTGCTATTTGGAATTTTTACTTTTCGAGATAATCGAGTTTAAAGGTTTTGAATATCTATAATTTTATATTTTAATCATGCTTTGCATTAGGAATTTTTTCTTTAGTAATAGTAATGGATGGCGTGAGTACTTTTTATTGCATAGTATTTTTAGTTATATTACTTTTCAAATTACCATATTTGGTCAAAATGCTCGATAGCTCCTTTTGGCCGGCAAATATTTTCTCAATAATTATGAGCAAAAAGGTTCTACATGATATTAGCCCCTTTTGGCATTAAGAAATAGGTCTCATTTCTGTTGAAATATTTACAAAAACGTGCTATTTGGTTAGCATATAATTTCAAAATATTTTTTTTCTATATAATTGATCGAAATTTTGTAATTTCAAATTGCTTTTTCCTTATGTAATTGCATAAAAAACTTTGTTTATTAAAATATTTTTAAAATCCTTCCTATTTATGTATGAATTACTTACATGTAACATATGTTTATTCTAATTATCATCACTGTTAATCATATCTTTGAAGACTTCAGGTTCTGGTTGCTTATCCTGTATCTTTCTTGTATTTGGGACATTTTTTAAAACCAGAAATGATATGCAATTATCACAAACAAATAGTTTCCTCAGTTTTCGCTCTATAATTGGAAGCCTTTCTGGCCCTGGTTTCATCAACGTTCCTTAACTTACGTTTACGAAATTTACCTCGTGCTCCATTGGATTTATGATCTAATAAACTAAACTAAATCAAAGGTTAATCCTTAAATAAATAACACTGTAAACAAAAAACACCAACCAAATGTTGGTACATTTACTTGAGTTACCACGCGAGACAAATTTCAAAATATACTCAATCACTTTTGGCGTGCAATTTGCGCTAACTTGACATGTTCTGTTTTAATATTAATCACTTACACACACGTTTGTATCACATCTGGTGGGACCTTGGTCATTTATCGCGTTCAAAACGGTTGAATCAGTTGAACCTACGTTGTTCGTTAATGAGGTCTGTTCTAGTAATCTGGTGCTGCTAGGTTACATAAAGGTCTGTTCAAGTAATCTGGTGCTGCTAGGTTTCATAAAGGTCTGTTCTAGTAATCTTGTGTTGCTAGGCTACATAAACGTCTGGTCTAGTAATCTGGTGCTGCTAGGTTACATAAATGTCTGGTCTAGTAATCTGGTGCTGCTAGGTTACATAAAGGTCTGGTCTAGTAATCTGGTGCTGCTAGGTTACATAAAGGTTTGGCCTAGTAATCTGGTGCTGCTAGGTTACATAAAGGTTTGGCCTAGTAATCTGGTGCTGCTAGGTTACATAAACGTCTGGTCTAGTAATCTGGTGCTGCTAGGTAACAAAAAGGTTTGGCCTAGTAATCTGGTGCTGCTAGGTTACATAAAGGTCTGGTCTAGTAATCTGGTGCTGCTAGGTTACATAAAGGTTTGGCCTAGTAATCTGGTGCTGCTAGGTTACATAAAGGTTTGGCCTAGTAATCTGGTGCTGCTAGGTTACATAAAGGTTTGGCCTAGTAATCTGGTGCTGCTAGGTTACATAAAGGTCTGGTCTAGTAATCTGGTGTTGCTAGGTTACAAAAAGGTCTTGTCTAGTAATCTGGTGCTGCTAGGTTACATAAAGGTCTGTTCAAGTAATCTGGTGCTGCTAGGTTTCATAAAGGTCTGTTCAAGTAATCTGGTGCTGCTAGGTGTCATCAAGGTCTGTTCTAGTAATCTGGTGTTGCTAGGTTACATAAAGGTCTTGTCAAGTAATCTGGTGCTGCTAGGTTACATAAAGGTTTGGTCTAGTAATCTGGTGTTGCTAGGTTACATAAAGGTCTGGTCTAGTAATCTGGTGCTGCTAGGTTACATAAAGTTTTGGTCTAGTAATCTGGTGCTGCTAGGTTACATAAACGTCTGGTCTAGTAATCTGATGCTGCTAGGTTACATAAAGGTCTGGTCTAGTAATCTGGTGCTGCTAGGTTACATAAAGGTCTGGTCTAGTGATCTGGTGCTGCTAGGTTACATAAAGGTCTGGTCTAGTAATCTGGTGCTGCTAGGTTACATAAAGGTCTGGTCAAGTAATCTGGTGCTGCTAGGTTACATAAAGGTCTCCCCCAATAATCTGGTGCTGCTAGGTTACATAAAGGTCTGGCCCAGTAATCTGGTGCTGCTAGGTTACATAAAGGTTTGGTCTAGTAATCTGGTGCTGCTAGGTTACATAAACGTCTGGTCTAGTAATCTGGTGCTGCTAGGTTACATAAAGGTTTGGTCTAGTAATCCGGTGCTGCTAGGTTACATAAATGTCTGGCCCAGTAATCTGGTGCTGCTAGGTTACATAAAGTTTTGGTCTAGTAATCTGGTGCTGCTAGGTTACATAAACGTCTGGTCTAGTAATATGATGCTGCTAGGTTACATAAAGGTCTGGTCTAGTAATCTGGTGCTGCTAGGTTACATAAAGGTCTGGTCTACTAATCCGGTGCTGCTAGGTTTCATAAAGGTCTGGTCTAGTAATCTGGTGCTGCTAGGCTACATAAAGGTCTGGCCCAGTAATCTGGTGCTGCTATGTTACATAAAGGTCTGGCCCAGTAATCTGGTGCTGCTAGGTTACATAAAGGTCTGGCCCAGTAATCTGGTGCTGCTAGGTTACATAAAGGTCAGGCTCAGTAATCTGGTGCAGCTAGGTTACATCAAGGTCAAGTCTAGTAATCTGGTGCTGCTAGGTTACATAAACGTCTGGCCCAGTAATCTGGTGCTGCTAGGTTACATAAACGTCTGGTCTAGTAATATGGTGCTGCTAGGTTACATAAACGTCTAGTCTAGTGATCTGGTGCTTCTACGTTACATTGTACATAAAGGTCTGGTCAAGTAATCTGGTGCTGCTTGGTTACATAAACGTCTGGTCTAATATTCTGGTGCTGCTAGGTTACATAAACGTCTGGTCTAATGATCAGGTGCTGCTAGGTTACATAAAGGTCTGGTCTAGTAATCTGGTGCTGCTAGGTTACATAAACATCTGGTCTAGTAATATGATGCTGCTAGGTTACATAAAGGTCAGGTCTAGTAATCTGTTGCTACTAGGTTACATACACGTCTGGTCTAGTAATCTGGTGCTGCTAGGTTACATAAAGGTCTGGTCTAGTAATCTGGTGCTGCTAGGTTACGTAAACGTCTGGTCTAGTAATCTTGTGCTGCTAGGTTACGTAAACGTCTGGTCTAGTAATCTGGTGCTGCTAGGTTACATAAACGTCTGGCCTAGTAATCTGGTGCTGCTAGGTTACATTGTAAATAAAGGTCTGGTCTAGTAATCTGGTGCTGCTAGGTTACATTGTAAATAAAGGTCTGGTCTAGTAATCTTGTGCTGCTAGGTTACATAAACGTCTGGTCTAGTAATCTGGTGCTGCTAGGTTACATAAAGGTTTGGTCTAATAATCTGGTGCTGCTAGGTTACATAAAGGTCTGGCCCAGTAATCTGGTGCTGCTAGGTTACATAAACGTCTGGCCCAGTAATCTGGTGCTGCTAGGTTTCTTATCAATATCAATGTCACATTCTCTGTGAAAAAATACATACCAAAATTTAACAGTAAAAATCAATCTCCAGGTTGGCGAGCTGCTTGAATATCGATTATTGATTAGACTGGACATCACTGAATATTGAGTCTGACTGAACATCAACTCTCGCTAATTACCGCGGGAACGTGATTGTCCTGGAGCTGATCTGAGATAATCCGTGGCTCGGTATGTCGCTTATATATGAATAATGAACATATTGATTCGTATATTATTTCTGTTAAAAACCTTCATAGTACTTGTGACCTCACACTCACTGACCCGACTTAGTCCGAGCAATATCCGGACCCAGATTCCCGGAATAATAGTCCGTTTGTATGTTCAAGAAATGTTGTAGATAGATTCCCTGACTTGTTTGTAAAGTGTTATTTGTTTTACATCCTACAATTTAAGTCATATGCAGACGGAATACAGGGTCTAAAATGAGAATATACTGTATAAGCTCCGATTTCTATTAGGTTAAATGAAAAATCCCGGAATTCATTTAAACAATGTTCTGTTCATTTTTGAAGATCTCTGTCAAGTGTAGGCGAAACACTTAAAACAGTTACTCTCATCTTTTATCATGCAAAGATGACGTAACACACATATATGCTGAACCTTTCAAATTTAGTAATAGATACACCATGCCGAAAAAATGAATTAAACTGCATCATACAGCTGTTTCGTCCTCCTAGGACTCTTCAGTGATGCTGGGGGCCAAAAGGTGGGAATCCAAATTTTCTAAACTAATGTAGAAGCAGAAGGGTCAGGTGCGTAAAACTCCTTTAATTTATGAATTTAGCAGTAAAATTAAACTAGTTCAGTATAATTTCAAATCGTGTAAAAACTGTAGAGCGGCTGTATTGAACTAACGTTGGCCAGGTGCTAGATTATCGTAGTTACAGGTGTGGGTTATCTCCCTTACATGGTAACAGGATATCGGAGGTCCAGGTCTGAGTTCTCTCCCTTACATGGTTACAGATTATCAGAGGTCCAGGTCTGGGTTATCTCCCTTACATAGTTACAGTTTATCGGAGGTCCAGGTCTTGGTTATCTCCCTTACATGGTAACAGTATATCGGAGGTCCAGGTCTGGGTTCTCTCCCTTACATGGTTACAGTTTATCAGAGGTCCAGGTCTGGGTTTTCTCCATTACATGCTTAGGTTTTGATACAGTGACCTTTTACCTGATTATATACCGTAATTTTTATGTTATGTCTCTGAGACAAGGAAACTTCACATGCTTTCTTATCACTGTCAGATACACTACAATTAATGGTTCGACGTCATTGTGAAGTCACAATGGGGTATATTTCTAGTAAGAGGCATATGTGCTTTTCTTATATCCATCATTATTATAAATTCGTTTGTCAGGGACGTATATGTACGTCCCTGTACGTCCCTGGTTTTATATGTATAAGTTCATGCTACCTAACTTGAGCTTTTAATTGGATTATTTGCCTGGGATGATATCGAGCCAAGAACAATGAGTTTGGCACATTAACATTCGTGTCTTATATTCACTACGTGAGGATTAATATATACTGCCCGCTGTATAACAGACGAGTAATTAGCAAATATGACAAATATATCTACACATAGATAACGATGCCGACCGGACTGTCTATAAGGAGTTGTAAAATTATACAGTTATAATGAGTGACGGATCAGCACGTGCAGAGTTGCTAATCACGTGCAGAGAGGCCCTATTGGTAAGGGATATTTAACAGAACACGTTGGTTATGTGTCAGAGAAAGTTTCCTCCATAGGTAACTCCCAGGTGATAAGGAAGTATTTAGCTGTTGAAAGATAATCAGTAAAAACTTAGTAGCTCGCGTGTGTGACCACGGAATCTAATTAACTTTGTCTCTAAGCGTTGTTTGTATCCACCGTCTCTTCAGCTTTATAATAAACTGTGTTAGCGTGAATCAGTCTCCCGTCGTCAGGCGTCCTATTTATCATTATTTTACTTATACAGAGGTGTCATTGACGTATATATCAAAGCGCCCCAACTGACGACCTACGGAACTAAATAGCTTAACCAAAACCACCACCAGGGAGGCATGATGGCCCGGGACCCTCGTAGTGATGGCTGCATGGATTGAAGTTTTAAGTTTGTTGTATGAATACGCATTATAACCACGTGTGCTTTAGAATTTGTAACAGCTACGTAGCTCTGGGGTGGGGTAGATCAATTTTCGATAAAAATACCCCTGTGGTCATATGAAAGATTTCCGACGGTACCAAGCATTTTATTGTAGAACAAATAAAAATGTGATTTTGATACAGAAAAGTTAAGTGAGGTCGAACTTTTGACATCGAGAGCTTTCCACCTTTCAGTATAACCGTTGGGGTGATTTTTTATCGAAAATTGATCAAAACTCTCAACAAATGTAAAATTACTTCAAGGTTCAAAACTTGTAACACATTATCTTGAACCTCTGATTACAACGTGAACGTCTGAATACAACGTGAACCTCTGATTACAACGGGAATGTCTGATTACAACGTGAACGTCTGATTACAACGTGAACCTCTGATTACAACGTGAACCTCTGATTACAATGTGAACGTCTGATTACAACCTGAACGTCTGATTACAACGTGAACGTCTGATTACAACGGGAACGTCTGATTACAACGTGAACCTCTGATTACAACGTAAACTTCTGATTACAACCTGAACGTCTGATTACAACGTGAACGTCTGATTATAACGTGAACGTCTGATTACAACGTGAACCTCTGATTACAACGGGAACGTCTGATTACAACGTGAACGTCTGATTACAACATGAACGTCTGATTACAATGTGAACGTCTGATTACAACGTGAACCTCTGATTACAACGTGAACCTCTGATTACAACGTGAACGTCTGATTACAACGTGAACCTCTGATTACAACGTGAACGTCTGATTACAACGTGAACGTCTGATTACAACGTGAACGTCTGATTACAACGTGAACGTCTGATTACAACGTGAACGTCTGATTACAACGTGAACGTCTGATTATAACGTAAACGTCTGATAACAACGTGAACGTCTGATTATAACGTAAACGTCTGATAACAACGTGAACGTCTGATTACAACGTGAACGTCTGATTATAACGTAAACGTCTGATAACAACGTGAACGTCTGATTACAACGTGAACCTCTGATTACAACGTGAACGTCTGATTACAACGTGAACGTCTGATTACAACGTGAACGTCTGATTACAACGTGAACCTCTGATTACAACGTGAACGTCTGATTACAACGTGAACGCCTGATTACAACGTGAACGTCTGATTACAACGTGAACGTCTGATTACAACGTGAACGTCTGATTACAACGTGAACGTCTGATTACAACGTGAACCTCTGATTACAACGTGAACGTCTGATTACAACGTGAACGTCTGATTACAACGTGAATGTCTGATTACAACGTGAACCTCTGATTACAACGTGAACCACTGATTACAACGCGAACGTCTGATTACAACCGAAACGTCCGTGAACGTCTGATTACAACGTGAACGTCTGATTACAACGTGAACGTCTGATTACAACGTGAACCTCTGATTACAACGTGAACCTCTGATTACAACGTGAACGTCTGATTACAACGTAAACCTCTGATTACAACGAGAACGTCTGATTACAACGTGAACGTCTGATTACAACGTGAACGTCTGATTACAACGTGACCTCTGATTACAACGTGAACGTCTGATTACAACGTGAACGTCTGATTACAACGTGAACGTCTGATTACAACGTGAATGTCTGATTACAACGTGAACGTCTGATTACAACGTAAACCTCTGATTACAACGTGAACCTCTGATTATAACGTGAACCTCTGATTACAACGTGAACGCCTGATTACAACGTGAACGTCTGATTACAACGTGAACGTCTGATTACAACGTGAACGTCTGATTACAACCTGAACGTCTGATTACAACGTAAACGTCTGATTAGAACGTGAACGTCTGATTACAACGTAAACGTCTGATTACAACGTGAACGTCTGATTACAACGGGAACGTCTGATTACAACGTGAACCTCTGATTACAACGTAAACTTCTGATTACAACCTGAACGTCTGATTACAACGTGAACGTCTGATTACAACGTGAACGTCTGATTATAACGTGAACGTCTGATTACAACGTAAACCTCTGATTACAACGTGAACGTCTGATTATAACGTGAACGTCTGATTACAACGTAAACCTCTGATTACAACGTGAACGCCTGATTACAACGTAAACCTCTGATTACATCGTGAACGTCTGGTTACAACGTGAACATCTGATTACAACGTGAACGTCTGATTACAACGTGAACGTCTGATTACAACGGGAACCTCTGATTACAACGTGAACGTCTGATTACAACGTGAACGTCTGATTACAACGGGAACGTCTGATTACAACGGGAACGTCTGATTACAACGTGAACCTCTGATTACAACGTAAACTTCTGATTACAACCTGAACGTCTGATTACAACGTGAACGTCTGATTATAACGTGAACGTCTGATTACAACGTAAACCTCTGATTACAACGTGAACGTCTGATTATAACGTGAACGTCTGATTACAACGTAAACCTCTGATTACAACGTGAACGCCTGATTACAACGTAAACCTCTGATTACATCGTGAACGTCTGGTTACAACGTGAACATCTGATTACAACGTGAATGTCTGATTACAACGTGAACGTCTGATTACAACGTGAACGTCTGATTACAACGTGAACGTCTGATTACAACGTGAACGTCTGATTATAACGTGAACGTCTGATTACAACGTGAACCACTGATTACAACGTGAACGTCTGATTACAACGTGAACCACTGATTACAACGTGAACGTCTGATTACAACGTGAAAGTCTGATTACAACGTGAACCACTGATTACAACGTGAACGTCTGATTACAACGTAAACCTCTGATTACAACGTGAACGTCTGATTATAACGTGAACGTCTGATTACAACGTGAACGTCTGATTACAACCTGAACGTCTGATTACAACGTGAACGTCTGATTACAACGGGAACCTCTGATAACAACGTGAACGTCTGATTACAACGTGAACGTCTGATTACAACGTGAACGTCTGATTACAACGTGAACCTCTGATTACAACGTGAACGTCTGATTACAACGTGAACCTCTGATTACAACGTGAACGTCTGATTACAACGTGAACGTCTGATTACAACGTGAACGTCTGATTACAACGTGAACGTCTGATTACAACGTGAACCTCTGATAACAACGTGAACCTCTGATTACAATGTGAACGTCTGATTACAACGTGAACGTCTGATTACAACGTGAACGTCTGATTACAACGTGAACCTCTGATTATAACGTGAACCTCTGATTACAACGTGAACGCCTGATTACAACGTGAACGTCTGATTACAACGTGAACGTCTGATTACAACGTGAACGTCTGATTACAACCTGAACGTCTGATTACAACGTAAACGTCTGATTAGAACGTGAACGTCTGATTACAACGTAAACGTCTGATTACAACGTGAACGTCTGATTACAACGGGAACGTCTGATTACAACGTGAACCTCTGATTACAACGTAAACTTCTGATTACAACCTGAACGTCTGATTACAACGTGAACGTCTGATTACAACGTGAACGTCTGATTATAACGTGAACGTCTGATTACAACGTAAACCTCTGATTACAACGTGAACGTCTGATTATAACGTGAACGTCTGATTACAACGTAAACCTCTGATTACAACGTGAACGCCTGATTACAACGTAAACCTCTGATTACATCGTGAACGTCTGGTTACAACGTGAACATCTGATTACAACGTGAACGTCTGATTACAACGTGAACGTCTGATTACAACGGGAACCTCTGATTACAACGTGAACGTCTGATTACAACGTGAACGTCTGATTACAACGGGAACGTCTGATTATAACGTGAACGTCTGATTACAACGTGAACGTCTGATTACAACGTGAACCACTGATTACAACGCGAACGTCTGATTACAACGTGAACGTCGGATTACAACGTGAATGTCTGATTACAACGTGAATGTCTGATTACAACGTGAACGTCTGATTACAACGTGAACGTCTGATTATAACGTGAACGTCTGATTACAACGAGAACGTCTGATTACAACGTGAACCACTGATTACAACGTGAACGTCTGATTACAACGTGAACGTCTGATTACAACGTGAACGTCTGATTATAACGTGAACGTCTGATTACAACGTAAACCTCTGATTACAACGTGAACGTCTGATTATAACGTGAACGTCTGATTACAACGTGAACCTCTGATTAAAACGTGAACGTCTGATTACAACGTGAACGTCTGATTACAACGGGAACCTCTGGTTACAACGTGAACGTCTGATTACAACGTGAACGTCTGATTACAACGTGAACGTCTGATTACAACGTGAACCTCTGATTACAACGTGAACGTCTGATTACAACGTGAACCTCTGATTACAACGTGAACCTCTGATTACAACGTGAACGTCTGATTACAACGTGAACGTCTGATTACAGCGTGAACGTCTGATTACAACGTGAACGTCTGATTACAACGTGAACGTCTGATTACAACGTGAACGTCTGATAACAACGTGAACCTCTGATTACAACGTGAACGTCTGATTATAATGGGAACCTCTGATTACAACGTGAACGTCTGATTACAACGTGAACGTCTGATTACAACGTGAACGTCTGATTACAACATGAACGTCTGATTACAACGTGAACGTCTGATTACAACGTGAACCTCTGATAACAACGTGAACGTCTGATTATAACGGGAATCTCTGATTACGACTTGCTTGCATACATGTAGATAGTATTTGTTGACAACATACATTTAAAACAAATGCATAGAGTTCATAAATTAAACTTCCAGAATAGCATTCACTAGTATACCCGATATATCACGTTCATTTTCATATGAAAGACATAATTTACAAAGAGAGACAATTGTCATTAAATTGCAACTATCGATGCATACAATCTTACTCGCTTAACGGGAGGCAACTCTGTTATTGAGTGAAACACACACTCAACACATACACTCAAAACACTTAGCTGTTGATAGGGGTAAAAAATAAAACCAAAACTAAACTAAAAGGATTAATTTGCTTCAACAATCTTTCAAACAGGGTAAAATGTATGTACTCGATTCCGGAGGTACCGTGTAAATAGAATATTTAGAATAAATTGATATACATGACGCTTACAAATATGTTATATTTTCTTTGGGGAACCAACGTAACTTAAATTCAATGTTTAAAAAAATAACATCTGGATATTTCTATCGGTTTTGTTGATGAGCATCAGATAATAAATGAAATGATAACTATGTAATAAAATGATCACGTCATAAATTATAATGAAAATAAGACTTCATGTAAAGAAATAATTACTTTTATTATGTAATAAAACGATCACTTCATAAAATGAAATAGTCACTTCATATAATGAAACGATCACTTCATATAATGAAACGATCACTTCATATAATGAAATAGTCACTTCATATAAAGAAACGATCACTTCATATAATGAAACGATCACTTCATATAATGAAACGATCACTTCATATAATGAAACGATCACTTCATATAATGAAACGATCACTTCATATAATGGATGCCAATAGCAAACTTTTATACTTTTAGAAAAATGGTTCTTTGTTATGAAATTTTACTTTGAGAATCACCAGATATTTATATATATAAATTTAGTGCGCCTGAAGAAGCCTGAGAGGGCAGAAAGGCCTTGCGGCAAAGTCTTTGCTTTTTGTTCTTTTTTATATTTAACTTCGCAAGGACAATTAATAACTTTTCTTTATATATAAATTTATTTATATTTTGAATGAACCTTTGTATCACTCGAAGGACATTCTATCCGTCCTGCATCATCCTTTTTTTCTTTTCTTCTTATCTTTTATTTTCTCACTATTTTCTCTTTACTTCATACTTATAAATTGTATTACACTATAATTATATTGAGTATTGTACATGTCGATATTGCTAAAACTTGTTCAGGAGAGGGCTTTCATAAGTTGGTATAACTTGTGCCCGATCCCATTGTTTAAAACTATAAAATATGCTCAAACAGTAAACTAGAGTTTCTATTTCAAACAAGCTGTATGTTCCAACTGCAAGAACCAATTATCTCAAACGGCCATTTGTATATAAACATGTTTATTTTTATGTAATGGAGCTAATTAGACTCGGGTAGTGTTTTTATTTTTAAAAGCAGATACCTGCAGCATTACTTCACAAAATCTTAGTTATTCACTGCCGTTTTTTAATTCATATACAACTAGTCTCACGTTTTAATTTCAAAATATTTCTTATATGATTTTCAATCTTACATAGTCAGATAGCATATAGCTTTATCTGTGATTATCTCCCTTTTATTGATATTTTATCATTGGGTCTCATCAGAGACGTATATAACACTTTATACGTCTCTGGTCTCATAAAACTTTTTTCTTTCCGAACACAATTGTTATTTTCAAAATGTCCTATTGTAAATTATTTTTACACTACTGATTTCATTGTCTAATTTGATACACACTATATTTGTGTATACCCTGTCACTTTTTACCCTGTGCTATATTATCATTGTATACATGCATTCATACCATTGAGTAATGTTTGTGATATGCAAACGTTCGCTATTAAATTACTTATTCTATAGGATTTATAATTTCAAATTTCACTGACTGTGATGATACACTATATACTACATTGTAATATTGTTATCTTAAATTATGTCATGTTTGTACGTGTAGTCTTGTTTCGTGGCCATATTGTAAGGCTTTCTCTAACTATGTAACACTGGTAAATCAATGATTATATGACCCCTTCATACAGAGACGTATAAAGCCAGAAATTGGCAACTCGCGTAGATCTCGCAATTTCTCGCATGACCCTATTGTTCTCAGGGATTTGTCGCGAGATACTGGAGACAAGTTGAGTGACAGATCTCAAAAAATAAACATGCGATAAAAAAGTCCATCTGATTAATAAAATAGATGTATATGAACTTTTCACAATCCATGGGGAACGTTATTAGTGTAAAATAAGGGTGACTAACTTGTGTCACAGACTTAGATAGCAATCTAAGTCCGTGCTTGTGTGAAAATGTAAATGATATTTTTTACCTGTAAGAGATTGGGTATGAATTGGCAGTTGGCAGGGTGTGTAAATATGTCGTGAACTTCGCCTAGAATAGTTATACTTATAATTAGTCAGAAGTGTAAGATTACAATTAACAGTACTTAACGGTGTACTGAACGATCCCTTGAGGCTTTTTGTCCCTACCCACCCCTTCCTCCCTTTGTTCGGCTCCCTTTAGATCTCCACACAGGTAAGTCATCTGCACACCTGTGATGACCCCCGCGGCTCTCCATCCCCACAGGGGTTATTTGTATGTCCCAGTATATAATTAGCGTTGAAATGACAACTAGCAAAAAGGCGAAGTGAATAAATTGGATGCTCTAACAAAAAGTTAAACATTGTGAAATCACATGTTTTTTTTTTAAATATGTTTTTTAATGTTATAGTTCACCCTATATTCAGTTAGATTTTTATTTCAAATCGGTATATGAGAAGGGATCCTCATGTTTGAGTGTATTCATATTATCGAAACGATCAATCCAAACAGAGACGTGTATTGTATCTATAAAGACATGGCTTTATACGTCTCTGCTCCAAATAACGAAACGACCAATTTACAACATGAAACTATCCCTTGCAATGAACTTACATAATGAAACAAAAAAGATCACTGCATATGAATCGACCACTTTGAATAATACAAGATAAAGGCTAATCAGAGACGTATACAGTTTTGTTCGTCTCTGGGCTAATGGTGAATCATGATAACAATACACGTTGCGTGCGACACATTTTTTATGACTGTTTAAGAAGTAGAGACTGAATTTTGTTTGTATTCCTGTATTTTTTGTTTTCCATCATCTCGCACACAATTTCCGGATTTTTTATTCGGAAATGGGATTCGTTGTTTAGTGAACTCCTCAATAGAGCCGCCTAGCGGTAAAAACTATAATAATCATGGCCGCTGAACGTCAACCCGCCAATACTAGATGACACGTAAACATAGCTATCAGGCAACATGGAAGGCGACGACAAAGACAGACACGTCCAGATGGATAGAGAGAAGGTGAATATCATTGCAGACAGTTATTCTTATCCTGGTATCAATGTATCTGTTCAATTTTTAATGTCGGCAACCTGCTGTGTATGGAGTTGTTGCGCGCCTCGACAAAGATACGAAACGTCACTTTTCAAAAGCGAAAGCGGTTCCCGTTTACTCGTTTTTCTTTAATCACAATACATACAAAGTAATGTCCAGTCCATTTTCAATCATTCGTAATATTTGATGTTCTTTAATTCAGCATCAAACACGATATATAACGTGGACGATCAACTTATGTTGACAATATATACGAACAATCTATTTTTAGAACCGACCCATCTAACCTCCTCAGGGAGGGGGTTCGGATATGATGATTCATAGGGGGATGTTTGGGTGATTTTTATCGGTGCCATATGCCCAAATCACTTTCTTTGTTAGTGAAGCTGAAATTTATATTAAATCAATTACTGGTAGTATAGTTATTATGGGGTTTTACTCCAACAATGTTATTAGTAGGTATCTAATGTATCGTTTTAAAAATGAAGTATAATACTTTATTTTACTGGTACAAACTTGTGAAACAAGATGGTGCTTATATTTAGCATTAATGCTAATCGAAATATCATTAAACAAAAAACTTCTGTCTGTTGTTTTAGTGTGTTGTACTTTCCTGGCCCCTGTAAAATTCTATGGTAGTAATTAAGGGCTGTACATCTCTTATCAAGATTTGACCAGTTTTAGATATGCATGTCATGTGATAGGGGGACATGTGTCATGTGTACTTTAGTGTACGGCCGCCAAAGCATCAGATCAGTCCACCTGAAATTTGGTTTTTTTTTTTGGACAACCAGTCTGATGAAAGCAAAATAATTACCAGACCGAAATCATCTTTACCAGACATTTCGGTCCAGTAAACTTCAATATTTTAGAAGACGTGTGTCTATAATATCCAAACAACTAGGAGTAGAGGTGACAGATCTTTTACATGCACCAAGTAATACTGAGAGTCGATCTTTAATCTTTCCTATATACATGATGTACATGTGTAAGTAGGTGCTAGCTAGCGCTATGTCTAAGTGCGCTCATGCATGAATGGCACATGGGGTATGTATACACACAAAAAGACTCATCACCTCACCTCCCATCACCTCACCCCCTTTTTTGATTGCGGGCATGAAATTGAAGTATTCAGTGCAGTAATTAAATTGCTTGTTTGAAAAATTTTGCTTTGCCTTATCAATAGACTACTCCCAAGATAATATCTCTAGTGATCTGCTTCCAATAGTCCTTAACATGTTACTGAAGTCATCCCTGATTGCTTTTGTTTGTTATTTAAATGCTTTACAGCACATTCCCAATAAAACATAAAAATTTATTGGATCATTTTATTTATTTTCGATTTCGTACTACATGTTCAACTTCTATCACAAAGGAATTTACAATGGTCATGCAGTATTTCCCTTAATATTAAATGTTAGTAGCAGAATTAAAAATAAATGTGGAATATATTTGCAGTCTAGACTGTTTCACAAAAGTTGCAAAATTTTTTTTTTTTTTTATTTTTTTTTTATTTTTTTATTTTTTGAAGATTTTGATACATTGATAAGACAAACATTGAAAAGACAAACTTTCACTCAGACACATGCACACGTGCATACACATAAGACATGAGGTATCATTCATCATCCTAAACCTTATCTCATAGAGTCATCCTGATCATACTTATCATTGTCACACTGCCATCATCATCATCATCACTCTGTCATCCTCCTCACACAGTCAAAAAAAAAGTCATCATTATATTGTATCATTATAAAATTGCATGTAATTAAATATCAACCACGTCATATTTCCATCATCATCATATCATAATATGATAGCAATCATCATATTATTGTAATACTATAAACCTCATCACACATCATCATCATATCATTATAATATAATGGCCCTTATCACATCATCATAAGACCATCATTCTCATCAGACTTCATCACACTGTCATCATCATATACGTATAACACAGCCACTCACATTCCACTGACATCATCATGTTATAACAGAGTTGTCATCCACATCACACCTTCATCATCATCATCATCATCATCCTCCTCATCATCATCATCAATGATCATTATCAAAACCCTGCCAGCCTCATCACACTTTCCTCCTCGTCAAAAGTTGCAAAATGATCAAATTCATTTTTGCTATTAACGATTACAATTCACATTGTTCTGAGCTAGAATCTTCAGCCAAATAGTGAATAATGCTGTATTTTGGTTTTGTAGGAGCTAGAGTATGCTGTACGGAAGAGGGATGAAGTTATACAGCAACTGTCGGTGAAGTTACAGCATGTTACAGCACACAATTACAGCGAGGAAGCCACACAGCTGGTTCAGCAGGTGCAGATTTTACAGACTCAGCTTCAACATGTAAGTGTTGGTTCATGGTGTTCAACATCCTTCATAAACTCATAGCTTTATCAATTCTGTTGATGCTTCTTAAAATTCTATATTTGATAAAAGTGGTGTAAAACCATAATAACATGCCCTGACTATTGTATGGGGCCTAGTTTTCTTGCATTGTCACAATATCCAGGACATACGCCTAGACCTCTGAAACCAAACTGGAGATAATGAGTTTGTTGGTCATGTGATCGTGTGACGTTAAAATAGGACAAGGACTTCCCAATCCGTCCATACATGCATACGTTCTTATACTAGGTCCGCTGGTGACTGACTTAAACTAAAGTACTGTAATGTTTTCAACATTCAGCATGCCAGATACAGAATGTGATGTATTTGGTATTGGAGTTGACCTTGATATTTTATCCCCATGAAAAATAACATGTACTGTTTAACGAGCTACAGAATTGTTTGTTGTTTAAGGCAGGCAAGTGTAAACCTGGGATAATTAGGGCCGGGACGATACACTGTTAATGCACTGCATGGTGATCATGATCACTTTCACTGCAATAACAGTATCAATCTAAATGCAATTTTACGATACCTGTATCGGTCCTGTGTCTTGTTGTTGTTTATTTGTTTAAAACATAAATGCATTGACTTTTGCACAACTTAAAATCCAAATTAAATGACAATATTCGAAAACAAAAGTGTTATTGCAATCAAGTTCCGGGAAACCGGAGCTATTCTAAAAGTGAAAGGAGTCAATTGATTGGCTGAGACCTGTGGCAGTAGTCCAATCAGTTTTACTACCAGAGCTTCAGCTGATTTTGTATTGACATGGGTCGTTGGGCCCATCTAGCTAAGAAAGCGGGGGCCATTTTCAAAAGCCATGGGCTAATATTTTTAATACTGTATGCATGATAGATAAAGATATATTCTTTAACCTTACTTCAGTTTTATAAAAAAAAATATTTTCCTTCACTCTAAACTAGGTAAGATAGTCCTTTTTTGAACTCCCACAAATGCATGCACAGACCTTGCAAAGTCAAACTTCACCAGCTTTGACCCACTCAAACATACACATAAATTTGAATTTCTAATAGGTCCAGATGGAATGCTTGCCTGTTTATAATTAGCTGTGACTATATAATTCTGAATACTACTGGATCTTTCAGTCAGCTGTGTGAGTGGGACTGATGATTGCAAGGACATCTAACTAAAGTGAAATTTGGTTTATCTCTGTAAAATTGAAGGACATTATAGAATTTTCTTATTGATATTGGCCGACAGACTAGTGAAATAAACTATACTCAAATTCATGAGGTTTTCCAATAAATCAACAGTATTATCTATACTTGCCGACAGGTATTGCATTTCGAGGCCCCAAAACACGGCCGGTATCGGCAAAATGGCTACAACTTTCAATCGAAATAATTGTGACACGGACACTCCAACGCAATTCTGATAATGTAATATCCTTTATATATTGCTTTTGATTTGTCCACAGGCTGTTCTCATTCAAAACTCAATGTAATTTACCATTTAATTCTTCACAATTAACACCAAAGGCGCTTCCCATATATCGTTATTGTCCTCACTGGGTCATTTGGTCACGAGCCAAAACAAAATGATATAAATTAATAAAAGCAAACGGGCATTCCAGTTTCTGTTTTACATAACTGACATTAGTATTCACACTGTCTTTCTCAACTTCAAAGTATTTACTTGCCTATTCTTCTCTTTTGACGATAAATATGACATCTTGCAACACATGCTTTGGGTTGTGTAATCTTACGGAATGGAAATAAACATGCGGACCGCAAAATACTTTCGTTTTAGCATATATTTGCCTTGCGCCGGCGGACCCATGTGGAAACAAAGTTGTGCGCCATATTCACAATTTATGCGGGATTGGCGCAGGCGCACCGTCAATCTGAAGCCCTGTACTACAGGGCTTTTTCTGGGTAAATTGGGAAAAGGCCCCTGAGTGAAATTTAATCAGATAAAAGCAATAAAATGACAACTGATGCAGATGTTCAGTTTAAAAAATGCAAAAAAAAAAATGTTTTTTTGTGATGTGATGTTTTTTTTTTTTTCAAGTAGATCTTACATCAGATTGGGAAAAAAGTCCTTTAATTGGGAAAAATGAAGCTTAAATCTCATTGGGAATGGGGCTGAATTTCGGCCCCTGAGAGACCCCAGAAAAAGCCCTGTACTAATAGTCACTCACAGCAAACCTAACATTATGGGGGACAAAATTGAGTGGGTAACCATGTAGAAATTCAGATATTTCGTGGGGTTTAAATCTGCTGTGTTTATATTTCTCAGACATTGGCTCATTTTCCAGAACGTTTCAATCTACTGTACACTACTAAATACCTATCGTGTTAATACAATGTAAAACATGAAAACAAACAAAAATAGAATAAACAAACATACCCGAAATGTCTACTCCGAACTTAAAACCTGAATTATATTCATATACTTTAAATAGTTTTGACCAAGGGAAAACATACCGTTGTAAGACACAAAGGTTTTGTTATAAAAGTCATTGAAGTTTTTTTGTTCATATGAAGTCACATATGCTGGAGTAATGTTGCCTACTACTTCCTGATGAGTGTAATTGTATGTTTACAGCTGATGTACAACTGAAAGTAATACCTCAATATGTATACATTATGTTGTCCTGTAATACCTCAACATGTATACATTATGTTGTCCTGTAATACCTCAACATGTTTACATTATGTTGTCCTGTAATACCTCAACATGTATACATTATGTTGTCCTGTAATACCTCAACATGTATACATTATGTTGTCCTGTAATACCTCAACATGTATACATTATGTTGTCCTGTAATACCTCAACATGTATACATTATGTTGTCCTGTAATACCTCTACATGTATACATTATGTTGTCCTGTAATACCTCAACATGTATACATTATGTTGTCCTGTAATACCTCAACATGTATACATTATGTTGTCCTGTAATACCTCAACATGTATACATTATGTTGTCCTGTAATACCTCAACATGTATACATTATGTTGTCCTGTAATACCTCAACATGTATACATTATGTTGTCCTGTAATACCTCTACATGTATACATTATGTTGTCCTGTAATACCTCAACATGTATACATTATGTTGTCCTGTAATACCTCAACATGTATACATTATGTTGTCCTGTAATACCTCTACATGTATACATTATGTTGTCCTGTAATACCTCAACATGTATACATTATGTTGTCCTGTAATACCTCAACATGTATACATTATGTTGTCCTGTAATACCTCAACATGTATACATTATGTTGTCCTGTAATACCTCAACATGTATACATTATGTTGTCCTGTAATACCTCAACATGTATACATTATGTTGTCCTGTAATACCTCAACATGTATACATTATGTTGTCCTGTAATACCTCAATATGTATACATTATGTTGTCCTGTAATACCTCAACATGTATACATTATGTTGTCCTGTAATACCTCAACATGTATACATTATGTTGTCCTGTAATACCTCAACATGTTTACATTATGTTGTCCTGTAATACCTCAACATGTATACATTATGTTGTCCTGTAATACCTCTACATGTATACATTATGTTGTCCTGTAATACCTCAACATGTATACATTATGTTGTCCTGTAATACCTCAACATGTATACATTATGTTGTCCTGTAATACCTCAACATGTTTACATTATGTTGTCCTGTAATACCTCAACATGTATACATTATGTTGTCCTGTAATACCTCTACATGTATACATTATGTTGTCCTGTAATACCTCAACATGTATACATTATGTTGTCCTGTAATACCTCAATATGTATACATTATGTTGTCCTGTAATACCTCAACATGTATACATTATGTTGTCCTGTAATACCTCTACATGTATACATTATGTTGTCCTGTAATACCTCAACATGTATACATTATGTTGTCCTGTAATACCTCTACATGTATACATTATGTTGTCCTGTAATACCTCAACATGTATACATTATGTTGTCCTGTAATACCTCAACATGTATACATTATGTTGTCCTGTAATACCTCAATATGTATACATTATGTTGTCCTGTAATACCTCAACATGTATACATTATGTTGTCCTGTAATACCTCAACATGTATACATTATGTTGTCCTGTAATACCTCTACATGTATACATTATGTTGTCCTGTAATACCTCAACATGTATACATTATGTTGTCCTGTAACACCTCAATATGTATACATTATGTTGTCCTGTAATACCTCAATATGTATACATTATGTTGTCCTGTAATACCTCAACATGTATACATTATGTTGTCCTGTAATACCTCAACATGTATACATTATGTTGTCCTGTAATACCTCAACATGTATACATTATGTTGTCCTGTAATACCTCAACATGTATACATTATGTTGTCCTGTAATACCTCAACATGTATACATTATGTTGTCCTGTAATACCTCAACATGTATACATTATGTTGTCCTGTAATACCTCTACATGTATACATTATGTTGTCCTGTAATACCTCAACATGTATACATTATGTTGTCCTGTAATACCTCAACATGTATACATTATGTTGTCCTGTAATACCTCAACATGTATACATTATGTTGTCCTGTAATACCTCAACATGTATACATTATGTTGTCCTGTAATACCTCAACATGTATACATTATGTTGTCCTGTAATACCTCAATATGTATACATTATGTTGTCCTGTAATACCTCAACATGTATACATTATGTTGTCCTGTAATACCTCAACATGTATACATTATGTTGTCCTGTAATACCTCTACATGTATACATTATGTTGTCCTGTAATACCTCAACATGTATACATTATGTTGTCCTGTAACACCTCAATATGTATACATTATGTTGTCCTGTAATACCTCAATATGTATACATTATGTTGTCCTGTAATACCTCAACATGTATACATTATGTTGTCCTGTAATACCTCTACATGTATACATTATGTTGTCCTGTAATACCTCTACATGTATACATTATGTTGTCCTGTAATACCTCTACATGTATACATTATGTTGTCCTGTAATACCTCAATATGTATACATTATGTTGTCCTGTAATACCTCAACATGTATACATTATGTTGTCCTGTAATACCTCAACATGTCTACATTATGTTGTCCTGTAATACCTCAACATGTATACATTATGTTGTCCTGTAATACCTCTACATGTATACATTATGTTGTCCTGTAATACCTCAACATGTATACATTATGTTGTCCTGTAATACCTCAACATGTATACATTATGTTGTCCTGTAATACCTCTACATGTATACATTATGTTGTCCTGTAATACCTCAACATGTATACATTATGTTGTCCTGCTTGACATCCTATAAAGTGATATTATACACAAGAAGAAATCAAATCCTCACATAATCAATAGATCTTTATTAAACTCACACTGTATAACACTATAGCTTGCACAAGTCTGTTATCACATTTAAAATTGAACCGATATAGTTCATGAGTTGAAACCTAGAGCTGACAATGCACCTTAAAAAGTTTTCAATTAATATTTTTTTTAAAAGTTAAATTTTTTTTCTGGTTTTGAGATCATCCCTATCTGTTTCGACCATCGTTTCTAGGGAAGTGCCGACATTTTAGTTTTGCCGTTGCTTGGTAATGAGTATGGGTCCCGATGGGTATATAAAAGTCATAGCCTGTAAAACCAGTTTTCAAAGTACTTCTGACCGTCACAATATTCAGTGCTCCGCGCACCCGGCAACAGCTGTCAAAAATTATACGCATTCACCTGTAGACTTTGAACCACAATACTGCCATGCTGGTTGTAACTATAACTTATGTTACTCTGATTTATGTAACTCTGTAATGTATTATAGATCATGCTGTACATATCTGTACTAGTGGACATGTGATGGGCCATGTACACACCTGGTCTCTTCTCACCTGTAACAGATGCTAATTGATTTAAGTCTTGGACATATGGACACCCAGTGGGTAATTTATATATATATATATATATATATATATATATACATAGGGATGACTATTGTTAGATACATTTATGTCGGTGTAGCTTTCCTGGCTCTGGATTATTCCCGCCTTAGAGGTTGCAGTTTAGGTAATTATCTAGGGTGTACGTGAATGCAGTACTCCAGTATACCCCAGGGGCCAAGGGCGCTTTTTTAAGGTAGGTAGACACCCCCTTGCTGTCACAGGGTGGCCTATTTTTTTCATAAGTATAGACCTTCTAGAGTATATATCAGCTTGCCACCCCTCTGGGAAATCCACTGGAGATTTTTTGTGGGGTCATATACATACTTCCTCGGCAAATCAAATGGCAGTTTTGAAAAAAGGGGGTAGTGGTACAGAAATTGCTCTATCATTTCTAAACCTCTTCAGATAAATAAATGGATGGTATATATAGATCACATTTGCATCACTTAAAATTTTCGTATATAAAAGTTATAATGTTATCTCCATTCTGAAGGTCAAATGAAGGTCAAAGGTCAAATATTTCCAAAAAGTATCGTTTTTTCCCTAAAATTACTCTATATTGTTCATTGTCTTTTCAATGAAAATACATAAATTGGCCACCGCTTTTCACATATCTAAAATGAACACTGATCCTGGATACTGTATCTAGGTGTAGATGGAATGTCCCAGTATAAAATGGTATCCTGGATACTGTATCTAGGTGTTGATGGAATGTCCCAGTATAAAATGGTATCCTGGATACTGTATCTAGGTGTAGATGGAATGTCCCAGTATAAAATGGTATCCTGTATACTGTATCTAGGTGTAGATGGAATGTCCCAGTATAAAATGGTATCCTGGATACTGTATCTAGGTGTTGATGGAATGTCCCAGTATAAAATGGTATCCTGGATACTGTATCTAGGTGTAGATGGAATGTCCCAGTACAAAAATGGTATCCTGGATACTGTATCTAGGTGTAGATGGAATGTCCCAGTATAAAATGGTATCCTGTATACTGTATCTAGGTGTTGATGGAATGTCCCAGTATAAAATGGTATCCTGGATACTGTATCTAGGTGTAGATGAAATGTCACAATATAAAATGCTATCCTGGATACTGTATCTAGGTTTTGATGGAATGTCCCAGTATAAAATGGTATCCTGGATACTGTATCTAGGTGTAGATGGAATGTCCCAGTATAAAATGGTATCCTGGATACTGTATCAAGGTGTAGATGGAATGTCACAATATAAAATGGTATCCTTGAAACCATATCTAGGTGTAGATGGAATGTCCCAGTATAAAATGGTATCCTGTATACTGCATCTACTGTAGGTGTAGATGGAATGTCACAATATAAAATGCTATCCTGGATACTGTATCTAGGTTTTGATGGAATGTCCCAGTATAAAATGGTATCCTGGATACTGTATCTAGGTGTAGATGGAATGTCCCAGTATAAAATGGTATCATGGATACTGTATCAAGGTGTAGATGGAATGTCACAATATAAAATGGTATCCTTGATACCGTATCTAGGTGTAGATGGAATGTCCCACTATAAAATGGTATCCTTGATACTGTATCTAGGGGTAGATTGAATGTCCCACTATAAAATGGTATCCTGGATACTGTATCTAGGTGTTGATGGAATGTCCCAGTATAAAATGGTATCCTGGATACTGTATCTAGGTGTAGATGGAATGTCACAATATAAAAAGGTATCCTGTATACTGTATCTAGGTGTTGATGGAATGTCCCAGTATAAAATGGTATCCTGGATACTGTATCTAGGTGTAGATGAAATGTCCCAGTATAAAATGGTATCCTGGATACTGTATCTAGGTGTAGATGGAATGTGCCAGTATAAAATGGTATCCTTGATACTGTGTCTAGGTGTTGATGGAATGTGCCAGTATAAAATGGTATCCTTGATACTGTATCTACTGTAGGTTCAGATGGAATGTCCCAATATAAAATGGTATCCTGGATACTGTATCTTCTGTAGGTGTAAATGGAATGTCCCAGTATAAAATGGTATCCTGGATACTGTATCTAGGTGTTGATGGAATGTCCCAGTATCAAATGGTATCCTGGATACCATATCTAGGTGTTGTTGTATTTGATAGTATCCTGGATACCATATCTAGGTGTTGTGATATTTGATAGTATTTTGGATACCATATCTAGGTGTTGTGGTATTTGATAGTATTCTGGATACCATATCTAGGTGTTGTTGTATTTGATAGTATCCTGGATACCATATCTAGGTGTTGTTGTATTTGATAGTATCCTGGATACCATATGTAGGTGTTGTGGTATTTGATAGTATTCTGGATACCATATCTGGGTGTTGTGGTATTTGATAGTATCCTGGATACCATATCTAGGTGTTGCAGTATTTGATAGTATCCTGGATACCATATCTAGGTGTTGTGGTATTTGATAGTATCCTGGATACCATATCTAGGTGTTGCAGTATTTGATAGTATCCTGGATACCATATCTAGGTGTTGTGGTATTTGATAGTATTCTGGATACCATATCAGATGTTGTGGTATTTGATAGTATCCTGGATACCATATCTAGGTGTTGCAGTATTTGATAGTATCCTGGATACCATATCTAGGTGTTGTGGTATTTGATAGTATCCTGGATACCATATCTATGTGTTGCGGTATTTGATAGTATTCTGGATACCATATCTAGGTATTGTGGTATTTGATAGTATTCTGGATACCATATCTAGGTGTTGTGGTATTTGATAGTATTCTGGATACCATATCTAGGTGTTGTGGTATTTGATAGTATCCTGGATACCATATCTAGGTGTTGTGGTATTTGATAGTATCCTGGATACCATATCTGGGTGTTGCAGTATTTGATAGTATCCTGGATACCATATCTAGGTGTTGTGGTATTTGATAGTATCCTGGATACCATATCTGGGTGTTGCGGTATTTGATAGTATCCTGGATACCATATCTGGGTGTTGCGGTATTTGATAGTATTCTGGATACCATATCAGATGTTGTGGTATTTGATAGTATCCTGGATACCATATCTAGGTGTTGTGGTATTTGATAGTATCCTGGATACCATATCTGGGTGTTGCGGTATTTGATAGTATCCTGGATACCATATGTAGGTGTTGTGGTATTTGATAGTATTCTGGATACCATATCTAGGTGTTGTGGTATTTGATAGTATCCTGGATACCATATCTAGGTTTTGCAGTATTTGATAGTATCCTGGATACCATATCTATGTGTTGCGGTATTTGATAGTATCCTGGATACCATATCTGGGTGTTGCGGTATTTGATAGTATCCTGGATACCATATCTGGGTGTTGCAGTATTTGATAGTATCCTGGATACCATATCTATGTGTTGTGGTATTTGATAGTATTCTGGATACCATATCTGGGTGTTGTGGTATTTGATAGTATCCTGGATACCATATCTAGGTATTGCAGTATTTGATAGTATTCTGGATACCATATCTAGGTGTTGTGGTATTTGATAGTATTCTGGATACCATATCTAGGTGTTGTGGTATTTGATAGTATCCTGGATACCATATCTAGGTGTTGTGGTATTTGATAGTATTCTGGATACCATATCTAGGTGTTGCAGTATTTGATAGTATTCTGGATACCATATCTAGGTATTGCAGTATTTGATAGTATCCTGGATACCATATCTAGGTATTGCAGTATTTGATAGTATCCTGGATACCATATCTAGGTGTTGCAGTATTTGATAGTATCCTGGATACCATATCTAGGTGTTGTGGTATTTGATAGTATCCTGGATACCATATCTAGGTGTTGTGGTATTTGATAGTATCCTGGATACCATATCTAGGTGTTGTGGTATTTGATAGTATCCTGGATACCATATCTAGGTGTTGCGGTATTTGATAGTATTCTGGATACCATATTTGGGTGTTGTGGTATTTGATAGTATTCTGGATACCATATCTAGGTGTTGTGGTATTTGATAGTATTCTGGATACCATATCTATGTGTTGCGGTATTTGATAGTATTCTGGATACCATATTTGGGTGTTGTGGTATTTGATAGTATTCTGGATACCATATTTGGGTGTTGTGGTATTTGATAGTATTCTGGATACCATATTTGGGTGTTGTGGTATTTGATAGTATTCTGGATACCATATTTGGGTGTTGTGGTATTTGATAGTATTCTGGATACCATATTTGGGTGTTGTGGTATTTGATAGTATTCTGGATACCATATCTAGGTGTTGGGTATTTGATAGAATTCTGGATACCATATCTGGGTGTTGCGGTATTTGATAGTATTCTGGATACCATATCTAGGTGTTGTGGTATTTGATAGTATTCTGGATACCGTATTTGGGTGTTGTGGTATTTGATAGTAACCTGGATACCGTATCTAGGTGTAGATGGAATGTCCCAGTATCAAATGGTATCCTGGATACCGTATCTATGTGTTGTGGTATTTGATAGTATTCTGGATACCATATATCTATGTGTTGCGGTATTTGATAGTATTCTGGATACCATATATCTATGTGTTGCGGTATTTGATATTACTCTGGATACCATATCAGATGTTGTGGTATTTGTTAGTATTCTGGATACCATATCTAGGTGTTGTGGTATTTGATAGTATTCTGGATACCATATCTAGGTGTTGTGGTATTTGATAGTATTCTGGATACCATATCTAGGTGTTGCAGTATTTGATAGTATTCTGGATACCATATCTAGGTGTTGTGGTATTTGATAGTATTCTGGATACCATATCTAGGTGTTGTGGTATTTGATATTACTCTGGATACCATATCTAGGTGTTGTGGTATTTGATAGTATCCTGGATACCATATCTAGGTGTTGCGGTATTTGATAGTATTCTGGATACCATATCTAGGTGTTGCCGTATTTGATAGTATTCTGGATACCATATCTAGGTGTTGTGGTATTTGATAGTATTGTGGATACCATATTTGGGTGTTGTTGTATTTGATAGTATTCTGGATACCATATCTAGGTGTTGTGGTATTTGATAGTATCCTGGATACCATATCTAGGTGTTGCGGTATTTGATAGTATTCTGGATACCATATCTAGGTGTTGTGGTATTTGATAGTATCCTGGATACCATATCTAGGTATTGCAGTATTTGATAGTATTCTGGATACCATATCTAGGTGTTGTGGTATTTGATAGTATCCTGGATACCATATCTAGGTGTTGTGGTATTTGATAGTATTCTGGATACCATATCTAGGTGTTGTGGTATTTGATAGTATCCTGGATACCATATCTAGGTGTTGTGGTATTTGATAGTATTCTGGATACCATATCTAGGTGTTGTGGTATTTGATAGTATCCTGGATACCATATCTAGGTGTTGTTGTATTTGATAGTATTCTGGATACCATATCTAGGTGTTGTGATATTTGATAGTATCCTGGATACCATATCTAGGTGTTGTGATATTTGATAGTATTGTGGATACCATATCTAGGTGTTGTGGTATTTGATAGTATTCTGGATACCATATCTAGGTATTGCAGTATTTGATAGTATTGTGGATACAGTATCTGGGTGTTGCAGTATTTGATAGTATTCTGGATACCGTATCTATGTGTTGCGGTATTTGATAGTATCCTGGATACCATATCTAGGTGTTGCAGTATTTGATAGTATTCTGGATACCATATCTAGGTGTTGCAGTATTTGATAGTATCCTGGATACCATATCTAGGTGTTGCAGTATTTGATAGTATTCTGGATACCATATCTAGGTGTTGCAGTATTTGATAGTATCCTGGATACCGTATTTGGGTGTTGTGGTATTTGATAGTATTCTGGATACCATATCTAGGTATTGCAGTATTTGATAGTATCCTGGATACCATATCTAGGTGTTGTGGTATTTGATAGTATCCTGGATACCATATCTAGGTATTGCAGTATTTGATAGTATTCTGGATACCATATCTAGGTGTTGTGGTATTTGATAGTATTCTGGATACCATATCTAGGTGTTGCAGTATTTGATAGTATTCTGGATACCATATCAGATGTTGTGGTATTTGATAGTATCCTGGATACCATATCTAGGTATTGCAGTATTTGATAGTATCCTGGATACCATATCTAGGTGTTGTGGTATTTGATAGTATTCTGGATACCATATCTAGGTGTTGTGGTATTTGATAGTATCCTGGATACCATATCTAGGTGTTGCAGTATTTGATAGTATCCTGGATACCGTATCTATGTTTTGCCCGATCTTTAGAAGCTTAAGTACAAGCCATGATTAGGACCCCGGGTGCACCATTACACATAGCTTTAGAAGACTATAGAAGAGGTCACATACTTATGACAGGTGATCATTTGTTGACTGTTTGTTTTGTCAGTTTCATTTAGTTTTGATTTTCAAAAAACAAAAGTTCAGTGGAATTGATGCTGTTTTGTTAATGTTTTGTTGAATAGTTGAATGTTTCATTTCATGCAATTGCTGAGCAAACCACTCAGAAAAGGTATTTACCCACCAGTATTTGCACCAAATAATTACCATTTGGAATAAAATAAGTCTGAGAAGTACCATGGGCTAAAGAATGCACTAGATATATACTTTTGAATTATTGACTGATAGATATAATACAATTTACTTTCTTTACATGTACCATCTTCTCCTTCTGACAATTTTACCCCTTAGTACTTTGAGACTGCATAGACTATGATGATAAGACTATGAGTTATCCAATGGGTTTTTGAGTAAGGTAAATATAAACGATGATGATAAGACTGAGTTATCCAATGGGTGTTTGGGTAAGGTAAATATAAACTATGATGATAAGACTATGAGTTATCCAATGGGTTTTTGAGTAAGGTAAATATAAACTATGATGATAAGACTGAGTTATCCAATGGGTGTTTGGGTAAGGTAAATATAAACTATGATGATAAGACTGAGTTATCCAATGGGTGTTTGGGTAAGGTAAATATAAACTATGATGATAAGACTGAGTTATCCAATGGGTGTTTGGGTAAGGTAAATATAAACTATGATGATAAGACTGAGTTATCCAATGGTTGTTAGGGTAAGGTAAATATAAACTATGATGATAAGACTGAGTTATCCAATGGGTGTTTGGGTAAGGTAAATATAAACTATGATGATGAGACTGAGTTATCCTATGGGTGTTTGGGTAAGGTAAATATAAACTATGATGATAAGACTGTGAGTTATCCAATGGTTTTTTGGGTAAGGTAAATATAAACTATGATGATAAGACTGTGAGTTATCCAATGGGTGTTAGGGTAAGGTAAATATAAACTATGATGATAAGACTATGAGTTATCCAATGGGTGTTTGGGTAAGGTAAATATAAACTATGATGATAAGACTGAGTTATCAAATGGGTGATTGAGTAAGGTAAATATAAACTATGATGATAAGACTGTGAGTTATCCAATGGGTGTTTGGGTAAGGTAAATATAAACTATGATGATAAGACTGTGAGTTATCCAATGGGTGTTTGGGTAAGGTAAATATAAACTATGATGATAAGACTGAGTTATCCAATGGGTGTTTGGGTAAGGTAAATATAAACTATGATGATAAGACTGAGTTATCCAATGGGTGTTTGGGTAAGGTAAATATAAACTATGATGATTAGACTGAGTTATCCAATGGGTGTTTGGGTAAGGTAAATATAAACTATGATGATAAGACTGAGTTATCCAATGGGTGTTTGGGTAAGGTAAATATAAACTATGATGATAAGACTGTGAGTTATCCAATGGGTGTTTGGGTAAGGTAAATATAAACTATGATGATAAGACTGAGTTATCCAATGGGTGTTAGGGTAAGGTAAATATAAACTATGATGATAAGACTGAGTTATCCAATGGGTGTTAGGGTAAGGTAAATATAAACGATGATGATGAGACTGAGTTATCCAATGGGTGTTAGGGTAAGGTAAATATAAACTATGATGATAAGACTGTGAGTTATCCAATGGTTTTTTGGGTAAGGTAAATATAAACTATGATGATAAGACTGAGTTATCCAATGGGTGTTTGGGTAAGGTAAATATAAACTATGATGATAAGACTGAGTTATCCAATGGGTGTTTGAGTAAGGTAAATATAAACTATGATGATAAGACTGAGTTATCCAATGGGTGTTTGGGTAAGGTAAATATAAACTATGATGATAAGACTGAGTTATCCAATGGGTGTTTGGGTAAGGTAAATATAAACTATGATGATTAGACTGATTTATCCAATGGGTGTTAGGGTAAGGTAAATATAAACGATGATGATGAGACTGAGTTATCCAATGGGTGTTTGGGTAAGGTAAATATAAACGATGATGATAAGACTGAGTTATCCAATGGGTGTTTGGGTAAGGTAAATATAAACTATGATGATAAGACTGAGTTATCCAATGGGTGTTTGGGTAAGGTAAATATAAACTATGATGATAAGACAGAGTTATCCAATGGGTGTTTGGGTAAGGTAAATATAAACTATGATGATAAGACTGAGTTATCCAAAGGGTGTTTGGGTAAGGTAAATATAAACTATGATGATAAGACTGAGTTATCCAATGGGTGTTTGGGTAAGGTAAATATAAACTATGATGATAAGACTGAGTTATCCAATGGGTGTTTGAGTAAGGTAAATATAAACTATGATGATAAGACTGAGTTATCCAATGGGTGTTTGGGTAAGGTAAATATAAACTATGATGATAAGACTGAGTTATCCAATGGGTGTTTGGGTAAGGTAAATATAAACTATGATGATAAGACTGAGTTATCCAATGGGTGTTTGGGTAAGGTAAATATAAACTATGATGATAAGACTGAGTTATCCAATGGGTGTTTGGGTAAGGTAAATATAAACTATGATGATAAGACTGAGTTATCCAATGGGTGTTTGGGTAAGGTAAATATAAACTATGATGATAAGACTGAGTTATCCAATGGGTGTTTGGGTAAGGTAAATATAAACTATGATGATAAGACTGAGTTATCCAATGGGTGTTTGGGTAAGGTAAATGTAAACTATGATGATAAGACTGAGTTATCCAATGGGTGTTTGAGTAAGGTAAATATAAACTATGATGATAAGACTGAGTTATCCAATGGGTGTTTGGGTAAGGTAAATATAAACTATGATGATAAGACTGTGAGTAATCCAATGGGTGTTTGGGTAAGGTAAATATAAACTATGATGATTAGACTGAGTTATCCAATGGGTGATTGAGTAAGGTAAATATAAACTATGATGATAAGACTATGAGTTATCCAATAGGTGTTTGGGTAAGGTAAATATAAACTATGATGATAAGACTGAGTTATCCAATGGTTGTTAGGGTAAGGTAAATATAAACTATGATGATAAGACTGAGTTATCCAATGGGTGTTTGGGTAAGGTAAATATAAACTATGATGATGAGACTGAGTTATCCTATGGGTGTTTGGGTAAGGTAAATATAAACTATGATGATAAGACTGTGAGTTATCCAATGGTTTTTTGGGTAAGGTAAATATAAACTATGATGATAAGACTGTGAGTTATCCAATGGGTGTTAGGGTAAGGTAAATATAAACTATGATGATAAGACTATGAGTTATCCAATGGGTGTTTGGGTAAGGTAAATATAAACTATGATGATAAGACTGAGTTATCAAATGGGTGATTGAGTAAGGTAAATATAAACTATGATGATAAGACTGTGAGTTATCCAATGGGTGTTTGGGTAAGGTAAATATAAACTATGATGATAAGACTGTGAGTTATCCAATGGGTGTTTGGGTAAGGTAAATATAAACTATGATGATAAGACTGAGTTATCCAATGGGTGTTTGGGTAAGGTAAATATAAACTATGATGATTAGACTGAGTTATCCAATGGGTGTTTGGGTAAGGTAAATATAAACTATGATGATTAGACTGAGTTATCCAATGGGTGTTTGGGTAAGGTAAATATAAACTATGATGATAAGACTGAGTTATCCAATGGGTGTTTGGGTAAGGTAAATATAAACTATGATGATAAGACTGTGAGTTATCCAATGGGTGTTTGGGTAAGGTAAATATAAACTATGATGATAAGACTGAGTTATCCAATGGGTGTTAGGGTAAGGTAAATATAAACTATGATGATAAGACTGAGTTATCCAATGGGTGTTAGGGTAAGGTAAATATAAACGATGATGATGAGACTGAGTTATCCAATGGGTGTTAGGGTAAGGTAAATATAAACTATGATGATAAGACAGTGAGTTATCCAATGGTTTTTTGGGTAAGGTAAATATAAACTATGATGATAAGACTGAGTTATCCAATGGGTGTTAGGGTAAGGTAAATATAAACTATGATGATAAGACTGAGTTATCCAATGGGTGTTTGAGTAAGGTAAATATAAACTATGATGATAAGACTGAGTTATCCAATGGGTGTTTGGGTAAGGTAAATATAAACTATGATGATAAGACTGAGTTATCCAATGGGTGTTTGGGTAAGGTAAATATAAACTATGATGATTAGACTGATTTATCCAATGGGTGTTAGGGTAAGGTAAATATAAACGATGATGATGAGACTGAGTTATCCAATGGGTGTTTGGGTAAGGTAAATATAAACGATGATGATAAGACTGAGTTATCCAATGGGTGTTTGGGTAAGGTAAATATAAACTATGATGATAAGACTGAGTTATCCAATGGGTGTTTGGGTAAGGTAAATATAAACTATGATGATAAGACAGAGTTATCCAATGGGTGTTTGGGTAAGGTAAATATAAACTATGATGATAAGACTGAGTTATCCAAAGGGTGTTTGGGTAAGGTAAATATAAACTATGATGATAAGACTGAGTTATCCAATGGGTGTTTGGGTAAGGTAAATATAAACTATGATGATAAGACTGAGTTATCCAATGGGTGTTTGAGTAAGGTAAATATAAACTATGATGATAAGACTGAGTTATCCAATGGGTGTTTGGGTAAGGTAAATATAAACTATGATGATAAGACTGAGTTATCCAATGGGTTTTTGGGTAAGGTAAATATAAACTATGATGATAAGACTGAGTTATCCAATGGGTGTTTGGGTAAGGTAAATATAAACTATGATGATAAGACTGAGTTATCCAATGGGTGTTTGGGTAAGGTAAATATAAACTATGATGATAAGACTGAGTTATCCAATGGGTGTTTGGGTAAGGTAAATATAAACTATGATGATAAGACTGAGTTATCCAATGGGTGTTTGGGTAAGGTAAATATAAACTATGATGATAAGACTGAGTTATCCAATGGGTGTTTGAGTAAGGTAAATGTAAACTATGATGATAAGACTGAGTTATCCAATGGGTGTTTGAGTAAGGTAAATATAAACTATGATGATAAGACTGAGTTATCCAATGGGTGTTTGGGTAAGGTAAATATAAACTATGATGATAAGACTGTGAGTTATCCAATGGGTGTTTGGGTAAGGTAAATATAAACTATGATGATTAGACTGAGTTATCCAATGGGTGATTGAGTAAGGTAAATATAAACTATGATGATAAGACTATGAGTTATCCAATAGGTGTTTGGGTAAGGTAAATATAAACTATGATGATAAGACTGAGTTATCCAATGGGTGTTTGGGTAAGGTAAATATAAACTATGATGATTAGACTGAGTTATCCAATGGGTGTTTGGGTAAGGTAAATATAAACTATGATGATAAGACTGAGTTATCCAATGGGTGTTTGGGTAAGGTAAATATAAACTATGATGATAAGACTGAGTTATCCAATGGGTGTTTGAGTAAGGTAAATATAAACTATGATGATAAGACAGAGTTATCCAATGGGTGTTTGGGTAAGGTAAATATAAACGATGATGATAAGACTGAGTTATCCAATGGGTGTTTGGGTAAGGTAAATATAAACGATGATGATAAGACTGAATTATCCAATGGGTGTTTGGGTAAGGTAAATATAAACTATGATGATAAGACTGTGAGTTATCCAATGGGTGTTTGGGTAAGGTAAATATAAACTATGATGATAAGACTGAGTTATCCAATGGGTGTTTGAGTAAGGTAAATATAAACTATGATGATAAGACTGTGAGTTATCCAATGGGTGTTTGAGTAAGGTAAATATAAACTATGATGATAAGACTGAGTTATCCAGTGGGTGTTTGAGTAAGGTAAATATAAACTATGATAAGACTGTGAGTTATCCAATGGGTGTTTGGGTAAGGTAAATATAAACTATGATGATAAGACTGAGTTATCCAATGGGTGTTTGAGTAAGGTAAATATAAACTATGATGATAAGACTGAGTTATCCAATGGGTGTTTAAGTAAGGTAAATATAAACTATGATGATAAGACTGAGTTATCCAATGGGTGTTTGGGTAAGGTAAATATAAACTATGATGATAAGACTGAGTTATCCAATGGGTGTTTGGGTAAGGTAAATATAAACTATGATGATAAGACTGTGAGTTATCCAATGGGTGTTTGAGTAAGGTAAATATAAACTATGATGATAAGACTGTGAGTTATCCAATGGGTGTTTGGGTAAGGTAAATATAAACTATGATGATAAGACTGAGTTATCCAATGGGTGTTTGGGTAAGGTAAATATAAACTATGATGATAAGACTGAGTTATCCAATGGGTGTTTGAGTAAGGTAAATATAAACTATGATGATAAGACTGAGTTATCCAATGGGTGTTTGGGTAAGGTAAATATAAACTATGATGATAAGACTGTGAGTTATCCAATGGGTGTTTGAGTAAGGTAAATATAAACTATGATGATAAGACTGTGAGTTATCCAATGGGTGTTTGAGTAAGGTAAATATAAACTATGATGATAAGACTGAGTTATCCAATGGGTGTTTGGGTAAGGTAAATATAAACTATGATGATAAGACTGAGTTATCCAATGGGTGTTTTGGGTAAGGTAAATATAAACTATGATGATAAGACTGAGTTATCCAATGGGTGTTTGAGTAAGGTAAATATAAACTATGATGATAAGACTGAGTTATCCAATGGGTGTTTGGGTAAGGTAAATATAAACTATGATGATAAGACTGAGTTATCCAATGGGTGTTTGGGTAAGGTAAATATAAACTATGATGATAAGACTGTGAGTTATCCAATGGGTGTTTGGGTAAGGTAAATATAAACTATGATGATAAGACTGAGTTATCCAATGGGTGTTTGGGTAAGGTAAATATAAACTATGATGATAAGACAGAGTTATCCAATGGGTGTTGGGTAAGGTAAATATAAACTATGATGATAAGATTGTGAGTTATCCAATGGGTGTTTGAGTAAGGTAAATATAAACTATGATGATAAGACTGAGTTATCCAATGGGTGTTTGAGTAAGGTAAATATAAACTATGATGATAAGACTGAGTTATCCAATGGGTGTTTGGGTAAGGTAAATATAAACTATGATGATAAGACTGTTAGTTATCCAATGGGTGATTGAGTAAGGTAAATATAAACTATGATGATAAGACTGAGTTATCCAATGGTTGTTTGGGTAAGGTAAATATAAACTATGATGATAAGACTGAGTTATCCAATGGTTGTTTGGGTAAGGTAAATATAAACTATGATGATAAGACTGTGAGTTATCCAATGGTTGTTTGGGTAAGGTAAATATAAACTATGATGATAAGACTGTGAGTTATCCAATGGGTGATTGAGTAAGGTAAATATAAACTATGATGATAAGACTATGAGTTATCCAATGGGTGATTGAGTAAGGTAAATATAAACTATGATGATAAGACTGAGTTATCCAATGGGTGTTTGGGTAAGGTAAATATAAACTATGATGATAAGACTGAGTTATCCAATGGGTGTTTGAGTAAGGTAAATATAAACTATGATGATAAGACTGAGTTATCCAATGGTTTTTTGGGTAAGGTAAATATAAACTATGATGATAAGACTGAGTTATCCAATGGGTGTTTGAGTAAGGTAAATATAAAAGATGATGATAAGACTGAGTTATCCAATGGGTGTTTGGGTAAGGTAAATATAAACCATGATGATAAGACTGAGTTATCCAATGGTTTTTTGGGTAAGGTAAATATAAACTATGATGATAAGACTGAGTTATCCAATGGGTGTTTGAGTAAGGTAAATATAAACTATGATGATAAGACTGTGAGTTATCCAATGGGTGTTTGAGTAAGGTAAATATAAACTATGATGATAAGACTGAGTTATCCAATGGGTGTTTGGGTAAGGTAAATATAAACTATGATGATAAGACTGAGTTATCCAATGGGTGTTTGAGTAAGGTAAATATAAACCATGTTGATAAGACTGAGTTATCCAATGGGTGTTTGGGTAAGGTAAATATAAACGATGATGATAAGACTGAGTTATCCAATGGGTGTTTGGGTAAGGTAAATATAAAATATGATGATAAGACTGTGAATTATCCAATGGGTGTTTGGGTAAGGTAAATATAAACTATGATGATAAGACTGTGAGTTATCCAATGGGTGTTTGGGTAAGGTAAATGCTGATAAACTGGCTTGACAGTCAGTAATATGTCATTTTTGTCAGTCACTGGACATTTTACTAAGACTGTTTGCCTTTGTCACAAATATTACTGACTACAGATGATTAAGAAAGCCCTAAAGCAATACCCTCCAATGATATTTGAGCTCAGGATTGTACATTTTTAACCAGAAGTACATTTTTTTATACAGATTGCTATAACCTTTGTGGACAAAATAGGTTCCATGTTAGGATAGTGTATGTAAACAACCAGATTACAGATATGCAGAGTCAGTTAGCTATATAGATGGAGTCCTTGTATGATTACTGCACAGGAATTGGTTGTCTGGATACATATCTATGCTTTGTTAAAAAGTTTTCTCAAATCCTATTTTGAATACATTGGTACATCTAAGTTCCTGTCTACTTTTGATGAATATTGTGGATGACGATATTTAAACTGGGGTAAAGGGGAAGTTTTGAAAGGCTGTTTACGGTCATACATCACCAGCTTTCTTATGATATAGAGCTGCTGTGCACTGATACTGTGATACATAGTTACAATCCAATTATAACAGATGGGATCATTGATGAATCATTTTGGCAGAGGTGCAGTTTTATATCAACAATAATATATTGCATGCTTATTGGGCTTGGCCTATATTTTCTAAAGTCAGTTTTCACTTGACTAAACTAACCTCATTTCACTTTGGTCACCTTAAGTGTTGTTCCAATTAATCATTTTAATTGATGATCAGTCATTTTGCATTTGACTGATTAAGCAATTATGAATTTATATGATCAATCATGGTTTGACTATATAACATGAAAACTTTCAACAGTAGGAGGAGTAATTGTCAGTCTGGCCGATCTTAACGTGGATGGAAACAAGACGTTTTAACAATAATTTCTACCTTAAAACTACATTCAAACATCATTTATGTGTAGATGAAGAGTATCCACCATATAATAGCCATTATAATCAATGCTTCGCTATTTATTCTCGTTTCATTTTATTATTGATCATTAGTCGATCATCAATCATTCAGGAGACTGATGTTTTTTTAGAAATTTTGAAGTGATTCCCAACCTGGCATTATCTGTTTGCATTACTATCACTTTAATGTAATGTTACAGAGAGAAAAATCTTTTAGTTTTGGAACATCAGTATTTACTGGTTTTTTTTTGTGATGTTTCAGGCTGGCAAGGTGTTACAGTCACAGACAGAGAAGCAGACGCAAACATCCCACGCTCTCACGGCCGCGACGCAGGAAATTGTGTCACTCCAACAGGTCATCACAGACAAGGACAGCATGATGAACCAGCTGGCAGGACGACTTGAACTGATCTCTCAGGAATACTCCAAGCTAAAGGAATCGCACGAGAGCACAAAGGTACGCGAGAAACAGACGAATGAGGTGGTTCAAAAACTGATGATGGATGCAGAACTAATGAGGAGACAGAATGTTTCTAGCAGTACGTCTGGTCCGTCTAGTCCCACACAGGGTGTCAGTCCTGGAATGGTCAGCGAGGCTGAAGTTCAGGCAAAGATGGAAGCATTACAAAGTGAACTGGAGGAAAGGTATGGTCTCCACTTTGCTGAGATGAAACAGGCAGTTGTTGAACAATTTCAGCAAGAAAAAGTAACTCTTGATGCAGAGGTGGGTCAGGTGAAAGCAGCGATGGAGAAAGTGATGAAGGAAAATGCTGATTATCAAGATCAGTTACAGCGGTACATGGACACAGATGATAAAGTTGTGCGACTTCAGGAGGAATGTGATGTGTATAAATCTCAATGTGACCAGTTGAAGGGTTTATTAGAACAGCATCAAACACAAAACGAGGATTACAGTAAAAGGCTTCAGGATTACGAAACTGCAGCCACTAGGGTAAAGGAATTACAAGATGAATGTGCTCTTTACAAGTCTCAAAACGATGAGTTGAAGAATAGAATCAACAGCCAGCAGGACTCTGTGGTTAGTCTCAAATCTGATCTAGACCGTCTGACATCTGAAAACAGTCGCTTGAGAGACCAAATGAATTTGTTGTCAGAGGACTTAGACAATCAGAACACGGAGATAGAGGAAGCCTTCCTGGAAAAAAGTCAGTATATTGAGAAGGCGAGGAAGTTTGAAGAGGAAGTAGGATTGCTAAAATCAGAAAATGAGGAATTAAAAAGCAATGGTTTGAAGATGGAGGATATGATTTCCTCACTAAAGGAAGCCCTGAGTCAGTCCGAAACATCTCCACAGAAACCGCAGTCTACATCACTGGCTCCTAAAGAGTTCGCGGCTGCAATGGAAGTTGATGGTGTGACATTAAGTGAATCAACTGACGAAACAGACAATATGAGACTCATGGAAGAACAAAGTCCACAAGTTGACATTGTGCCTCTTGTGCAGCAATCACCACTGGTAGTCATGGCTGGGGAAACTGACACCACCAAATCTTGTGTTCAAACTGATGGACAGTCTGCCATGTGTGTCCAGGAGGAAGTTACAATAGGGAATGCTACTCTTGCTGAACAATTTGTCTCATGTGATGAGAATTCTGTACTGGACACAAAGTCACCTGGAACGTCCTCTGTTTCTTTGGAGCCAAACTTGTCAAGAGATACAGCGAATGATAGTGAAGCGACACTGACAAACGACAGCAGCAGTGCGTCGGTGAACGAGTCGTCACATTCATTAACTACACAGAATCAACTCTATGTTTCCCAGATAGAGGCCTTGAAGGCAGACTTGGCAAGAGTTTTGGATGAAAAAACATTTGCTTTGTCAGAAATTGAAAAATTAAGTGATGAAATTATGGTGCTAAAAGAAATTGGAAATAAGTCTGAAATTGAGCTGCGAGAACTTGATCATATCAGGTCAGAAAATGAAGTCTTTCAAAGGGAGAGAGAGGAGCAAATCGAAAGCAACTTGACTCTAATGGCAGATGTACAAAGTGCCAACCTTATCATTGAAAACCTGCAGAAAGAACTGAATCAGGCACTTGAAAGCAAGAAAGTTCTGGAAGAGACAAATAAAGAAGTGAATTCAAAGTATGAAGACATTTCTGTGATAAATCAAAGACTTGTTGCAGAATTGTCCGAGATGGATTCTACACAAAGGACTGGTAACACGACCAGTGTTACACAGCAGTCGCCTGTTACTGGAAGTGATTCAAGTCTGTCTCCAGAGCTTGGTTCAGGGCTGTCTACACACACAGAAAACACGTCTCAGGTGCCTTCTTGTCAATCCTCTCTAGACCAAGGACAGCTCTCTCAGCTTGACAGTAATCACTTGCCTCAGTTTGATGGAAGCTTCTTCTTCGGAAGGCAGGAAGAAGTCCCATTGCAGGCCCAGGAACAGTCAGCTGACTTCAGTCATGTTGGGAAAGTTGATAGCAGTGCTAGTCACCAGATTGTACAATCAGAAGGTGGAAAAATAACCAGCAAAAATAAGGGCCAAAAAGAGACCAAGGGAGACAATGAAAAAGAAATGCACGCTCATCTGGAACAGGAAATTCTTGAGATGCAAACTCATGTAGATGATTTACACACAGTTAGAGCAAACCTGCTGGAGAATATCGAACATTTAAAAAAGGAAGCTAAGACTTTAGAGAAATCCACCAAACAAGTGCCTGAGGGCCCAATTCTAGCAGCAACACCTACAGAGAGTAATACAGAAGTAGTAAATGTTCTCTTGAGTGATCTTGAGGAGAAGAACAAAACTCTTCAGGAAGAGAAAGATTTACTAACTCGAAAAATCAGTGCACTAGAATGGCAGGTAGCTGAGCTGAAGGAAGACAGCAAGAAAAAAGCTGACATATTGGCTGTGGAAGAGGTGATGGTCCATAGATTTATGGAGGTAGAAGAGGCTGTGAATAGGGCATCACATGACCCTTGGGCACAGCATACTGCAGAAAAGTCAGTCTCCTCTCAGGATTCCATTGAGCAGGAAATAATGGTGCAGAACTCCCAGAATTCAGTGGTCAATGGACAGGAAGTGGTGGAGGACAATACTACACAAACCAGCTATGAGAATACATTTGGAGCAGCAATCTCATCCAGAATGTCTCCAGACTCAATCGACCAATTGGAGAATGATGAGCGTACAAATGACATTTCTGCAGATTCTATTGAAGAGGATGAGTGCACACCAGAGGGAAGACTACAAGAGAGGGTAAGGAATTCCCAGTGCATGCTTTCAGTTGTTCCAAGTCTGTTGGTTCCTAGTTACTCCGATGGTGCTGGTAACTCCCCATGTTCTCAGGTGATTGCTTTAGCTCCAAATGACAAAGGTGTTGATGCTTTATCTACAAGTGTTGATCCAGCTGATTCAAATATAGGGTCAGTTGATCATGATGAGGCAGGAATGCTAAGAGACTTAAAAAAACATGGAGAAAATTTAGATAATAGTAATGACAGTTGTCGACTAAACAGCCAGGGTTGTGATTCAGCTAGTCACCAGTTGACTAGGCATGAAGATACTTCTCCTGACCAGACAGTGCTTCACCCAGATTATTTAGTAGTCCAACAAAAATGTATCAAGAGTAAAAAAGATAATGAGGCAACTAAGGGAGAAGTCATGTCGCTCAAACAGAGGCTTCATGTGTTGTCTCAAAACTGTGAAAGTTTGAGGGAAAAAAATGTTGCTTTGTCTTCAGTCAAGGAGGAGGCCAGAATGAGGTTGTCTTCTTTACAGATTGAATGTGATACTTTACAGGAGAAAGTACAACAAATACAGTCAGAGAATTCAGATCTTGTAAACAAGTGTGAAGCCCTGGACAAGCTCCGGTCAGAACTGGAGAAAGATAAGTCTCTGTTGGGAATCCAGTTATTGGAATTAAAAGATAAACTTGTACACAGTGAGTTAGAAATATGTTCCAAGAGTGAAGTTGTGGATATGCTCAAATCAGAAGTGGAAACTCTTAAAAATGGAAATCTGGTCATTGTATCAGATCTAAACGAGAAAGAAGCAAAGTTAGAAAGCATGTGTAATGCTGTTGTGAAGAACCAAGATGAAAATCAGTTACATCAGTATGGTGATGATTCAGAGATTCTGTGTACAGCGCCCAATGAGTCTGTGCCTCCAAATCACATTCTGCAACAAGGATTGCAGATTGTGGAAGAGGAAAATAGCATTTTATATCAGGAAAAGGAGGACATGCAACTCTCACTCATTCAAACACAAAAGGAAAACTTGGAAAGACAATTGGAAATGTCTGAACGCCAACAAATGGGGACTCCTTTTGAAGTTGCTCCAGAAAATCTTGTGCCTTCTCGTGTTAATGGGGAAGACTTGACAAGTTTCAAAAATATGTGTGATAAATTGAAAAATGATATGGAATATCTGAAAGAGGAGAATATAAATTTAAGTGAAACCAATGAAAAACTGAAAAAAGCACTAGAATTCAAGGAAACTGAGAGGAAAAAATTAACCCAGTCCCTTGAGGAAAACAAAGCAAAGTTCATTCGAAATAAAGCCAAATTAGTTAAACTTGAGAAATCCAATACAGGAAAAACCACAGGGGATGTACAGAAACTTGAAAACTTGTTAAAAATGAAAGAGGAGGAAAAACAAGAGATGAAGGACAAAATGGAGAATGTCATAATAAAAATGGTCACTGACAACACAACATTAAAGGAGACAGTAGAACTAACGATGGAGAAACTGAGACAGGAGAATTCAGAATCTGAACGAATGAAGGGCATTGTGGAGGAAATAATGAAAACAAATAGTGAATTGTTGGAAAAAACCAAAAACACAGACACTGATCTCGATAGTCTGAAAACTGAAAGGAGTTTAACAGAGAATCATATACAGGAATTAGAAAAACAACGTGCAAAAGAGAAACAAGAGATAGAGGAACTGACTTGTTCATTAGATAGGGAAAGGTGCCGTGTTTGTGAGTTGGAATTTCAGTGTCAAAAACTTAAATCAACATTTGAAAAAGCAAAAGAGGACTTGAGCGTGACTGCAGAAAGCCAAACAGCCTCTCTTCAATCACACAGGGACAGTATAGATACAAACAAAAGGGATGAACAGGAATTAACGAAAGAATTAGACCAGAAAAAGGCTAAAGCTGAAATGTTAGAAAAACAATGCGAGGATCTCAAAACTGATCTTGACAAGAAAAGAACAAATGCTGGAATGTTAGAAAAACAATGTGAGGATCTCAAAACTGATCTTGACAAGGAAAGAACAAATGCTGGAATGTTAGAAAAACAATGTGAGGATCTCAAAACTGATCTTGACAAGGAAAGAACAAATGCTGGAATGTTAGAACAACAATGCGAGGATTTGAAAACTGATCTTGACAAGGAAAGGACTAAAACTGGAATGTTAGGAAAACAATGCGAGGATCTCAAAACTGATCTTGACAAGGAAAGAACAAATGCTGAAATGTTAGAAAAACAATGCGAGGATCTCAAAACTGATCTTGACAAGGAAAAGACAAATGCTGAAATTTTAGGAAAACAATGTGAGGATCTCAAAACTGATCTTGACAAGGAAAGAACAAATGCTGGAGTGTTAGAAAAACAATGTGAGGATCTCAAATCTGATCTTGACAAGGAAAGGACAAATGCTGGAATGTTAGAAAAACAATGTGAGGATCTCAAATCTGATCTTGACAAGGAAAGAACAAATGCTGAAATGGTAGGAAAACAATGTGAGGATCTCAAAACTGATCTTGACAAGGAAAGAACAAATGCTGAAATGGTAGGAAAACAATGTGAGGATCTCAAATCTGATCTTGACAAGGAAAGAACAAATGCTGGAATGTTAGAAAAACAATGTGAGGATCTCAAAACTGATCTTAACAAGGAAAGAACAAATGCTGGAATGGTAGGAAAACAATGCGAGGATCTCAAAACTGAACTTGACAAGGAAAGAACAAATGCTGGAATGTTAGAAAAACAATGTGAGGATTTGAAAACTGATCTTGACAAGGAAAGGACAAATGCTGAAATGTTAGAAAAACAATGTGAGGATCTCAAAACTGATCTTGACAAGGAAAGAACAAATGCTGAAATGTTAGAAAAACAATGTGAGGATCTCAAAACTGATCTTGACAAGGAAAGAACAAATGCTGAAATCTTAGAAAAACAATGCGAGGATCTCAAAACTGATCTTGACAAGGAAAGTACTAAAACTGGAATGTTAGAAAAACAATGTGAGGGTCTCAAAACTGAACTTGAAAAGGAAAGAACAAATGCTGGAATGTTAGAAAAACAATGCGAGGATCTCAAAACTGATCTTGACAAGGAAAGAGCAAATGTTGGATTGTTAGGAAAACAATGTGAGGATTTTAAAAGTAATTTAGCTGCTTTGCAAATTCAGATAACAGACCTGCAGCATTGTTGTGAAAGGGTGAAATCAGAGAGTGGAGAGAAAGAAACTCATTGTCACAAACTTCAGGAAACTCTCAAACTGCAAAGGACAGCATTTGAAAATGAGATTTTGTCTTTAAAATCTTTAGTTACACAAGATCGAGACACTGCTTCTGAAAGAGATGAAGCATTTGCACAAAGGTTTGATACCATGAATAAAGAATTGGAAACCCTGAGAATTAAGGACAGGAGCTACGGAGAACTACAAGTTCAGTGCGGACAACTGGAGGCTATACTGGACGCTCTCAACCAGCAGGCTGACCTTGATAGAGAAAGTCAAGAAATGGAGAAATCGGTCATGATTCAGAGCATGGAACAGGAGCGTACAGCATTTCAAAGCGAACGTCTAGAACTCGTAAGTAAATGTGAAAAACTTCAGGACTCACTGACTAGTGTTGAACAAAATCTTGATTCGCTGAATCTAGAATATCAAACAAAGTTTCAGGATTATTGTTTGGAAAAAGAGGAGCTGGAAAAATACATTGATGGTCAAAAATCTGAATTAGAATCATCCTTTGACAAAGAGAGGACTTCTCTTAAGGAAGAAAATGAACAGCTTCAAAAGGAGAAAAGTATTATCGAGAAAGGATTTGCCCAGGAGCGCAAAATGTTTGATTCTACCAAACAAAAGTGGGACATCCAGTTTGAAAATTTGAGAACAGAGCTGGAGACAGAAATAGAGAAATTGAAAACGGATAAAAAGGAACTCAGTTACAAATTTGATCAGGAGCTAGATAGATTAAAAACTGATCAAGCAACTGTGGAACAGAAAGGAATTGACTTGGAAAAAGCTGAAACTGGACTGCAATCAGAACTGACTGAGTTGAAATACAAATATTCTCGCCTAGAAGGAAGTATGTTGGATATGCTGAAGTCACATGGTGATACCAGGCCCCAATATGATAAGGACATTTATCAGCTGATAATGGATCACTCAGAAAACCTTGTACAGGAAAAATCACAGCATGCCAAGGAAATCATGTCAATGAATGAAAAATGTGAAAAATATATGAAAGACACTGAAAGTCTTCACCAGGAAAGAGATCAGCTAGTTGCGCAAGTAAGCACTATGGAAACTGAAGTCAAACGTATCAGGAAGGATTCAGAGGAAAAAGAGACTCTGGAAGAGATGATTAAGGAATTGAAAGATGAAATAACCAAAAAGCAAGACAAAGTAGAGGCCCTTGGTAGAGCTTTGGATTCAGCAGAGACTGAATACAAAGGGTTGGAGATGATACATGAAGAGGCCAAACAACATTGTCAAACTGTCATCGGAAAGCTGGAGTCTACTAACCAACAGAATATGGCAGTGATAGAGAACTATAAACAGTGTATGAAGAATTTGGAAACAGAGCTTGGAGAAGTCCAACAACAGGTTGAAGATTCTGAACAGAAAAGTATTGAAATGGAAAAAAGTATTGAAAGTTTTCAGGAAGAGTTAACTGATTTGACAGAGAGCAAGGACTTCTACCAGGCAGAACTGCTGTCTGCAAACGCAAATCTGCAGTTGGCAGGGGACGTCAGGCAAAGTCTGAATACTGAGGTAGAAAGCCTGAAGATTGAAGTGGAGACTTTGACAAGCAACAAACTTGATCTCCTGAGTCAGGTGGAATCTCTTAAAAACAACATGACGGAAAACGACAGCATTAGTGAAGATTTCCTGAGTGACCTGAAATCTGTCACAGCTGAGCGTGATGGAGAACTTGTCAAAAATAAAGAACTCAAGTCTGAACTGAAGCTTAGGAATGAACGATGTGAGAAGCTGATCTCAGTAAGAGAACAGCTTCTACAGGAACTAGATGCTTCAGAGCAGCTCAGGACAAGATTAGAAAACGAAAACGAGAATGTGAAAAGAAAGAATCAGACTTTGGTTCAGGAGTGTGCAGCATTGAAGGAACAGGAACAAAACTTAAAACAGGATTTAAAACTAAAGGAAAGCAGTACTGAGGACCTTACAGGGGAGCTTAATGAACTCAAAAATGTTTTAACTGATCAAGAAAGGCTGCTTCAAAAGAGCCAGGCTCTGGAGGTAAAGAATGAATCACTGGAACAGGAGAGAACACGGCTAAAGGAGACAGTATCACAGCTGGAACAGGAGCGCAGTGAACTGCTGAACAGCCACGCTGCCATGGCAGATAATCTCTCACAAATGCAGTATAAATACGAAACTGTTCAGTCAGTGATGGAGGACATGAAGAAGGAGTGTAACATTGAAATAGAGGATCTTAAAGCCCGGCTTGGAAAAGTCAATACTGAGATGACGGCCGTGAAGTCTTCTCTACAGCTTCTGGAGGATGACCTCAACCTGTCACATGATCAAAAAGCAAGTCTTATTTTGAGGCTTACGCAGGAAGAAAACAGATTCTCTAGATCAGGTCTGGAAAATAAGGACCATTCAGGGAACTCAGGCAAATCCCAGAAGGAGATGAGGAATCAGAGAGTAGCCTCAGGCTCCCAGGGAAGTACCACAGAGATCCCAGGATTCATGGAGGGTCTGGATGAGGAGGAGCAGGCTATGGTTTCAGAATCAGGATTCTTTCAAGTTGAACCTTCTATAGAGGCCGACACTGTAACACATTATGAAAAATGTATTGATGATTTGACAAAAGAACTGGAGTGTGCTAGAGGAGAGATTCAACAGGTCCAAGAATCATATCAGGAGGAAGTGACAAAATTGAACAGAAAAATTAAGGATCTGGAAAAAATGGAAGACAATGTAGCTTTGGAAGAGCAAATCCTCTGTGAGGATATGGTCACTGAAAGTTCTGGGTTATTGTCACTGGAGGCTGATATAGAGGGCATGTCCACAGAACCTGGGGCATCCCAGGACCAGGAGGAGGATGTAGAGACAAGAGTGGAAACATGTATAGCAATACGGATGGAAGGAATGAAATATGAAATGGAAGAGAAAGTAGCACTTCAGGTCAGGAGCAAGGAGGCAGAAATCGCAGACAAATATGACAAAGAATTCAAGAAGTATAAGAAAGAAATGGAGGTGTTTATGAAACACAAAATTGAGACAATTCGTGCCGAGAAGGATACAGCCTTTCTCAAGGCCATGCAGAAGGTCAACAAAGACGCTGACAAACGGGTCAAAAAAGAGCTTGACAGACAGAGACTGAAGTTTTTGGAGGATAGAGCTAATGAGGCGGGTGATGGGAGTACAAGTGAAAGCAAAGTGGGAAGTCAGATCGGAGAGGTGGTCCAGAAGTTACACCAAGAAAATCAGGTACGTTTAATTTGCTGTCAAATGAGAATTTCATAGGTGTGTTAGAAGAATGCCATAGAGGAGGGAGGGATGATCCAAGTAACACAGAATACAATAGTGTATCATTATAGTCTATCTGAAATAGGTGCAATCATAGAATATTTAGTTAAAATTACAGCAATATTTCAGTTCCTATTGGTTTTGATATTATCATTGGATTTTGTTCAAAATAGTGGGGAGAAAATATTAGCCATTTTAGGTGATCTGTGTGGTAAGAGCTTATCCTGTTATATACATATATGATTGTGAAAATCAATTAATACAACAGTTTTCACGTCTTCCTAAGCATGGATCTCATATTTCCTGTTCATTTACCTACTCTGACGACCTTTAAAAAACCTTCTCTAATTATTAGGTGTGTGATATATTTGTTATTCTGCCATGAAGGTCTCAGTAAATACATTTTCACTTTTGAATAATTAATTCAAACAAACTTTTTTATTCAATTAAGATATCTTGAATTTCATTAAGATAGTAGTCAGAAATAAGTGAATTGGCAAAATTATTCTATTTCACTATTGTTAGTTTTAAAAAGTGTTATGATTTGTGAGATTTATCAAATTTTAGACTGACTGGATAATCCTACAAATTATAAATGGAGATTTTAAAGTAAAACCCCACTCACTCCAGCTTGGGTCAAGACCAATAGTTAGTGGAGCTTACTTAACCTTGCATTTCTTTTAGATCATAATCAGAAAAAAGTAAAATGGCAAAATTTTCTGATTTCAGTATTTTAAATTTTCCGTTTTTTGTGACCACATTTTTACTGTCATTTCAGGACTTGGCTGAGGCACGGGATGCCCTCCTCCAGCAGGTGGCGCTGTCCCACCACAATCAGGAACGCCTACAGGAGGAGCTACGTATAATGCGCGGAGATGATGAGGATGGTCTCCATAGCGACTTCCCTGACAACATCCCCGGTGACAGCGTAGTGAGTGAGGGTGGAGACTACATCCAGGAGGCAGACCTAGACCAGTCCAAGTTCTCCACCCACTTGTACGGCAGCACATCATTGATGTTTGATTGGGAACTCTCACCCCAACTTTCCTTTGATTACGGTCGCGAGGAAGGCGAAGCTCTCGATTTCGTGGAACATTATGAGTGTAGGAGACCCCGTTGTCGCCTCATACGACAAAAGTTTCAGGAACTGTACGATGCTTTACCTGATAGTGGCTCTGGGTCATCAGTCATAGAGGAGCCAGACGAGGCACATTCAGGATTCAAGTCTGATGACCTCGAAGTTATAAACACCGACATCGAAACAAATTTGGGATTGCAACAAAAAATGAATTCCAAGGAAGGAAGCTTTCATCCTGAGGAGAATAATGTATGTAATGATGAGGATGACTCTCTCAGGGATACAGACTTGTCCATCAAACAAAGTACGTCAGGATTTGTAGCTGCTCCAGAGTGCAAAGTTAGAAGTATTCATTACTCCACTTCACAGTCTGGATTTCTCCTCGAGAATGAAGGAGACACGATTGAAGATGGTATTCTACAACTTGATACTGAAAATCCACTAACAAAACTGAACAAAGTACCGAGTACAGAAGGCAAGGCAGGGTTTGAACCTGAGGAAGGATTTCAGGGTGAAACTGAAAATGAAACAAACACTGGTCTTGGCACAAGGAGTGAATTTTTACCGGAGGATGATGTAGTTAGAGTAAATGGTGGGGAAGATATGGAGGACTTCATTGTGGATGATGTGTTTGAATCTACAATACATAAGACCATGTACGAGGAAACAAACTCAGTTCATCAGCTACCGAAAGTCAAATCAGATGAAAGGACATTAGATGACCAAAACATTGTTCCAGAAAACATTACTAATGCTATTTGTGATACCAAAACAGATGGTGACAGATTTCAGCCGGAGATTGAATTTCATGTTGCGTCATCACCTTCTGTACAGCCTTTGCAGGGACATGAGGTTAAGGAGGGCTTCACAATGGAGGCTAATGAATTTGAAAGTGAGGACATGTTTGAGGCAGGTGACGGGTTCAAGCCGGAAAAGGATGGCTTCTGTGTTGACCAGGATCTTGTTGGGGATGTTATGCCCATCACGCCAACGAGTGAGTTGGAGAGTGAGCTGGTTAGGGAGGCGTTACGTAATGCTGCACAAAGCGTTAGCGTAGCTCATCCATACGTACAGAAGAAAGAAAGCTTCATATCAGCCACTCCAGAAAAAGTCGATCCCAGTTCAGTAAAGATTCATCATGCTGTAAAGCGATCGAAATCGGCACCATCTGTGGATGGGTTTATTGTGGAGTCTGACGAGACTGGAGTAGAGAAGCTGATTACATCCGTGGACAATGTGATGATACTTCAGTCCGACCCACAAGATGGTTTAATATCTGACCAGCCGTATGGGCCAGAACCCCTACAGGGTCTGTTTCATCAAACCGAGCAAGGAAACACTTCTTATAACACTCCTTTAAGTCAGGAAAGATCTTATAACACTCCTTTAAGTCAGGAAAGACAGGCTGAAGGTGCATCACAGGACAGCAAGCAAGAAACTGAGGTAGAAATTATACAGGTACTGAAAAAAGACAAGAAATCTCTCGAGGAAAAAGTCGCCACTCTCTTGTCAGAGAAACAGTCGCTCACAGAAAAACAGAGGGAAATAATGTTACAGCTGGAAAACGAGACTTTGTCGAGGCAACACTTTGAGCAGGAACTGATTGGCATTAGTGATAACTTTGAGAGACTGTCCGTAAAAGTTAACAAGCAAACTGCTAAAGATACAGAATCGCAAAAAAAGGAATCTCAACGCAAGCATGGAGCCTTACAAAGTGAAAATTTCAGTTTAGAAACAAATGTGTCTGATAAAGAGGAATTGCAAAAAGATCAAAACCAAAGATTTGAAGAACAGAACAAAGTTCTTCAAAACAAAGTCAAAAGTTTGGAAGACAGTCTCTTTTCTGAACTAACTGTTTCTTCGAAAGCTAAAACTGACTTAGAGGAAGAAATTGCAACGCTTCATAAGAGGATTGCTGCGTTGACTTCGGTCCTGGAGCAGGATGAGGGAAAGATAGACTTGGACCAGCAGGTGGATTCTCTGGAATCACAAGTGAAGGAGCTGGTGCAGGACAAACATCAACTGCAGCACAGATGTAAGGACTTGGAAGCAATGTTAAGGGAGACTCAGATGATGGCACTGAAGGAGAAAACAGAACTCGACAAGGAACTCGAATCCATAGAAGGTCGCACTCTAATTCTCACCTCTGCTAATCAGGATTTGAAGGTTAAATGCTTGGAATTATCCAATCAACAAGCATATCGGAGTGAAGAGAAAAAACATTTACTAGAGGAGAAGTTATCACTGAAAAATCATCTAGATGAAGTTCTGCTTGATCATCAGAATCTACAGACCACCTGTCATGATCTTGAGGACTTGGTTCAAAGATCAAAGGATACATCTTCTACCATGGAAAGGCAGTTGAAAATATTGGAGGACAATTTATGTGAAATGACTGCAGCAAAGCAGGAACTTTATCTTCAATGTATGGAGCTGGAAAATAGACTCAAAGCTCGTGAAGGAGGTTCAGAGCTGAATGAGGCATCAGGAGCTCAAACTATGGTTAAATCAGCTAGGAGTGGGTCTGTAGGGATGTCACAAGGGGTCCTAGGGGAGGAACAAAGTACGGAGGCTACACCAAAGGATTATAATACTGATGCTCGGATCGAGGAACTTAAAAAACATTTGAAGGAAAAGGAACTCTTCATCCATAAACTTGAAGATGACATGAAACAGATTGTTTCATCATCTGGAAAACAGAAGGAGTTTATAAAGGTGAAAGATGAGTTAGAAAAGACTCTGAAAGAGAAGGACAATTACATTAGGAAACTGGAGGAGCATTTCCTGAGACAGGGACCGCTTCAGATAGCACCAAGTGTGCAGTCAATAATGCCACAGGAAGCTGTGAGTGAGGATGCGTCGTCCAGTGGGGACAGCGTGGTTCCCCAGGTGATGGTGGAGAACGTGGAGGACTACAGCCCTCAAGGTCACAGCACCATGGCAAGTGTTGGGGATGATTATTCAGAACATCCCAGTGACGTTGAAATGCAGATGGAGGATCTGGCTGACCACTCGGTGATCAGTGCAGATGACCTCTCACAGATTAGTGTAAGTGATGTGAACGAACTTTCCACCACTAATAGTCCACTTCATCCAGTGACTCAGAACAGACAATTCGGCAGCAAACAAACTTTGGACCAAAGACCAAAAACCATGGCAGCTATATCACATTCCAATCCAGTTGTCTCCCCTAGAATAGTGTCTCCACGTGCCCCGTCCACCTCGTCCAACACTGGCAGCTTCAATAGTTGTGAGAGACTACAGGCAGGGTTTATCACAGAGGAGGACGGCCACCTGGAAACACAACATTCCGAACTGGTCGATGAGATTGCTCGCTTGAGGAAAGACTTGAGTGAAACGAAAGAAATTTACACAAAAGAAAACATTTTACTGAAGGAGGCACTTGATAAAGATGGTTCTTCTCGTGATGCTACTAAAAGTAAATCAAGTGTAAGCTCTACAAGCTTTGATTCTGACTCGTGTCACGAGGTAACAAGACTTCGACAAAAGGTCGGTGCTCTCGAGGAAACTAATAAAATGCTTCAAATTGAAAATGAAAGATGGCTGCGCCGGATACAGGACCAGGAACAGGTTGTTATAGAACTCCGGGAGTTGTTAGGGAGGGATTCACCAAATATAGACAATACAAACAGTGTGTTTGGCAAACAGGTTACTCTCTTACAAAACCAGAGAGACCATCTCCTAGAGAAGATACATGAATTTGAATTGAAAAATCAAAGATTAACACGTAAATTGGGAGACAACAGTATTCTTGAAGAAAGCTTAAGGCGAGAAAAAGACTTGCTATATGCCAAGTTATGTGAGAAAGAGGATTTAGAGCGTGAATTGTCAGAGAAAAGATTAGCACTAGAGAAACAGCGCCACTCACAGGAGCAGTTGGAGGAGATTTTATATCACAAAAACATAACCGAGAAGGAGCTGATGCGACAGAAGAGACTTCTGGAAGAGGAGTTATCGGAGATAGAGTCCAAGCTTCAAGAAAAAGAGGAGCTGTTGGAGCGACAGAAAAACACACTTCTTAGGGACATCAAGCGGCGGGGCTCATCTCCGCCCAAATTATTATCAGGAAGCTTCAGTGTTGCTCTGAATGATGATGGATCTCCAGCGTCCTCGACTTTCTATCTGGAGGGCACCCCAGCTACATCAACTCCCAAAAAAACAGATACAAGTTCAACACCGCGGGAACTTGGTCGTCTTGAACTGCAGGTTCAGGAGGCAGAACGTCAGCATGCAAGTGCAATTCAGAATCTCCGACATAGTCTGAGTGTGGACCAGGATGGCCAGCCCAGGGACCCGAGGCAGCGGTACCAAGGACTTGTGGCCTCAGTCAGGACGGAACATTTACACAAGGTGCCCGAGAATCAATAGTCCTCCTAACACAATATCAGGGAACTAGTGGAGATCTTAAAACATCATAGGTACAATTCTCCAACGAGTAGTCTACAGATATCAGCCACAATACACCAACATAAAGTCTACAGATATCAGTCACAATCCTCCAACATAAAGTCTACAGATATCAGTCACAACACACCAACATATAGTCTACAGATATCAGTCACAATACACCAACATATAGTCTACAGATATCAGCCACAACACACCAACATATAGTCTACAGATATCAGTCACAATACACCAACATATAGTCTACAGATATCAGTCACAACACACCAACATATAGTCTACAGATATCAGTCACAATATACCAACATATAGTCTACAGATATCAGTCACAATACACCAACATATAGTCTACAGATATCAGTCACAATACACCAACATATAGTCTACAGATATCAGCCACAATCCTCCAACATATAGTCTACAGATATCAGTCACAATACACCAACATATAGTCTACAGATATCACTCACAATACACCAACATATAGTCTACAGATATCACTCACAATACACCAACATATAGTCTACAGATATCAGTCACAATACACCAACATATAGTCTACAGATATCAGCCACAATACACCTAGTACATACACAAATATTTGTGTGAATGCAAAACTGTTATTATAAATGAAGGTATTTTACCCTAGCAATATTCTGGCATGAAAGTTGAAATAAAATATCTTGTAATGTAAAAGTTGACTCTAGTACCAGTGGTGATCTGTCATGTGATGACTGTTGGGGAGTTGTACCTATGTGTTGGGCTATTACCAGTACCATCGGGAGCTTGAGTAATTGACATTGGTGACGGGCATGCATGCTTACCTCTCTGTAGTCTGTATAATATATCGATACCACTACGCAAAAATGCTCACAAAGTACTGTAAATCATTCTGTTTTGTGAATACTTTATTTTTATATTTATATTAGGTTATCGTTTTTGACCTAATAAGTAACCCACTCATCGGTGTGCTACCTATATTTTTCTACTCCAATTCTCCATCCTGTCACAATAATGAACTGACAATCGTTATCATAAGCATTTTCTAAATGACTTGATGAAGACTCTACACTCATATAAGTGATTTGCTGGGAATCCAGAACAAGTGTTTCAACTCTCAAAATAATTTCATGCATTCTTTGTTCAAAATTATCATGATAAATATTTCCAACATAGTTGATCAATATGAAATAAATATTGTACAAAATGAGTGATTTACAGTAATTGTGGATGACAGAAAAATTACATCAAATATTAATGCTACAAGTTAAGAACAATCAGTGCACAACAGATATTGACCAGAGATGTCTCCCATGTCGGCCAATCTTTGATATTATCAGCGATCTCTTTACCGTTCCACAGGGGACGTCTCGGTACAGGAGAATTTTTAATTGGTTTGTGCACTGACTGTTCATAACTTTCATAAATGTTTATGACTGATGGTTCTCGACTTGCATGGATTATAATTGTGATAATATTTTGTATTGATGATAAAGACATTGAAGTTATAGCGTGGAGTCTGTTGGCGATAGATTTCACCATTGCCGCCTTTTCTCTATGTGATATATCGGTGAAGCTTAATGTGATCTTTGTGACCTGTGATCAGAGGAGAAATACATTGATGTTGTGTTAGTGTAAGATTGGTAACCTTGACAATAGAAAGAAGTTTTAATGTTTATTATAAAGAACAATTAATTTTGATTTTAAATTTTCACAAAATGTAGTTTTAAGCTGATTTAAATAATTTTTAGAACAGCAGAAATACAAAAACAATTTGCCTGCAATCATTAGAAATATTGAGCATTGTTCCATTGAAATGGTGAAAATACAATAAATGTGTAGACGAGAGTTCTATTTTAAATAATACGAAATGGTGATGGCATGATTACTGTGATGATATTTTATGTCAAAATTAATAACTTGAAACTTTGATATAAGATGAAATATCTTGTCTTTATATTTATAAATTAACTGTTATTATGGAAACTAATTTTGAAGATCTGACATGTACTAGCCAGTTTGGGAAAGTGTTTCGTTCTACAATTTACAAGGAGAATATTTTGTGTGAGATGTAAGACAATATAAAACTTATATAAATCAAGCCACAAATATTCTTTTCCACACAAAATAGATTTGTTTTTTAACTTAATATTAAATGTAGCTGGTAATATTGATACAAAGGGAGATAACTGTATTTACACAAAAAATATTGATTTTGATATTTGGTTGGATATGATATATATGTATTAATAGAACCAGTCTATAAAAGCAGCTCATTGGTAAATGGAAAAACAGACACGATATCCTATTGATGTTTTTAAAATTGTCCTTCAAGATTGCCAAATGGCAATAGAAAAATCAAAAATGATTCTCAGGTGGTTTTGCTCAGTAAAACATCCCTATAGGACAGGTGAGTTTATTTAAACTTGGTCAGAAAGATCACTCAATGGAGAAAGTAAAAGTGGTGTTAATAGAAAAAGACCGATCTGTAATGACTAAACAAGGGAGGTAAAACAGTGTTGCTCATTGATGTATTTATGTTTATATACAATTTATATAAATCTTTAAATTATGTTGATTATAAACTATGTGTTAATGGAAAAAATATTATATAAAATAAGTGATAAGTGAAATATCATTGTTGTGAAGGGGAGGTAATCTCGTAATATTCCTTCTCATGATAAAGGAAGACAATTAACTTAAGGTAGGAAATCAGTTAACTTTGCACAAGTCACAATTGCTTTAGAATATGATGGACCTTCAGAGGTCAGAGGTTACAAAGTTTTGTGTCTGTCATCTATAATCTTAAATTATACCTGTCTTGGACATAAGTCCTTCATTCTCTGGACACTGGCCATGGTCATCCTTTCACCTTAATGTGCACTGGTCACATCGCAGTCACTTAGTGGTCACCCTTAAGCTTATCACTGGTCAGCCTTTGATACTGGTCAGCCTTTTCCACTGGTCACCATTATCACTGGTCAGCTTTTTTCCACTGGTCACAATTGTCACTGGTCAGCCTTTTCCCCTGTCCAGCCTTTTTACTGGTCAGCCTTATCACTGGTCAGCTTTTTTCCACTGGTTAGCCTTTTCCACTGGTCACCATTGTCACTGGTCAGCCTTCTCCACTGGTCACCCTTATCACTGGTCACCCTTGTCCACTGGTCACAATTGTCACTGGTCACCCTACCCCACTGTTCACCATTATCACTGCATGGTCACCCTTTTCCACTGTTCACCCTTTTCCACTGTTCACCCTTGTCCACTGGTCACAATTGTCCACTGGTCACAATTGTCACTGGTCACCCTACCCCACTGTTCACCCTTATCACTGCATGGTCACCCTTTTCCACTGGTCACCCTTGTCCACTGTTCACCCTTATCACTGGTCACCCTTCTCCACTGGTCACCCTTATCACTGGCCACCCTTGTCCACTGGTCACAATTGTCACTGGTCACCCTACCCCTCTGTTCACCCTTATCACTGGTCACCCTTGTCCACTGGTCACAATTGTCACTGTTCACCCTTTTCCACTGCTCACCCTTATCACTGGTCACCCTTGTCCACTGGTCACCCTTATCACTGGTCACCCTACCCCACTGGTCACCTTGATGAGGTACTGGGTACTTCTGATTTTGTATAATGGCAAAAATCCCTGCTGTATACTTTAATGATACTCATGTGTTTATGAATAATGCTGGTTTGTGGTTTTGGTTTCACATACTACCTAATGCTATCAGAAAACTTTCTATTCACACTTTCGAAGGATTTGGGTAAGTTATCAATTTATTTCTATTGTTGACCAGAAATCTGATATAGTTTGGGTGAGATTCCTGAGAGTTTCAGTTTGTATTGTGATATTGATGCTTTCATTGTGACCAGAAGTCTGACAGTGTGGTTGAGATTCCTGATGCAGTATCTGAAGTATATACACTTTAGGTGAACCCCTAGGGACCTGCTATACCCTTAACTCTTTCCGTACCGTTGTCGTATACAGACGACAAAAAAACGTGACATCTCCTCCCCGTTGTCGTATACAGACGACAAAAAAACGTGACGTCTCCTCCCCGTTGTCGTATACAGACGACAAGCTATTTGACGTTACATACTTTTTGATTAGCTGGGTATAGCAGCCGACAGATGAGTTTACCAATAACATTTTACACAAAATCGACTGCGTCAGTTAATAACAAACAATTTGATAGGAGTTAAGTACCCATTTTTGTCATTTGAGTAACCCATTTAGTTTGAATTTCCCGCGTGATACTGCTCAGTGTCATCACCAATGTAAACATCATGGCGGCGAATGTTTTAGCTATACATAGCGGTACCACATCTAACAAACATATTCCTGTGAAAATAAAGCTCTGTATATCTTCTAACTATAGAAGAACCGAAAAGAACATTGGTTTACATTTACCTGCATTATTTCGGCATAATATTCACAACGAAAACACAGCAAAGAGCCGCCATTTTGGCCGAAATGTCTGGGGGTGAGCCTAGTAATGACTTCCGGTACGGAATCCGGACCGGACTCACGGTACGGAAAGAGTTAAGTGAACCCCGAGGGATCTGCTATACCCTTAAGTGAACCCATAGGGACCTGCTATACCCTTAAGTGAACCCCTAGGGACCTGATATACCCTTAAGTAAACCCCTAGGGACCTGATATACCCTTAAGTGAACCCCTAGGGACCTGATATACCCTTAAGTGAACCCCGAGGGACCTGCTATACCCTTATGTGAACCCCGAGGGACCTGCTATACCCTTAAGTGAACCCCTAGGGACCTGATATACCCTTAAGTGAACCCCTAGGGACCTGCTATACCCTTAAGTGATACTCCTCCTCTGTAGGGACAAGTCTGATGATGTCTTCAACCAGAGATTGTGGTGTTCTGTTCAGGTGTTAAAATAATATATGAAGATAATACATAATGATGTTTGACATAATTAACATATGTAGCTGTACAGTATAAATATGTATAACAACGTAACAAAGCTGAACAGTGTATATATATACTGTACACTAGTGTTCAGCAGTCAAAGATTGAGTCTTCACTAACCTAGACCTGTGGCTGTGTTCGTAAAGTTAGAACTGTACATGATGTACAATGTATGTTACCAAGAAATTCTGGTCCAGTATCAGAAATCTCAATTGCGGGTCTATCAAATTGTCATATAGTTTAGACTTAAACAGAGCTTAAGTTCAATTTAAAAGCAAATACACTGACTTAGGTCAGTTAGGGGGTTGAGGGGTGTTTCTTGGGTGTACGGTGTACAGGTTTAGATGCACAGTAGCCAAGAGTATTACTATAAACAGTGTATTTGGTTTATGATGTCGTCCTAGTTGGACCACAGTACAGTACAGTATCTATGCTCTCAATAAGGAAGGATGATCAACCTAACAGTTACCCCTTACTTATAATAATCACTGTAATAATCTTATGTTAGTGAAGAAAGCACTTGGTAACATGCATTTGTAATGATGAGATGCATTTATGTTTACACTGCCAAAATGCTTAGGAAATATCTCCCTTATTTTCTAGCTTACAGTGCCAAAATGTTTGTATGTGTTAAAATGTACTGATTATCTCCCTTTATCTGGAAGAAAATCCTGCTTTGGATTGACTTGTTTAAGTACAATATGTGTATTTAAAAGATGTTTTTCAAAGGTCTGGTATCAAATTCACTGAAGTTGGAGATCTGCATTTGTATCGTCGTTGTGTATTGAGTTGTTGATATGTCAGCGTTTCTGAGATTGTTGGCTGTATACACAAAGAAAGTACAGACAAAGTTAACATGTTGAAAAACATGTCTGAAAAGGAATTTTCCGACTTTCCTTCATATTTCTTGAGTTAGTTGGTAAAATGCTCTGGCTATTGGAATAACTGAATTGTACAGTCTTAGGTCTTGTCCAATCAGGTATATAGCTCTCCATGTCGCTGTCGTGCATTAGTACTTCATTCTAGACTACATCTTCTAATGCCAGGATCATGTGACCATCAAAATTTGTCTTATGTTTTGACCTAACCAATCAAAGATAATGTCAAAAGTGATGTCACATGTGATTTTTTACGCAAACGATTGGAAGTAAAAGAAGTAGAAGGTCTAGCAAATGATGCACTGCTTTATGTTTTCTATCGCACAATATATACTGTCCACACCAGAGCTGATAATACTCAATACTTTATCTCTAAATCACTATCCCTTGTATACATTATTTCAGCGATGATACACAATACTTTATCTCTAAATCACTATCCCTTGTATACATTATTTCAGCGATGATACACAAAACTTTATCTCTAAATCACTATCCCTTGTATACATTATTTCAGCGATGATACACAATACTTTATCTCTAAATCACTATCCCTCGTATACATTATTTCAGTGATGATACACAATACTTTATCTCTAAATCACTATCCCTTGTATACATTATTTCAGCGATGATACACAATACTTTATCTCTAAATCACTATCCCTTGTATACATTATTTCAGCGATGATACACAATATTTTATCACTAAATCACTATCCCTTGTATACATTATTTCAGCGATGATACACAATACTTTATCTCTAAATCACTATCCCTCGTATACATTATTTCAGTGATGATACACAATACTTTTATCTCTAAATCACTATCCCTTGTATACATTATTTCAGTGATGATACACAATACTTTATCTCTAAATCACTATCCCTTGTATACATTATTTCAGCGATGATACACAATACTTTATCTCTAAATCACTATCCCTTGTATACATTATTTCAGCGATGATACACAATACTTTATCTCTAAATCACTATCCCTCGTATACATTATTTCAGTGATGATACACAATACTTTTATCTCTAAATCACTATCCCTTGTATACATTATTTCAGTGATGATACACAATACTTTATCTCTAAATCACTATCCCTTGTATACATTATTTCAGCGATGATACACAATACTTTATCTCTAAATCACTATCCCTTGTATACATTATTTCAGCGATGATACACAATACTTTATCTCTAAATCACTATCCCTCGTATACATTATTTCAGTGATGATACACAATACTTTATCTCTAAATCACTATCCCTTGTATACATTATTTCAGCGATGATACACAATACTTTATCTCTAAATCACTATCCCTTGTATACATTATTTCAGCGATGATACACAATATTTTATCACTAAATCACTATCCCTTGTATACATTATTTCAGCGATGATACACAATACTTTATCTCTAAATCACTATCCCTCGTATACATTATTTCAGTGATGATACACAATACTTTTATCTCTAAATCACTATCCCTTGTATACATTATTTCAGTGATGATACACAATACTTTATCTCTAAATCACTATCCCTTGTATACATTATTTCAGCGATGATACACAATACTTTATCTCTAAATCACTATCCCTTGTATACATTATTTCAGCGATGATACACAATACTTTATCTCTAAATCACTATCCCTCGTATACATTATTTCAGTGATGATACACAATACTTTTATCTCTAAATCACTATCCCTTGTATACATTATTTCAGTGATGATACACAATACTTTATCTCTAAATCACTATCCCTTGTATACATTATTTCAGCGATGATACACAATACTTTATCTCTAAATCACTATCCCTCGTATACATTATTTCAGTGATGATACACAATACTTTTATCTCTAAATCACTATCCCTTGTATACATTATTTCAGTGATGATACACAATACTTTATCTGTAAATCACTATCCCTCGTATACATTATTTCAGCTGACTCCGTATGAATTAACCCATTTAACTCGCCCCTGACGACAACTTCTCCAATTCCAAGGATGGTACACCTCGTCCTGAAGTTTCAGGGGTGAATGAGCTGAATAGTCGGCCATTTCTGTGGAATAATAACACTTAGTTTGAAAATTGCAAAAATGTACAAATCTTGTTGTTTGAGAGGGTATATAAGTAGGTTGTGAGAACTTATTCTTGCCTTCACCATGCCTTTGATTATTGTGATCATTAAAATATGTTTAAATGAAAAATACAAATGAATGTTAATTGGTATGTGTAAATTCTGTGGTAATGACTTTGGAATGGCTGTGTTAATAGAGAGATTAAGGGATTGAATTATCTACTAGTAAGATAAACTGATATGAGTTTATCATCATGGTGGATAGTTCTGTAATAGTTTGGAGGAGTTGAGTTTGACAGACATGTAGAATAAACTTTCCCTCGCATGCTAAACACAGTAGTTGTTTACTGGTATATGTATGTTCACAAATAGAGTAACAATAATAGTGCACACCAACATCTTAAACAAAAATAACAGTAGATAGAATGATTTTACTTTTATGAGAAGTTAAAGAGATGTCTATTCCGTCCTAATTTATGATGATGGTGATCTGTTGAAATCGGAAAAATACCTAAGTACAAACCATTCCCCTCTCCCTTCAACTTCACTGTTAAATGGCCCGCCTTTTCTGTTAGAGTTTATATGCTGATATCAACCGATTGATACGCCTGCATTAAGCCTCAAAATGTTTCATTGTTTTATATGAATTTATTTCTTTCGTTTGTAATGATTTAAAAAAAAATCTAAACGGACGGTCGTTTGATGTTGTCATGACAATTCATGTAAGTTTAAAGTTACTTTTTATTACTTAAGGGAGTATACTGCCTTTCTGTGAAATCACCACCACAAAAAATTCAAATCAAAGAATCTGATAGATCTTGTGTGAAAGGTAATTTTCATGAGTTTTTAAAAGCTATGCAAAGACTGATACTATTTTTTTCAGTATCTAGTTAAGAGATAAGTTGTTTGAATGTGGGTAGTGATTTACTCTCGGACACAAAGGGATGATGTTACAGGGAAACATCTACCTGTAAGCTTCTAGGGTCGTGTACTGTCTTCATCAGCAATTTATTGGAATTTTTTCTGATTATTAATTTTATTGTTAAGGTTCATTTGATATATCTTCTTTTATTTGTAAATTTATATTTTTGTTTTGTATGTTATTTTAATTAACTAAAAAAGGCTTCTGATGTCAGTAAACATATGGCCAAAACTGTGTTGTAGATTAGGTGTGTGGAAACTAGTCATTTGTTACCTAATAAATCTTTTTCTTTTAAGATTTTTTATAGATTAAGTTATTAATTTATTGATATTGTTAGCAAATCTGATAAAATGTAATTCAGCAAAAAAATGACGATATTGGCATAATATTTAATACTTAAATTGTATTTGTTAATGTGAAAATTTCAAACTGAATTTCAAGTTTGAATAAGATGTATTTAGTATGATAAAAATGAATTTTCAAGTTTTACATAATAATGTTAGAATGAATGAATATAGAGGAAATCCAAGTAGTGCATTTTGATTATGATGAAGATTTTCAAGTGAGGGAAATCCAATGTAAGAAGACTATACGTTCAGTAGATAACAAACTGTGACAATGAGTACACTTAACTTATATAACCGGAATGGCCTGTATTACACAGTTGATCTTACCTTATTTTTACCCTCCTTTGCCATATTTAGTATTCATACAAGTGTTTCATATGTTGTTTATACTGAAGCCTTCTCTTGTCTGCTTGTTTATTTATAGTGTAACTTACTTTTATCTGTCTCAGTATCTACAATTTGTTTTATGATGTTTGTACTGATACTGTTGGAGACAACAATATTTGATATTGAGAGTTGTCTCCCCTCTATCAGGAAAAATGTCATGATTTTCTTTTCGTTGCCATTATTCAATCTGTGTCAAATACTAAACTTTTCCATGTAATCAGAATATTTTTGTGATACATCTACTCATTTGGACCTTCTGAGGTTTGGATTAAAATATCTGTTTTCGTAAGAAATGAAATGGTGTTTTATTCTTTATTGTCATCATTCATCCCATTCATTTGCTGTTTGTTTCTGTTACCACGGTAACAGGAATTTACACAGCGGTAACATATACATGTGATGATTCCTTTGTTTGACTTATCTCTTAAACCTGCCTTTCATCATGAAAAAAACAATTAAAAAAAAAAAATTTTAGAGAGATTTTGTAACTTTCAGTTTTACTGTTTTCAAACTTGAATTTTCTATAAGAAGATATGTGAATTGGGAATATTTTTGTTACATATGGCCAAAATTAAGGAGTTACTCAAACTTCAATTTTGTAAAGCACACAATGGAAATAGAAAGTAAAGACGAAATTCATGACGATGTGAAGCTAATGTCAATTGTGGTCAGTGTTGGATATGGATAAAAAAACACAGAGATAGCACTACACTGTCGACACATCTCTGTTAAACAGAAACAGGTTTAATACTGTAGTAAATTACATAGGTTTTCCCGCCTCACAAGTATAATATCAGTCTGTTAAATAATAAGTTACTCACTTGTAAAGTTAAGTTTGATCAAAAGAGAGGTACCCTTCTCTAGGACAATAAAACAAGAGATTACCTTCTCTAGGATAATAAAACAAGAGGTTACCTTCTCTAGGATAATAAAACCAGAGGTTACTTTCTCTAGGATAATAAAACAAGAGGTTACTTTCTCTAGGATAATAAAACAAGAGGTTACCTTCTCTAGGATAATAAAACCAGAGGTTACTTTCTCTAGGATAATAAAACCAGAGGTTACTTTCTCTAGGATAATAAAATGAGAGGTTACCTTCTCTAGGATAATAAAACAAGAGGTTACCTTCTCTAGGATAATAAAACCAGAGGTTACTTTCTCTAGGATAATAAAATGAGAGGTTACTTTCTCTAGGATAATAAAATGAGAGGTTACCTTCTCTAGGATAATATAACCAGAGGTTACTTTCTCTTGGATAATAAAACCAGAGGTTACCTTCTCTAGGATAATAAAATGAGAGGTTACCTTCTCTAGGACAATAAAACAAGAGATTACCTTCTCTAGGATAATAAAACCAGAGATAACCTTCTCTAGGATAATAAAAGGAGAAGTTACCTTCTCTAGGACAATAAAACCAGAGGTTACCTTCTCCAGGAAAATAAAACAAGAGGTTACCTTCTCTAGGATAATAAAACAAGAGGTTACCTTCTCTAGGATAATAAAACCAGAGGTTACCTTCTCTAGGATAATAAAACCAGAGGTTACTTTCTCTAGGATAATAAAATGAGAGGTTACCTTCTCTAGGATAATATAACCAGAGGTTACTTTCTCTAGGATAATAAAACCAGAGGTTACCTTCTCTAGGATAATAAAATGAGAGGTTACCTTCTCTAGGATAATATAACCAGAGGTTACTTTCTCTAGGATAATAAAACCAGAGGTTACTTTCTCTAGGATAATAAAATGAGAGGTTACCTTCTCTAGGATAATATAACCAGAGGTTACTTTCTCTAGGATAATAAAACCAGAGGTTACCTTCTCTAGGATAATAAAATGAGAGGTTACCTTCTCTAGGACAATAAAACAAGAGATTACCTTCTCTAGGATAATAAAACCAGAGATAACCTTCTCTAGGATAATAAAAGGAGAGGTTACCTTCTCTAGGATAATAAAACAAGAGGTTACCTTCTCTAGGATAATAAAACCAGAGGTTACCTTCTCTAGGATAATAAAAGGAGAGGTTACCTTCTCTAGGATAATAAAAGGAGAGGTTACCTTCTCTAGGACAATAAAACCAGAGATTACCTTCTCTAGGATAATAAAAGGAAAGGTTACCTTCTCTAGTTCAATAAAACAAGAGATTACCTTCTCTAGCATAATAAAACGAGAGGTTACCTTCTCTAGGACAATAAAACGAAAGGTTACCTTCTCTAGGATAATAAAACAAGAGGTTACCTTCTCTAGGATAATAAAACAAGAGGTTACCTTCTCTAGGACAATAAAATGAGAGGTTACCTTCTCTAGTCAATAAATCAAGAGGTTACCTTCTCTAGGATAATAAAACAAGAGGTTACCTTCTCTAGGATAATAAAACAAGATGTTACCTTCTCTAGGATAATAAAACCAGAGATTACCTTCTCTAGGATAATAAAAGGAGAAGTTACCTTCTCTAGGACAATAAAACCAGAGCTTACCTTCTCTAGGAAAATAAAACCAGAGGTTACCTTCTCTAGGATAATAAAACAAGAGGTTACCTTCTCTAGGATAATAAAAGGAGAGGTTACCTTCTCTAGGATAATAAAAGGAGAGGTTACCTTCTCTAGGACAATAAAACCAGAGATTACCTTCTCTAGGATAATAAAAGGAAAGGTTACCTTCTCTAGTTCAATAAAACAAGAGATTACCTTCTCTAGCATAATAAAACGAGAGGTTACCTTCTCTAGGACAATAAAACGAAAGGTTACCTTCTCTAGGATAATAAAACAAGAGGTTACCTTCTCTAGGATAATAAAACAAGAGGTTACCTTCTCTAGGACAATAAAATGAGAGGTTACCTTCTCTAGTCAATAAATCAAAAGGTTACCTTCTCTAGGATAATAAAACAAGAGGTTACCTTCTCTAGGATAATAAAACAAGAGGTTACCTTCTCTAGGATAATAAACCGAGAGGTTACCTTCTTTAGGATAATAAAACGAGAGATTACCTTCTCTAGGGTAATAAAACAAGAGGTTACCTTCTCTAGGATAATAAAACGTGAGGTTACCTTCTCTAGTTCAATAAAACAAGAGGTTACCTTCTCTAGGATAATAAAACGTGAGGTTACTTTCTCTAGGATAATAAAACGTGAGGTTACCTTCTCTTGGATAATAAAACCAGAGGTTACCTTCTCTTGGATAATAAAACGTGAGGTTACCTTCTCTAGTTCAATAAAACAAGAGGTTACCTTCTCTTGGATAATAAAACCAGAGGTTACCTTCTCTAGGATAATAAAACGTGAGGTTACCTTCTCTAGGACAATAAAAAACCAGAGGTTACCTTCTCTAGGATAATAAAACAAAAGGTTACCTTCTCTAGGATAATAAAACAAGAGGTTACCTTCTCTAGTTCAATAAAACAAGAGGTTACCTTCTCTAGGATAATAAAATGAGAGGTTACCTTCTCTAGTTCAATAAAACAAGAGGTTACCTTCTCTAGGATAATAAAACAAGAGGTTACCTTCTCTAGTAATAAAACAAGAGATTACCTTCTCTAGGGTAATAAAACGTGAGGTTACCTTCTCGAAGATTATAAAATGAGAGGTTACCTTCTTTAGGACAATAAAACAAAAGGTTACCTTCTCTAGGATAATAAAACGTGAGGTTACCTTCTCTAGTTCAATAAAACAAGAGGTTACCTTCTCTAGGATAATAAAAAAAGAGGTTACCTTCTCTAGGATAATAAAACGAGAGATTACCTTCTCTAGGATAATAAAAAAAGATATTACCTTCTCTAGGATAATAAAAAAAGAGGTTACCTTCTCTAGGATAATAAAATGTGAGGTTACCTTCTCTAGGATAATAAAACCAGAGGTTACCTTCTCTAGGATAATAAAACCAGAGGTTACCTTCTCTAGGATAATAAAACCAGAGGTTACCTTCTCTAGGATAATAAAACGTGAGGTTACCTTCTCTAGGACAATAAAACGAGAGGTTACCTTCTCTAGGATAATAAAAAAAGAGGTTACCTTCTCTAGGACAATAAAATGAGAGGTTACCTTCTCTAGGATAATAAAACAAGAGGTTACCTTCTCTAGGATAATAAAACCAGAGGTTACCTTCTCTAGGACAATAAAATGAGAGGTTACCTTCTCTAGGATAATAAAACCAGAGGTTACCTTCTCTAGGATAATAAAACAAGAGGTTACCTTCTCTAGGACAATAAAACAAGAGGTTACCTTCTCTAGGATAATAAAACAAGAGGTTACCTTCTCTAGGATAATAAAACAAGAGGTTACCTTCTCTAGGACAATAAACCGAGAAGTTACCTTCTCTAGGATAATAAAATGAGAGGTAACCTTCTCTAGGATAATAAAATGTGAGGTTACCTTCTCTAGGACAATAAAACGTGAGGTTACCTTCTTTAGGACAATAAAACCAGAGGTTACCTTCTCTAGGGTAATAAAACGTGAGGTTACCTTCTCTAGGACAATAAAATGAGAGGTTACCTTCTCTAGTTCAATAAAACAAGAGGTTACCTTCTCTAGGATAATAAAAAAAGAGGTTACCTTCTCTAGGATAATAAAACGAGAGATTACCTTCTCTAGGATAATAAAAAAAGATATTACCTTCTCTAGGATAATAAAAAAAGAGGTTACCTTCTCTAGGATAATAAAACGTGAGGTTACCTTCTCTAGGATAATAAAACCAGAGGTTACCTTCTCTAGGATAATAAAACCAGAGGTTACCTTCTCTAGGATAATAAAACCAGAGGTTACCTTCTCTAGGACAATAAAACGAGAGGTTACCTTCTCTAGGATAATAAAACCAGAGGTTACCTTCTCTAGGATAATAAAATGAGAGGTTACCATCTCTAGGACAATAAAATGAGAGGTTACCTTCTCTAGGATAATAAAATGAGAGGTTACCATCTCTAGGACAATAAAATGAGAGGTTACCTTCTCTAAGATAATAAAACAAGAGGTTACCTTCTCTAGGATAATAAAACAAGAGGTTACCTTCTCTAGGATAATAAAACGAGAGATTCCCTTCTCTAGGATAATAAAACCAGAGGTTACCTTCTCTAGGACAATAAAACGAGAGGTTACCTTCTCTAGGACAATAAAACGAGAGGTTACCTTCTCTAGGACAATAAAATGAGAGGTTACCTTCTCTAGGATGATAAAACGAGAGATTACCTTCTAAAGGATAATAAAACGAGAGGTTACCTTCTCTAGGATAATAAAACGAGAGGTTACCTTCTCTAGGATAATAAAACAAGAGGTTACCTTCTCTAGGACAATAAAATGAGAGGTTACCTTCTCTAAGATAATAAAACAAGAGGTTACCTTCTCTAGGATAATAAAACAAGAGGTTACCTTCTCTAGGATAATAAAACGAGAGATTCCCTTCTCTAGGATAATAAAACAAGAGGTTACCTTCTCTAGGATAATAAAATGAGAGGTTACCATCTCTAGGACAATAAAATGAGAGGTTACCTTCTCTAGGACAATAAAACGAGAGATTCCCTTCTCTAGGACAATAAAACAAGAGGTTACCTTCTCTAGGACAATAAAACGAGAGATTCCCTTCTCTAGGACAATAAAATGAGAGGTTACCTTCTCTAGGACAATAAAATGAGAGGTTACCATCTCTAGGATAATAAAATGAGAGGTTACCTTCTGTAGGATAATAAAACAAAAGGTTACCTTCTCTAGGATAATAAAACGAGAGATTCCCTTCTCTAGGATAATAAAATGAGAGGTTACCTTCTCTAGGACAATAAAATGAGAGGTTACCTTCTCTAGGACAATAAAATGAGAGGTTACCATCTCTAGGATAATAAAATGAGAGGTTACCATCTCTAGGACAATAAAATGAGAGGTTACCATCTCTAGGACAATAAAATGAGAGATTACCTTCTCTAGGACAATAAAATGAGAGGTTACCATCTCTAGGATAATAAAATGAGAGGTTACCATCTCTAGGACAATAAAATGAGAGGTTACCATCTCTAGGACAATAAAATGAGAGGTTACCATCTCTAGGACAATAAAACGAGAGATTACCTTCTCTAGGATAATAAAATGAGAGGTTACCATCTCTAGGACAATAAAATGAGAGGTTACCATCTCTAGGACAATAAAATGAGAGATTACCTTCTCTAGGATAATAAAATGAGAGGTTACCATCTCTAGGACAATAAAATGAGAGGTTACCTTCTGTAGGATAATAAAACAAAAGGTTACCTTCTCTAGGATAATAAAACATGAGGTTACCTTCTCTAGGACAATAAAATGAGAGGTTACCTTCTCTAGGATAATAAAATGAGAGATTACCTTCTCTAGGACAATAAAACATGAGGTTACCTTCTCTAGGATAATAAAACAAGAGATTACCTTCTCTAGGACAATAAAACGAGAGGTTACCTTCTCTAGGACAATAAAACAAGAGGTTACCTTCTCTAGGACAATAAAATGAGAGATTACCTTCTCTAGGACAATAAAATGAGAGGTTACCTTCTCTAGGATAATAAAACGAGAGGTTACCTTCTCTAGGATAATAAAACGAGAGGTTACCTTCTCTAGGATAATAAAACAAGAGGTTACCTTCTCTAGGATAATAAAAGGAGAGGTTACCTTCTCTAGTTCAAAGGTTACCTTCTATAGGACAATAAAACGAGAGGTTACCTTCTCTAGGACAATAAAACGAGAGGTTACCTTCTCTAGGACAATAAAACGAGAGGTTACCTTCTATAGGACAATAAAATGAGAGGTTACCTTCTCTAGGATAATAAAACAAGAGGTTACCTTCTCTAAGATAATAAAACAAGAGGTTACCTTCTCTAGGACAATAAAATGAGTGGTTACCTTCTCTAGGATAATAAAACAAGAGGTTACCTTCTCTAGGATAATAAAACAAGATATTCCCTTCTCTTGGATAATAAAATGAAAGGTTACCTTCTCTAGGATAATAAAACCAGAGGTTACCTTCTCTAGGATAATAAAACGAGAGGTTACCTTCTCTAGGATAATAAAACATGAGGTTACCTTCTCTAGGACAATAAAACGAGAGATTACTTTCTTTAGGACAATAAAACGAGAGATTACTTTCTTTAGGATAATAAAACGAGAGGTTACCTTCTCTAGGATAATAAAACGTGAGGTTACCTTCCGTAGGACAATAAAACGAGAGATTACTTTCTTTAGGATAATAAAACGAGAGGTTACCTTCTCTAGGACAATAAACCGAGAGGTTACCTTCTCAAGGATAATAAAATGAGAGGTTACCTTCTCTGCTCCACTGGTAAAACATACCTGCTAGCTAGTTCACAGAAAACTGTCATTTAGGATTTCTTCATATCTGATTAAAATCGCCAATACTTATTTTGTGTCTTGTCACACTATAATATCATCAGAAAGGATTTTTAATAATATTGTAAAATAAATTTGCTGACTAAATTGTCCCTTTAAATTTAAGATAACTTTCAGTATCAAAACACCATGTTGCATAAGATCATTCAATGAAGGTGAGAAAGTGTAAAATTTCTGTGCAATATCAAACCTGTAGGTGTTATATTGTATACATTATGTATACCATGTGTTCCTGGACACTCCTGTTCTATACCTCGTCCAGTTATATAGTGTACATTATGTATCACTAATTTTATATATACAGATTGTTAATAAGACAAATATTCTTCTGTGACCAAACCAGATTTCTAAAAGAATTTACATTTTCTGCATTGATGGAATTTCAATACAGGGGTGAAATATGTTACAGGGGCTAAATATGTTACAGGGGTTAAATATGTTACAGGGGTTAAATATGTTACAGGGGTTAAATATGTTAATGGGGTTAAATATGTTACAGGGGTTAAATATGTTACAGGGGTTAAATATGTTACAGAGGTTAAATATTTTACAGGGGTTAAATATGTTACAGGGGTTAAATATGTTACAGGGGTTAAATATGTTAATGGGGTTAAATATGTTACAGGGGTTAAATATGTTACAGTGGTTAAATATGTTAATGGGTTAAATATGTTAATGGGGTTAAATATGTAACAGGGGTTAAATATGTTACAGGAGTTAAATATGTTACAGGGGTTAAATATGTTACAGGGGTTAAATATGTTACAGGGGTTAAATATGTTACAGGGGTTAAATATGTTACAGGGGTTAAATATGTTACAGGGGTTAAATATGTTACAGGGGTTAAATATGTTACAGGGTTAAATATGTTACAGGGGTTAAATATGTTACAGGGGTTAAATATGTTACAAGGGTTAAATATGTTACAGGGGTTAAATATGTTACAAGGGTTAAATATGTTACAAGGGTTAAATATGTTACAGGGGTTAAATATGTTACAGGGGTTAAATATGTTAATGGGGTTAAATATGTTACTGGGGTTAAATATGTTAATGGGGTTAAATATGTTACAGGGGTTAAATATGTTACAGGGTTTAAATATGTTACAGGGGTTAAATATGTTACGGGGGTTTAATATGTTACGGGGGTTAAATATGTTACAGGGGCTAAATATGTTACAGGGGTTAAATATGTTAATGGGGTTAAATATGTTACAGGGGTTAAATATGTTACAGGGGTTAAATATGTTACAGTTGTTAAATATGTTTAAGGGGTTAAATATGTTACAGGGGCTAAATATGTTACAGGGGTTAAATATGTTACAGAGGTTAAATATGTTACAGGGGTTAAATATGTTACAGAGGTTAAATATGTTACAGGGGTTAAATATGTTACAGGGGTTAAATATGTTAATGGGGTTAAATATGTTAATGGGGTTAAATATGTTACAGGGGTTAAATATGTTAATGGGGTTAAATATGTTACAGGGGTTAAATATGTTACAGGGTTAAATATGTTACAGGGGTTAAATATGTTACAGGGGTTAAATATGTTACAGGGGTTAAATATGTTAATGGGGTTAACTATGTTACAGGGGTTAAATATGTTAATGGGGTTAACTATGTTACAGGGGTTAAATATGTTAATGGGGTTAAATATGTTACAGGGGTTAAATATGTTACAGGGGTTAAATATGTTACAGGAGTTAAATATGTTACAGGGGTTAAATATGTTAATGGGGTTAAATATGTTACAGGGGTTAAATATGTTACAGGGGTTAAATATGTTACAGGGGTTAAATATGTTACAGGGGTTAAATGTGTTACAGGAGTTAAATATGTTACAGGGGTTAAATATGTTACAGGGGTTTAATATGTTACAGGGGTTAAATATGTTACAGGGGTTAAATGTGTTACAGGAGTTAAATATGTTAATGGGGTTAAATATGTTACAGGGGTTTAATATGTTACAGGGGTTCAAATATATGTTACAGGGGTTAAATATGTTACAGGGGTATAATATGTTACAGGAGTTAAATATGTTACAGGGGTTAAATATGTTAATGGGGTTAAATATGTTACAGGGGTTAAATATGTTACAGGGGTTTAATATGTTACAGGGGTTTAATATGTTAATAGGGTTAAATATGGTACAGGGGTTTAATATGTTACAGGGGTTAAATATGTTACAGGGTTTAATATGTTAATAGGGTTAAATATGTTACAGGGGTTAAATATGTTAATGGGGTTAAATATGTTACAGGGGTTAAATATGTTAATGGGGTTAAATATGTTACAGAGGTTTAATATGTTACAGGGGTTAAATATGTTACAGGGGTTAAATATGTTAATGGGGTTAAATATGTTACAGGGGTTTAATATGTTACAGGGGTTAAATATGTTACAGGGGTTAAATATGTTACAGGGGTTAAATATGTTACAGGGGTTAAATATGTTACAGGGGTTAAATATGTTACAGGGGTTAAATATGTTACAGGGGTTAAATATGTTACAGGAGTTAAATATGTTACAGGGGTTAAATATGTTACAGGGGTAATTATGTTACAGGGGTTAAATATGTTACAGGGGTTAAATATGTTACTGGGGTTAAATATGTTACAGGAGTTAAATATGTTACAGGGGTTAAATATGTTAATGGGGTTAAATATGTTACAGGGGTTAAATATGTTACAGGGGTTAAATATGTTAATGGGGTTAAATATGTTACAGGGGTTAAATATGTTACAGGGGTTAAATATGTTACAGGAGTTAAATATGGTACAGGGGTTAAATATGTTAATGGGGTTAAATATGTTACTGGGGTTAAATATGTTAATGGGGTTAAATATGTTACAGGGGTTAAATATGTTACTGGGGTTAAATATTTTAATGGGGTTAAGTATGTTACAGGGGTTAAATATGTTACAGGGGTTAAATATGTTACAGGGGTTAAATATGTTACAGGGGTTAAATATGTTACAAGGGTTAAATATGTTAATGGGGTTAAATATGTTAAGGGGTTAAATATGTTACAGAGGTTAAATATGTTACAGGGGTTAAATATATTAATGGGGTTAAATATGTTAATGGGGTTAAATATGTTACAGGGGTTAAATATGTTACAGGGGTTAAATATGTTACAGAGGTTAAATATGTTACAGGGGTTAAATATATTAATGGGGTTAAATATGTTACAGGGGTTAAATATGTTACAGGGGTTAAATATGTTACAGGGGTTAAATATGTTACAAGGGTTAAATATGTTAATGGGGTTAAATATGTTAATGGGGTTAAATATGTTACAGGGGTTAAATATGTTAATGGGGTTAAATATGTTACAGGTGTTAAATATGTTACAGGGTTTAAATATGTTACAGGGGCTAAATATGTTACAGGGGTTAAATATGTTAATGGGGTTAAATATGTTACAGGGGTTAAATATGTTACAGGGGTTAAATATGTTACAGGGGCTAAATATGTTACAGGGGTTAAATATGTTAATGGGGTTAAATATGTTACAGGGGTTAAATATGTTAATGGAGTTAAATATGTTACAGGGGTTAAATATGTTACAGGGTTAAATATGTTACAGGGGTTAAATATGTTACTGGGGTTAAATATGTTACAGGGGTTAAATATGTTACAGGGGTTAAATATGTTACATGAGTTAAATATGTTACAGGGGTTAAATATATTAATGGGGTTAAATATGTTACAGGGGTTAAATATGTTACAGGGGTTAAATATGTTACAGGGGTTAAATATGTTACAGAGGTTAAATATGTTACAGGGGTTAAATATATTAATGGGGTTAAATATGTTACAGGGGTTAAATATGTTACAGGGGTTAAATATGTTACAGGGGTTAAATATGTTACAAGGGTTAAATATGTTAATGGGGTTAAATATGTTAATGGGGTTAAATATGTTACAGGGGTTAAATATGTTAATGGGGTTAAATATGTTACAGGGGTTAAATATGTTAATGGGATTAAATATGTTACAGGAGTTAAATATGGTACAGGGGTTAAATATGTTACACGATGTTGTGAAATGTTTTACATGGAAATAGCAAGTCGGTTTTCTATAACCAATTCCACATTTACTTATGGAAACACAAAGACAACTTTAAAAGATTAACAGTGATAACTATAAGTAGAAGGGCCATATTATGACCGACAACTATAACAAATTCTGTACTGTCCAAACCTCTATGCTATAAAACCAATGGTTACAACCATAGAAAGACCACACTCCAATTTAAGTATACAAATATATAAAAGTCGCCCCAATGCTAATATGATCTCGGTTTTTATTGGATGAGATATGGTCTTTGTATCGACCAACTGATCAAACATATGGTCAGTTCCCTAACTGGGTAACCAAAGAATCATTTATAATGTCAAGGAAGATCAATAGCATGGTCGTTAAGAAAACTGAATTGTAAAACATAGGAAAACATTTATATCGGTATAAAACTTGGTCTTTATTCAACATAGGAAAACATCACTGGTATAAAACTAGGTCTTTATTCAACATAGGAAAACATTACTGGTATAAAACTAGATCTTTATTCAACATAGGAAAACATTACTGGTATAAAATAGGTCTTTATTGAACATTGGAAAACATCACTGGTATAAAACTAGGTCTTTATTCAACATAGGAAAACATTACTGGTATAAAACTAGATCTTTATTCAACAGGAAAACATCACTGGTATAAAACTAGGTCTTTATTCAACATAGGAAAACATTACTGCTTTAAACTAGATCTTTATTCAACAGGAAAACATCACTGGTATAAAACTAGATCTTTATTCAACATAGGAAAACATCACTGGTATAAAACTAGATCTTTATTCAACATAGGAAAACATCACTGGTATAAAACTAGATCTTTATTCAACATAGGAAAACATCACTGGTATAAAACTAGATCTTTGTCCAACATAGGAAAACATTACTGGTATAAACTTGGTCTTTATCCAACATAGGAAAACATTACTGGTATAAACTAGGTCTTTATTCAACATAGGAAAACATTACTGGTATAAACTAGGTCTTTATCCAACATAGGAAAACATTACTGGTATAAACTTGGTCTTTATTCAACATAGGAAAACATTACTGGTATAAACTAGGTCTTTATCCAACATAGGAAAACATCACTGGTATAAAACTAGATCTTTATTTAACATAGGAAAACATCACTGGTATAATCTAGGTCTTTATCCAACATAGGAAAACATCACTGGTATAAACTAGGTCTTTATCTAGCATAGGAAAACATCACTGGTATAAACTAGGTCTTTATTTAACATAGGAAAACATCACTGGTATAAACTAGGTCTTTATTCAACATAGGAAAACATCACTGGTATAAAACTAGGTCTTTATTTAACATAGGAAAACATCACTGGTATAAAACTAGGGGATCCAACAGGGGAAATGTAAAAGGGACTTTCAAGAAGCTCAATGTTGTCCAGAAATCAAGAGTACCGTAACTTCCTGTGTATTGCCCGCGGACTATACAATTTTTTACATAAGAAGATGCCTAGTGCACGCTATCTACCGGTGCTGACTATCTGTTTTTTAAAACCAAATTATTAAATATGGTAATGCGGGCTATACGTTGTTAAATGTTTCCACTTTTATCAACATGTAGATCTACGCTGTTTTTTACCAAAATATATCATTGATAAGATAATTTAGAGCTTTAGTTATACAAATAAACATATATATTTACAAAATAGACACAATATTTCCATCATATGTCTCTGATTTCCAACATAAATAAGTCACATACCAAGTACACTTGAACTCGCCAGGTATACATTCGACGTATAACCCGCGGGCACTCTGTCAGTGTGGGTTATTTGGAATCTTTTTTACAAAAGCCTCACAAATGCCTTAACTTCCTGCGGGCTATACCCCGGTGCGCAGGAAATTATGGTATATTGGCCAAGCTTGCTTTGATATACGGGTGGTCATACAAACTACATATGTATCTTGGCCTGATCTTGTTGTAGGTTAAAAGGTGTAATTTAATTCCTGGTAGAAAATTCCATAGGCTGAGCTATCTGTTGATGTTAATATCAGTGATTCACAACAATGATTGTTTGATTTACAACCTAGTCCTTATTAGATACAATGTACAAGTATTTACAAATCACCAGAACAAGTAGGGCCTTAACTTACTCTTTAGATATAAGTATCAGTGTAAATGCCTGACTTTGTGATACGAGATGTCTGGGGTCACAGCGGTATAGGGATACTACAATAGGTGTTATGTTTGGACAGTAAGTCACTTCAGATTGACAAGGATAGAAGACTTTGGTGGCACTGTTTACTCAGCATTAGGCAGATAAGGCTTTGGTAAACAAATTTGTAATTAGGGTTCCACTCCTGTGTCACTATGTATATAGACAGGTGTGCACTTCTACAGGTGAATATTTCGTTAAAGGTACAAATTCTGGTACAATGTCATTCCCTGTCTATGGTGGTTAATATACTCTGTGTTTTGAAAAGTAGATAGATCCGTATTGAATACAAGCGGCTTTTACAATAAACCACCTTTCAATACAATAGTAAGTAGCCCCATTTTCCTGTTCCTCCAATAAGCTATATCTGCTATACCTGTCTGTGTGGTTTCTAACCCCCCCCCCCCCCCCCCCCCTCCTTCACAACACTGTCAGGGTGTCTGATAACTAAGTTTGTTCAAATGAGTGACCTTGACTCGCTTTCAAGCTCAAAGGGGTCAAATGTCTTAAAATCTTCAAAAAATCTTTTCAATAACCCAAAACAGTTGAGGGATTCGGGCTCAGTATAGGCTTCCTGTTTCTCTGGGTACTTTGGTTTTCCTCTGCTACTAAAACTTTGGTTACTGTGAAGTAAACGTAGCTAGCTGTTACAATATGGTATAAAGCATGGCAAACCATACTTAACTCAACAAGTGTCCTAATTGATTGATTGATTGATTGATTTTACATCCACTACACTACAGAATATTCAAGACTTCCAGCAGACGAACAACATCTAAAGGCGATTTTAATTCTATGTGTTATATTGTATTCAGTTTTACTCAATCTGATTAAAATACAGATCCTCACTATTACTATCGTGTGTAGGATCTGACAGCCACCAGTAGAAGGTCATGTGCAGATGACCTTTGTATTCACCAATCAAATTGCTGCTTATCAGATTCTGAAAGTGAAAAGCTAATTTTGATTTGTTTCTACACTTGTCGTTAAACCAGAGTAAAGAAACGACCTTATACAAAAATGGCGGCGCCCATTTCAGCGGTCTCTACGCCAAGGCGTGTGTTCTTTTTAGACATTATCTGTTTGATTTGTAGTTTTTCATTTGTCCGAAAAGAAATAACAACTGAAGGTAAAGAAATTATCACGAAATTACTAATCAAATTGTTATATAACGCCCTGAATGATTTTCTCCATTTTCGCCATTTTTGTTCGTCTACCAAACACCGTTTACAAGGTGTATTTTGATTGGCTGTTCATTTCCTAGATATGGAAATAATAAAAGTCATCTGCACATGACCTTCTACTGGTGGGTGTCAGATCCTACACACGATAGTTAGATAGTGAGGATCTGTAGTTACTTGTCCCGTGGTAACAAAAATATTGAGGATCTGTAGTTACTTGTCCCGTGGTAACATAAATAGTGAGGATCTGTAGTTACTTGTCCCGTGGTAACATAAACAGTGAGGATCTGTAGTTACTTGTCCCGTGGTAACATAAATAGTGAGGATCTGTAGTTACTTGTCCCGCGGTAACATAAATAGTGAGGATCTGTAGTTACTTGTCCCGTGGTAACATAAATAGTGAGGATCTGTAGTTACTTGTCCCGTGGTAACATAAATAGTGAGGATCTGTAGTTACTTGTCCCGTGGTAACATAAATAGTGAGGATCTGTAGTTACTTGTCCCGTGGTAACATAAACAGTGAGGATCTGTAGTTACTTGTCCCGTGGTAACATAAACAGTGAGGATCTGTAGTTACTTGTCCCGTGGTAACATAAACAGTGAGGATCTGTAGTTACTTGTCCAGTGGTAACATAAACAGTGAGGATCTGTAGTTACTTGTCCCGTGGTAACATAAACAGTGAGGATCTGTAGTTACTTGTCCCGTGGTAACATAAACAGTGAGGATCTGTAGTTACTTGTCCAGTGGTAACATAAACAGTGAGGATCTGTAGTTACTTGTCCCGTGGTAACATAAATAGTGAGGATCTGTAGTTACTTGTCCCGTGGTAACATAAATAGTGAGGATCTGTAGTTACTTGTCCCGTGGTAACATAAACAGTGAGGATCTGTAGTTACTTGTCCCGTGGTAACATAAACAGTGAGGATCTGTAGTTACTTGTCCAGTGGTAACATAAACAGTGAGGATCTGTAGTTACTTGTCCCGCAGTAACATAAATAGTGAGGATCTGTAGTTACTTGTCCCGTGGTAACATAAATAGTGAGGATCTGTAGTTACTTGTCCCGTGGTAACATAAATAGTGAGGATCTGTAGTTACTTGTCCCGTGGTAACATAAATAGTGAGGATCTGTAGTTACTTGTCCCGTGGTAACATAAATAGTGAGGATCTGGAGTTACTTGTCCCGTGGTAACATAAACAGTGTTTTTGTTATATTGTATTGATTTTGTGTTAGACCTGTTTTAGAGGTTTGATGATAAAGAGATTTTAATATTTAATTAGGGCCATGTGGCAACAGTAACATTGCTGTATACATCACAGGAAATATTGATAATTAATAACTTACAAGGGTGACCCTTTACAAGTACCTGTCAGCAGGTGAGCAAAGTTAAACAACAGCCTGAGGAAGCAGCACAATCTGTCTTTTTGGTTTTAAAACATTTTCATTTATACAATTGTTTTCTATATGTATCAGTTTCATTACAAGGTACCTGCATGTAATTTAATGGTACGGTAAATATAAGATAATTACGTCCTACCAAGAGTTACTTTAATTAGAAACAATCCAGAAACAATTTACTCATTCAACCCTAAAGTCACATTTGAACTCTTCCAATTCAGTGGTTGGAAGAGTTAGTTATGATTTATTTGGGGTGTATGAATTAATTGATTGATGCACTTTTACCGGGGATAAGTAGTTATTTATAGTCCTTAGAAATACACATACTCAAACAGAAACTCTGTATATATAATGAACAAGTATTGCTTTAATTATAAATCAAGTTCAGAACATTAACTAATATTAAATTGCTTGAGCTTAGCTAAAAGTTGGTTGTTCTTGATCGCTATTCTATACAACCTGTGATTCCAAATGATTCTTGAAACTTCATTTACAAACACACAAAGATGATAACCACGCAAAGAAACAGACCATTACCCCTTAAATTCAATAATGAACTATTCCAACCATTGAATTGGAAGTGTTCAAATGTGACTTTAGGAGTGAATGAGTCAATTAACAGATTTATGTCAAGAACTTAAGTGTAGAAGAGACCTAATGGCTTATTCAAGGAAATCTGGTGATTATTGGTAATATCATTTTTATTGATTAATCTTCCTTTATATAATCCTGTCAGGGTTAGGATTGGTGTAGTTTAGTCATACTTTGTATAAATCTGTGGTAAGTAATCTAGGTGTTACTTAATGTTGAGTGTTTTAACAGACGATCAGTAAACAATACTTACCACTGTAAGTATATACCTGAGACATGTGACATTAAACATGTACCAATGAGCTAATGTCATCTCAGCCTAAGTCAGACTAGTACTAATCCTCCTCTAGCTACATATTGATCTACCAGGTAAAATATTGATCCTCACACTTATCTGAAACAGACCATACACTGACTGTATGGAGGGATTTCTACATGTCTGAAACAGACCATAGTGCTGTGGAGGGATTTCACCCATCTTGCTGCAACATGTATTCAATTGCTACCTGTTAAATAAGTCAATAAAGCCATGTGACATAGTGTACATGTAACTGCTGTGGTCTTTGATTGCAAGTGCAGTGGCTATAATTCTTATATAAATTCATTTCCATTTCATTCAAAAAAAGAGAAAATTAAATTGAAATTGCTTGCTGTCGGTACTCAGTGTAAACAGTAGTTGTATTTTCTGTGACAGCATGGTGTCTTTCAGTCAAAATTAATGTGTATTAGCCATTCAGGTAAAGTTTAATAGACGTACAAAACCCTATTGTGGTCCAGCTCTACCATACAGGTAGGACATAGTAGTGGACTTGTGCCAATATACAGATCTGATCGGGGTTTACGATCCCGCTCGGTCGAGTGCAGACCCGTTTGTTTAGAGTGTGATCATATTCATCTGAGCTCTTGTATGCTGTTGATATGTTGCTAGCTATGGAAGGAGAGAAACCGTCAGCATGTGTGGCCTTGAATGAATGAATCTTTCCTTGTAAGGGACGTGAACATTGGTATGGATTGTGTGCATGGAGTACCACTACCTGGATTACCTGTCAAATTTACACCTGTCCATATTGGTGTCTAATTATCTGCCTGTGTGCATACCTGGATAGAGAGAAGGAATTAGCTTTCGGCAGTACAGGGAAATAAAGAAGCAGGCAAATATGGATAGCTACTCACATTTCTAGGGAGGGGAAAAAAAATTTCGAAATGGATCCAACTCCGGGTGGGAGTAAGGATACAACATCTTTATTTGCTGACCTGGAAGGGGCAGAAAAGGGGCCAGGGAACTTGTTTCAGGTAAGTTAAGTCCACTAAAGGGGTCTGTCTCAGGTACATGAAGTCCAGAAAAGGGGCTAAGGGGGTCTGTCTCAGGTACATGAAGTCCAGAAAAGGGGCTAAGGGGGTCTGTCTCAGGTATATGAAGTCCAGAAAAGGGGCTAAGGGGGTCTGTCTCAGGTACATGAAGTCAAGGAAAGGGCCTAGGGGGCCTGTTTCTGGTATGTTAAGTCCAGTAAAGGGCCTAGGGGGCCTGTTTCTGGTATGTTAAGTCCAGAAAAGGGCCTAGGGGGACTGTTTCTGGTACGTTAAGTCAAGGAAAGGGCCTAGGGGGCCTGTTTCTGGTATGTTAAGTCCAGAAAAGGGCCTAGGGGGTCTGTTTCTGGTACGTTAAGTCAAGGAAAGGGCCTAGGGGTCTGTTTCTGGTACGTTAAGTCAAGGAAAGGGCCTAGGGGGTTTGTTTCTGGTACGTTAAGTCAAGGAAAGGGCCTAGGGGGTCTGTTTCTGGTACGTTTAGTCAAGGAAAGGGCCTAGGGGGCCTGTTTCTGGTATGTTAAGTCAAGGAAAGAGCCTAGGGGGCCTGCTTCTGGTATGTTAAGTCAAGGAAAGGGCCTAGGGGGCCTGTTTCTGGTATGTTAAGTCAAGGAAAGGGCCTAGGGGGTCTGTCTCAGGTACATTTAGTCAAGGAAAGGGCCTAGGGGGTCTGTTTCTGGTATGTTAAGTCAAGGAAAGGGCCTAGGGGGTCTGTTTCTGGTACGTTAAGTCAAGGAAAGGGCCTAGGGGGTCTGTTTCTGGTATGTTAAGTCAAGGAAAGGCCCTAGGGGGCCTGTTTCTGGTATGTTAAGTCAAGGAAAGCGCCTAGGGGGCATGTTTCTGGTATGTTAAGTCCAGTAAAGGGCCAAGGGGGCCTGTTTCTGGTATGTTAAGTCAAGGAAAGGGCCTAGTGGGCATGTTTCTGGTATGTTAAGTCCAGTAAAGGGCCAAGGGGGTCTGTTTCTGGTATGTTAAGTCAAGGAAAGCGCCTAGGGGGCATGTTTCTGGTATGTTAAGTCCAGTAAAGGGCCAAGGGGGCCTGTTTCTGGTATGTTAAGTCAAGGAAAGCGCCTAGGGGGCATGTTTCTGGTATGTTAAGTCCAGTAAAGGGCCTAGGGGGTCTGTTTCTGGTACGTTAAGTCAAGGAAAGGGCCTAGGGGGTCTGTTTCTGGTATGTTAAGTCCAGTAAAGGGCCTAGGGGGCATGTTTCTGGTATGTTAAGTCAAGGAAAGGGCCTAGGGGGTCTGTTTCTGGTATGTTAAGTCAAGGAAAGGGTCTAGGGGGTCTGTTTCTGGTATGTTAAGTCAAGGAAAGGGCCTAGTGGGCCTGCTTCAGATTGGCTACTTCATTGATATGCACTGTGTGATGTTAGAACATAAAGAAAATTACTCAGTTTTTTAAGAATTGATGAGAACAAACAAGTTTGACATTTTTATTTTTGAAATATAACCGAATAAGTTGTATACATTATTTAGTAAAGTATCCAACAAACGTGTGATATAATATCATATCTTGGATGGCCATCATATGTTTGAGTATGGATCAAAACATATGAGTTATCATCAGGATCTATTCATTGTAAAGATCCCATGTTAACATTGATGTACCAGTCGCTGTCATTTGATGAAATAGGTTTAAATCCCTTGCTAGTATAAACATTGATTTGCCTAGTACTATGTAAGCTTTTATCCTGTGTTCATGCAATAACAACAGGTGTGTGGCTGATGCTTCAGTTCCAATATTTTTCACACTTAAATGAAGCAGATGGGTTGGTTAAATACTTAATGAGTATGCTTGTTGTCTGAGAGCTACGGGTCACTGCTAGTGATAGAGTGTAGGGGTGTTACAACCAAATCAAAGGTGTGCTTTTTGATTGGTTGTCCATCAGGTGCAGTTTTTGGTTTATCAATATTTAACTGAAGGATGTACATGGCCATACAGCACAAACGACAGCTGATATAATTTGTGGCTTCAGCTTTAGTTATTTTTCAAACCTGCTGGACATGAATCCCCTTTGATTGGTTACAGTTTACTGGGTGGGGTCAGTGTGTAATAGACTTACACTACTGTTCAGGGTAAGGTATATTGTTTTACAAGCCCTCTCCTTGCCAAACATAAGTAAACAGTCTCTGATAAAGAGGACCACAGCATAAACAAATGTTATATAAATTCTCTCAGTAATAATCAGAGGTGAAGAATTAATCAACATGATGTCATATCTGAGGTTTTTATTCTCAGGATTAGTCTAGTGACACTTACATTTGTATGTACAAGTCAAAGGGGTTTAAGATACTTGGGTGGGGGGCTGTGATTTGTTTGGCTATGTATGTGGCACTTGAGTTAATCAGAAAGTACATTTCGTTCCGATGATGCCCTCGGTGGGGTTCCGACGATCCCCTCCATGGTTATCCGACGATCCCCTCCATGGTTATCCGATGATCCCCTCCATGGTTATCCGATGATCCAATCCATGGTTATCCGACGATCCCCTCCATGGTTATCCGATGATCCCCTCCATGGTTATCCGACGATCCCCTCCATGGTTATCCGATGATCCCCTCCATGGTTATCCGACGATCCCCTCCATGGTTATCCGACGATCCCCTCCATGGTTATCCGATGATCCCCTCCATGGTTATCCGACGATCCCCTCCATGGTTATCCGATGATCCCCTCCATGGTTATCCGATGATCCAATCCATGGTTATCCGATGATCCCCTCCATGGTTATCCGATGATCCAATCCATGGTTATCCGATGATCCCCTCCATGGTTATCCGATGATCCAATCCATGGTTATCCGACGATCCCCTCCATGGTTATCCGATGATCCAATCCATGGTTATCTGACGATCCCCTCCATGGTTATCCGATGATCCAATCCATGGTTATCCGACGATCCCCTCCATGGGGTTCCGACGATCCCCTCCATGGGGTTCCACCTTTAGCTGGTTATGCTGTCCGGTATTGGAAGAGCTTTCAGATCAATAATGTAATCTAAGGTGTTGGTGTAGTTGGTGAACGAAAATAACATTACTCAAAACTAATATAGATCAAAACTTAACGAAAACGTCAACATTTGTTTGATCCCGATGTTAGATAAACCTGCTAGAAGTTGGTGGACCTACCATTTATGACCCAATATTCGCCAATGTCCACAAGGTCACCTTTTACCATAATGGACTTGAAATACATATTTATAACCATGATAACAAGTCGTTTGGGGGACGGACTGCTATACATTCCTCCGGGTAGCAGCACACTGTTCAACTGTCCAATGTTCTGAAACAGAAACAGAAAAGTGTAACACGACGTTGTACTAAATGTTGATAAGGAAAACTGTCAACAGTCCTTATTGGTCTTTCTACACACATTGTCACAAACTCCAATTAGTGTTTATCATTAAATGGAATTTTTATTCAGAATTTGAATTACATTCTTACATTGCTTCATAATTTTGAAAAGTTGACATTTTTAATGCGTGAGGTTCTGTATCAGACACTTGGTTACACACACTATAATAAGCTTTGTGTCGGACTGACACCAGCAGTGAGTGGAGGTATTTAAACCGGAGATCAATATTATTGTACCACTGAACCCTTGTATTGTTCTGAGCACCTGATCGTATTTCATTGTTTTTTGTTATCAAATTGCCCTAAATATCTGATTGTCCATGAAATACCAGAGATAAAACCAGACATTCCTTCATGTTTCCGTTAACAGTTTTTTAAATATCGGCATTATTGACAATTAGTTCAGATCCTTATTGTACCAGTAGCTACCTTCTGGACTCTTCTGTAAATAACAAAAGAAAAACAACTTATTGGGCCTTTTCAGGTCCAACTTCAGGCGTTCAAAACAGTCTAATATTGTAGAATTTGTTTGATATTGTAGAATTTGTTTGATATTGTAGAATTTGTTTGGGGTTTGTTGTAATGGTTTTCTTGGTTCTGGTGCGAATCAAGGGAATAGAAGTTCAGAGCAAATATGTAAACATGATGTCAACTGGTTATTGGGTAAAGTAGATTCTCATTGAATTATAATTTATATGACAAAAATGTTGCTAAAGGCACAAAAAATAGGAAACTTCTTTGAATTTACATGAGATGTATTAGTCCCAGAAAAGATCTTCGTTTGTGAAATATGTATTGAGTATACATATGACGTCAGTGTTGTATATAGTGAAATGTATTGTAAGATATGTATCAGCTTATTTGGAAATTTGTGGAACAGCTATAATGAAACTTGGTATTGATTTCCTTCACTCTCAAGACTTTTGAATTGGCCAGAATTCTTTTTCCTAACAAATTACTTTTTGAAAACTCTTAAAGTTTCTTTAAGAAGGTTTGCAGTACAATTGTCAAATACTGATGAATAATACAGTGGATTAACTTAGAATCAGGTCATCACCATTTCCAATCGGTCCAATTGAGAGCAAGGACATAATTAAAGAAAACATGGTGCAATTATTTTAGAGTAAGGGCATTATTATTAGTGAAAATGACAGTGTTTTTTCCTACCTAGATTTTTCAGCAGCCTGTGCCTTATTGAATTGGTAAAATATTCTTAAATTTTGCTTCATTTTGGGAAAACAGTACAAATTTTGACTGGGGGAAACAGTCTTACATCGGCTGTGAAAATGGGCAAACAAAATCACTGAATGAAAGTAAAGAAAACATGGCGTACTTATTTGAGCCAGGCAAAAAGAAAACATGTGAATTGTTGGCTTATTGAGAGTACAGTTGTATGACGTACTGTGAATCCAGGAAACCTAACTGTTAATGGAAATGGCAGAGGGATATCTTTTTTTTGTCTGCGATTAGTTAAAGATGATCACGGTACTGATTTTCTGAAAGACTGCTGAAAAAGTTGAGAAATACATGAGACCTGTGACAATGCAATCAACCAGTTGTACAGTTAGATGTTGAATAGAGGTGTCTTTACCAAACACTATCACAACCGTGTTCGCCTTGAAGAGTCTGAATAATGGCAAATATATTGGATCTTGTGTTGAAGTTCGGCAGGCCCCCTGGTTTTATTTTACATTGATTGGTTTTGTATACACAAGTTGATTTTATATATACGGCTTGAGAAAAAATTACCATGAAGTGGCATGTTAGGGGCTTAAAACAAACATATCAATATTTGATGATGCGGTTCAGTCATCCGTAATGATGAAGTGATGTCGGACTGTCCACACGGAACGTAGAATGTTTCTCTGGCCTGCGCTGTTCCTGGACGTGGGACCATCTGTCCAGTCTGGACACAAGATCACGCTATAGTGCCACCAATACCAGTATAATGTGATTTCTCACATCAATATGTTCTTGGGTAGAGAATTTAATTGCAAACAAACATATTGCATAATGTTTATTGTCCTAAAAGGTTCTTTCATTTCGATTTTAATCTGCTGTTCTTCTGTGTAATGTATAAAACAGAAAGGAAGTAACTGACCAGTAAATAGTAGAATCATAATTAGCCTGTCTCTGGATTGTGGTGGTTTCGATAAGCGGCATTTACATGACTTTCAAACTGAAAGGGTTACCTGTCTCTGAAAAAGGGAAGTAATCCATTGATTTCTTCCTGGATTTTAAAACCTAATTACATCATTAATGAATATTTATCAGACCGAAATGGGCCAACCTGCCCAAATACACATGACAATTGACTTCCTTGACCTCTGGACATTCATTATACAAATGTGGGGCCACCATGTTCACACATACACCTGACTTGACATCTTTGATCTCTGTGACATTCAATATACAGATTCAGGGCCAACCTGTGCACATATACATATGAAAATTGACATCCTTGACCTCTGGGACATTCATTATATACAGATTCAGGGCCAACATGTCCATACACGTACACCTGACTTGACATCCTTGACCTCTGGGACATTAATTAATACAGATTCAGGGCCAACATTTCCATACACGTACACCTGACTTGACATCTTTGACCTCTGGGACATTCATTTTATACAGATTCAGGGCCAACATGTCCATACATGTATACCTGACTTGACATTCTTGACCTCTGGGACATTCATTATATACAGATTCAGGGCCAACATGTCCATACACGTACACCTGACTTGACATCTTTGACCTCTGAAACATTAATTATATACAGATTCAGGGCCAACATGTCCATACACGTACACCTGACTTGACATCCTTGACCTCTGGGACATTAATTATATACAGATTCAGGGCCAACATGTCCATACACGTACACCTGACTTGACATCCTTGACCCCTGGGACATTAATTGTATACAGATTCAGGGCCAACATGTCCATACACGTACACCTGACTTGACATCCTTGACCTCTGGGACATTCATTATATACAGATTCAGGGCCAACATGTCCATACACGTACACCTGACTTGACATCCTTGACCCCTAGGACATTAATGATATACAGATCCAGGGCCAACATGTCCATACACATACACCTGACTTGACATCCTTTACCGCTGGGACATTCATTATACAAATGTGTGGCCAACCTACCTTCACACAGCTGACATAAAATTCACCTTAGGTAAAAAGAATACTGAGATAATTGTTAACCTAAGGAAATTGGTTGTGGTGTGATATATATCCAAACTTATGATCATCTTAGAAGCTTCTTTGTGAATTTAAAATAGTCGTAAATCCGATGTCCAGCCAATCTCCTGGTCAGGTAGAACTCCAGTAAAGCGCTATCCTGGGGCTTACACCTGTCTGTTGATGACTGTATGGAGGAGTCGATGTTCCTTTGAAGATAATAGCAGTGAAAATTGGAATTTTCCGTCAGGGAACCATTTATCGTTGTGGGTGCAATTCTGCTGTCAAAATTGGACATAAATGGTGTTATTTTCACTTAGTAAACAATTGTTCGGGAATGTTTTTCGGAAATGTGCTGAAGCAGAGGGAAAGAACATCAAGTGTACAACATTAATTGTTAGAAAGTAGTACACAGCAGAACGATCCAGAAACAGGAATTGATTGTGTGGTAGACATTAACAGGTGATTCAGGGTCAGTGTACGTTGTTATTGAATATTGATTGATATCTCAGCATTACCAGCACAGATTTATAACAGAAAATCAACGATAATAGAAATGTTTGAGTGTCCCATAGAAATATTAACAGCAGAGATATACTCAGGTTTAACTCATTCACCCCTGAAATTTCATAATGAGCTATTCCAACCATTAATTTGGAAGATTTCAAATGTGTCTTCAGGGGTGAATGAGATTTGCATGAATTTGTTCAAATTCAAACACAATTTCCAATTTATTCCCGCAAACTATTTTTTTCTGTATTGTTATATATTTCTAATTATTTTTGCCTGTGATCTTCTCAAATATCTCTAAAAAAAAAAAAAAAATTAAAAATAATGATATTGATACATGAAAGGTAAGTTTTGTCACATTATATGTTTGCATTGATGGTCAGTGGTTTTAGTGTGTAAGAGTTAATTCTGAGTCTGGAATGGGATGGTCACTGCATGTTGCTGTACAGGTTCAGTGGTATTGTTGTATGGTAAAGAATGTATAAGGAACATATATATAGTAGAGATAGACCCTGCCCAGATAACACTGCCAAATACTTCACTGATCTTGTCGAGTGATTGGTTTGTGTATACACTGATTAATTTATATCGGTAATGATCCGATGTCAACCTTTGATATTGTTTTTGAGTGTTTGACGGGCCGAAACACTTAGACCAGATGGGAATGTCTATTCTATATATACCTGTGTATAACATGCCCAACTCACTTAAATGGAACAAATTATCATGTAATTGTATGAAAACTGTCCTTTTACAGGAATAAACGCCAATGATAATGTTTCAAAAAGGATCTTACACTCTTGTTTCATTGACTGAGATTTAGTTATGAAACTCAAGAGTTTTTCTTTTTAAATCGATCGCCATGACTCTCTTCATAAATCTCCTAGGAAACTAATGCAAGAACCTAATAGATATATCTCACTAGATTGAATAAAAAGTGCACAATTAAAAAAAAAAAATTTGGGGGATAAATAATGTTTTAAAAATGGACAAACATAGTGCAACATCCCCTGAATTCTGTTGATAAGTAATACAGTGGACTCCACTTAATATCACTCCTGTTAATATCACATTCCTCTTTATATCATGTTTTTCCCAAGCACCATTTTTCTCTCTATATAATCTATGAAATTTTATTTGGTTTATATCATGCATTTTGAGGTGAATTCCTCTTAATATCATGTTTTTCTAAACCAGTCAAATAAAGTATCCAGAAAATGATGTCATTTCCATTGATTTCAGATACAACTTGTACAAATGTTGCATAGGAAATAAAAAAAATATCCCCAAAACTGATTTTTAATTGAAATAATGTTGTCTTAATACTTTAACATCTTCATATGTACATTGAATAGCTTATTTTTAGTTATGGAGATTGGAAATGCACTAGATTTAGAGGAAAAACATGTTTCTCTTAATGTTACATTCCTGTTTATATCATGTTTTTGTCTGACAAATGCAACATGATATAAAGAGGAGTGCACTGTATATACATTACAAATTCAGACATGAAATATTTTCTACAAATTGTTTATACACATTTATAACTTTCCTCTTTAAATTCTACTGCTAAAATTAATGTAAAATAACAAATACAACAAAACAAAAAATAATTGTAAACTAGTAGTGGTTTACCTCCATATTGTGTGACCCTGCTATTCTTGTTGATGTTGACGAGTCCCTGCCTGCTGTAGAGGTTCGGAGGTTCGGAGGTCTGTGCTGGTAATTATTGTACCAATTATAGACTTCAATTATGTGGTAATGCAAGTGCCAATGGATTCTACCTGTAGTTGGCATACAGGTGTGTACTAAACCTTGTTAACAGGTAACAAGCGTGCATACCTTGCCCAAGTGCTGCCTGTGGAAGGGGTCCAGGTTGCATCATTAAAAATGTATAACGGAGGTTCTGCCGTTGGAAATCAATTGTACGGGATCTTATATAGGGACCAATCAACTTACCAGTTCCCCATACATCAGACAGTTAGCATTTCTCAGACAGGTAATTAATGCCACTCTCTGATTGGTCCCTTTGAGTCCCTAGGGACCTTACAGGTATCCCTCAGAATATTCCAACAGATGGTGCTAGTTGTGTGGGACTGTTGAAGGAACTCTTCCAATCTTCGTGTCTTGTTTTTTCTACTTTTATACATTATAATAGCACTATATACTACTCTGATGTTAGCTTTGCAGTTTAAAGATTAACTATATAAGATGTGAAGAATTCATTATGTTATGGATGGAGATTTATGAAATGCCACTTTTAAATGTTGGACACCGTGTTCGGAGTTGAACATTATCTACCAGTATATATTGAAGATCTGTTGACTGATGGGAATCAGGATTAGGTGAACATGGAGAGAGACTTACCAATGATCAGGAATTCAAGGAATAATTAGTTCATTACAAGATAAAAGTGAAATTAGGTTTTGTTTGAAGGACCCCTCACAGCTTTGACCTGTAGATAGAGAACTAGAGTGGGACCCGGGACATCAGGATATATGATTCTGTGAGAAAGATTTGGAAATATACTATAGACATGTCCAATAGGCGGAGGTACACTTATAATAATGTGCTTGTGAGGAGATTAATGGCAAAGTGAGAGACTTTGTACTCAGGATTTTGTAAAGAGGATCTAACATTGGATTTCATACATGGCTGTGTTTTTCCTCAGGAATTAAAACCCTGTCATATAAGTATTTAAAAATCTTGTGCTATTCATGAAGTTTTTTAAGATTAAGAATGTATGTAGTTTTATTGTGATAGTTATAAGTTATTGATCAAGCTAATATGCTTTTCTACACAAAGAATTATTTATTTTTTATCCATATTAACCCTCTAAAGGCAGCTCAGGAAAAGTAAACCTTTATTTTTGAAAGATTATTTTCCTAAATTTGATAAAATATTGTTGCAATCATGCAACTGTAATTGACTTTCAATTACCTTGTTTTTCAATTGTATATTGAATTTTCCAATTGTATTTATTCAAAATTTTGTATTTATTCATTTAAAAATTTATCCAGTAGCTGTAGGAATTTTTTATGATGTCTACTTGTAGTTATGTATTTAAAGGAATAGTTTATTCAACAGTAAATTGGAATGTTTTTTGTTTTATTTTGTTTTTAATTTATATTCAGTTATAAAGCAAACAAAAATAATGGTATTGTCAAAGTTTCAGCAAAGGAGATGATTTTTTAATTAGGAAAGTAAGCTGAGTTAGTAAATCATCAACAATAAATGGTTAGCATCATTCTGACATTTTGATGTGCCCCAACAATGTAATTGATTCTGAGGAGGATATCACTTGGATATGTACAATTTTACAAGACATTTATGAAGTAGAAAGAAAACCATGTTCCAGATAGATTCTTTGAGGCTGGTTGGCCTTGAACAGAGGGAAGGGCTAGTGTTAAGCTGGCTCCCAGATGGATTAATGATTGAAGTATCAAAACAAAAGGTTAGTATTACATATTAATTCCAAAATTCATAAACCTGAATTGGAAATATGGATTGAAAAAATTACTGCTTTGTTATCGTGAATTTGTGTTCAGGGTCTAGTTTATTGTCCTGAACGAGGTTGGTTCAGAAAGGTACACTGTGCTGAACTATACAGATTTTCTTACAAGCTTTTTAGTTTTCTTTCTAAATTTACAGTATCAATTAATACTCCAAGGAAAAAAAACTTAAATGAAGCTGATGTGAAGTGTCACCTAGTGAAAAGGGAGCTTATGTCAAGGGAGATAATTCAATATCACCTTGTGAAAAGGGAACTTATGTCAAGGGAGATAATTCAATATTACCTTGTGAAAAGGGAGCTTATGTCAAGGGAGAAAATTCAATATTACCTTGTGAAAAGGGAGCTTATGTCAAGGGAGATAATTCAATATTACCTTGTGAAAAGAGAGTTTATTTCAAGGGAGATAATACAATATTACCTTGTGAAAAGGGAGCTTATGTCAAGGGAGATAATTCAATATTACCTTGGGGGGGGGGGGGGGGTTAATGTCTTGAGAGATAATTCAGTAGAACTTATTGGAAGCAGGGCCCCATCCCAAACCAACGGGGAAAAAGCCCTGGGAAGTGAAAAGGTTATATAATAGTAATAATTTTATTAGTACAACACTCCGTGCATAGTTAGTAAAGCTTGTGTGTATGGTATGATGAAAGGTAGACATACTGACTGCTTTATTGTCTGTAGTCAAAATACAGAAAGAGGACAATAAATATCAGATAAAATATTTTCTTTCTCACATGTTTGCTATTAAGAAAAGAAGTAGACAAACCCTAACCCTAACCCATGAAATCCTGGCTGAAGCCAGTTATGTGTAATCCTTACATAAACTAGATAGCCAGGTTTGTTAGGTTAGAGAGTTGTAATCTACTAGATTATAGATCCTGTCCAGACCTACGTCTCACAGGGCCATTAAAATATATAAACATAAGTAACAAATGTCTCAGGTATTTAAATCTTATCTTAACACTTACAAATATTGACTGTAAATTTTGACTTGTGACTTTGTAGGTCTGTCGTAAATCTAGGACAGTGTGTGGTCAGTATCCTATCACGTATGTCAACAAGTTTGGCATAACTTAAGACCAGGCAAAACTGCGCCTTGGCAAAATTGAGACCTGGCCAAACTAAGCCTCAGCAAAACAAAGACCAGGCAAAACTGAGCCTCGGCAAAACTGAGACCAGACAAAACTAAGCCTCGGCAAAACTGAGCCTTGACAAAACTGAGACCTGGCAAAACTGAGTTTTCAAAGGATCTTTATAAAATTTTGTGGGAATAGACAGTACAGTATGAAGATGTACCCCCTGAAGTAAATTTGATCTTCGACCCTTTTTCAGAGAGTCATTCCCCTTTTATGTAAATGTCCACAGTTTCGTCCAGCTATGCATTTGCTCAGTTTCAACAGATCTTTTTAAAATTTGTTGGGAGATGTGCCCCTCATTTGTTGTACAATTAATTTTAAGGGGGCGAGGTGTGTGAGTTGGCCCCTGGACGACAGTTCTAGTTTTAATAGCCTTTTAATTCATTTTTAGCTCACCTGGCCCGAAGGGCCAAGTGAGCTTATGTGATGGTGCAGCGTCCGTCGTCCGTCCGTCCGTCGTCCGTCCGTCCGTCCGTCCGTCCTGCGTCCGTCAACTTTTTCCTTTAAACGACTTCTTCTAAAATACTGAAAGGCCCAGTGACATGAAATTTGGCCTGTAGATTTCTTGGAAGGAGCTGAACAAAGTTTGCGAAAAAAAATCACTTTGACCTAATTTCAAGGTCACAGGGGTCAAAAATGTCGAAACCTTCATACAACTTCTTCTAAAATACCGTCAGGCATAGAGACTTGATATTTGACCAGTAGCTTCCTTAGATGAAGCCAAATAAAGTTTGGGAAAAGAAATGACCTTGACCTATATTCAAGGTCACCGTGAGGTTCAATCTATTTTAACCTTTAAACGACTTCTTCTGAAATACCAAAAGCCCTAGAAACATGATATTTGGCTGAAATGTCCCTTGGATGAAGCCCGACAAAGTTTGCGAAAAGAAATGACCTTGACTTATATTCAAGGTCACAGGGGTCAAATCTGTTAAAACCTTTAAATGACTTCTTCTGAAATACCAAAAGCCCTAGAAGCATGATATTTGGCTGAAAGGTTCCTTGGATGAAGCCGGACAAAGTTTGCGAAAAGAAATGACCTTGACCTATGTTCAAGGTCACAGGGGTCAAATCTGTTAAAACCTTTAAACGACTTCTTCTGAAATACCAAAAGCCCTAGAAGCATGATATTTGGCTGAAAGGTTCCTTGGATGAAGCCCGACAAAGTTTGCGAAAAGAAATGACCTTGACTTATATTCAAGGTCACAGGGGTCAAATCTGTTAAAACCTTTAAACGACTTCTTCTGAAATACCAAAAGCCCTAGAAGCATGATATTTGGCTGAAAGGTTCCTTGGATGAAGCCCGACAAAGTTTGCGGAAAAAAAATGACCTCGACTTATATTCAAGGTCACAGGGGTCAAATCTGTTAAAACCTTTAAACGACTTCTTCTGAAATACCAAAAGCCCTAGAAGTATGATATTTGGCTGAAAGGTTCCTTGGATGAAGCCCGACAAAGTTTGCGAAAAGAAATGACCTTGACCTATATTCAAGGTCACAGGGGTCAAATCTGTTAAAACCTTTAAACGACTTCTTCTGAAATACCAAAAGCCCTAGAAGCATGATATTTGGCTGAAAGGTTCCTTGGATGAAGCCCGACAAAGTTTGCGAAAAGAAATGACCTTGACTTATATTCAAGGTCACAGGAGTCAAATCTGTTAAAACCTTTAAACGACTTCTTCTGAAATACCAAAAGCCCTAGAAGCATGATATTTGGCTGAAAGGTTCCTTGGATGAAGCCCGACAAAGTTTGCGAAAAGAAATGACCTTGACCTATATTCAAGGTCACAGGGGTCAAATCTGTTAAAACCTTTAAACGACTTCTTCTGAAATACCAAAAGCCCTAGAAGCATGATATTTGGCTGAAAGGTTCCTTGGATGAAGCCGGACAAAGTTTGCTAAAAGAAATGACCTTGACCTATATTCAAGGTCACAGGAGTCAAATCTGTTGAAACCTTTAAACGACTTCTTCTGAAATACCAAAAGCCCTAAAAGCATGATATTTGGCTGAAAGGTTCCTTGGATGAAGCCCGACAAAGTTTGCGGAAAAAAATGACCTTGACTTATATTCAAGGTCACAGGGGTCAAATCTGTTAAAACCTTTAAACGACTTCTTCTGAAATACCAAAAGCCCTAGAAGTATGATATTTGGCTGAAAGGTTCCTTGGATGAAGCCCGACAAAGTTTGCTAAAAGAAATGACCTTGACCTATATTCAAGGTCACAGGAGTCAAATCTGTTAAAACCTTTAAACGACTTCTTCTGAAATACCAAAAGCCCTAGAAGCATGATATTTGGCTGAAAGGTTTCTTGGATAAAGCCCGACAAAGTTTGCGAAAAGAAATGACCTTGACCTATATTCAAGGTCACAGGGGTCAAATCTGTTAAAACCTTTAAACGACTTCTTCTGAAATACCAAAAGCCCTAGAAGCATGATATTTGGCTGAAAGGTTCCTTGGATGAAGCCCGACAAAGTTTGCGAAAAGAAATGACCTTGACCTATATTCAAGGTCACAGGGGTCAAATCTGTTAAAACCTTTAAACGACTTCTTCTGAAATACCAAAAGCCCTAGAAGCATGATATTTGGCTGAAAGGTTCCTTGGATGAAGCCGGACAAAGTTTGCTAAAAGAAATGACCTTGACCTATATTCAAGGTCACAGGAGTCAAATCTGTTGAAACCTTTAAACGACTTCTTCTGAAATACCAAAAGCCCTAAAAGCATGATATTTGGCTGAAAGGTTCCTTGGATGAAGCCCGACAAAGTTTGCGGAAAAAAATGACCTTGACTTATATTCAAGGTCACAGGGGTCAAATCTGTTAAAACCTTTAAACGACTTCTTCTGAAATACCAAAAGCCCTAGAAGTATGATATTTGGCTGAAAGGTTCCTTGGATGAAGCCCGACAAAGTTTGCGAAAAGAAATGACCTTGACCTATATTCAAGGTCACAGGGGTCAAATCTGTTAAAACCTTTAAACGACTTCTTCTGAAATACCAAAAGCCCTAGAAGCATGATATTTGGCTGAAAGGTTTCTTGGATAAAGCCCGACAAAGTTTGCGAAAAGAAATGACCTTGACCTATATTCAAGGTCACAGGGGTCAAATCTGTTAAAACCTTTAAACGACTTCTTCTGAAATACCAAAAGCCCTAGAAACATGATATTTGCTGAAAGGTTCCTTGGATGAAGCCTGACAAAGTTTGCGAAAAGAAATGACCTTGACTTATATTCAAGGTCACAGGGGTCAAATCTGTTAAAACCTTTAAACGACTTTTTCTGAAATACCAAAAGCCCTAGAAGCATGATATTTGGCTGAAAGGTTCCTTGGATGAAGCCGGACAAAGTTTGCGAAAAGAAATGACCTTGACCTATATTCAATGTCACAGGGGTCAAATCTTTTAAAACATTTAGAAGCATGATATTTGGCTGAAAGGTTCCTTGGATGAAGCCTGACAAAGTTTCCAAAAAGAAATGACCTTGATCTTGATTTGCCTAGAGACATGATATTTGGCTGGTAGCGTCCTGGGATGAAGCCAAACAAAATTTGAAAATGAAAATTATGTTTTCTTATAAGGTCACAGGGGTAAAATATGTTTAAATCTTAAGATGTTCTTCTAAATGTCTTACATTAAAAGATTTTAGGGAACTTTAGGGTTACACTATAATATAAGTCAGAGATTGATACCAGGTGAGCGATGCAGGCCCATTGGGCCTCTTGTTAGGTCATCTGACCCGAAGGGTCAGGATGACCTATAGTCATCATGCTTCGTCCGTCGTCGTGCGTCGTGCGTCGTGCGCCGTGCGCCATCCGTAAACTTTTCCATTTAAACATCTTCTTCTCATAAACCAAAAGGCCCATAGACCCAATATTGGGCTTGTGCCATGCTGGGATGAAGGGGTACCAAGTTTGTTCAAACAAATGACCTTGACCTTCATTCAAGGTCACAGGGGCCAAAAAGGTCAAAATCTTTGAACGACTTCTTCTGAATAACCAAAAGGCCCAGAGACCTGATATTGGGCCTGTGTTATGCTGGGATAAAGGGGTACCAAGTTGTTCAAACAAATGACCTTGACCTTCATTCAAGGTCACAGGGGCCGAAAAGGTCAAAATCTTTTTAAACAACTTCTTCTGAATAACAAAAAGGCCCAGAGACCTGATATTGGTCCTGTGTTATGCTGAGATAAAGGGCTACCAAGTTTGTTCAAAGAAATGACCTTGACCTTCATTCAAGGTCACAGGGGACAAAACGGTCATAATTTTTAAACGACTTCTTCTGAATAACCAAAAGGCCCAGAGACCTAATATTGGGCCTGTGGTATGCTGGGATAAAGGGCTACCAAGTTTGTTCAAACAAATGACCTTGACCTTCATTCAAGGTCACAGGGGCCAAAAAGGTCAAAATCTTTGAACGACTTCTTCTGAATAACCAAAAGGCCCAGAGACCTGATATTGGGCCTGTGTTATGCTGGGATAAAGGGGTACCAAATCTTTTTAAACAACTTCTTCTGAATAACCAAAAGGCCCAGAGACCTGATATTGGTCCTGTGTTATGCTGAGATAAAGGGCTACCAAGTTTGTTCAAAGAAATGACCTTGACCTTCATACAAGGTCACAGGGGACAAAACGGTCATAATTTTTAAACGACTTCTTCTGAATAACCAAAAGGCACAGAGACCTAATATTGGGCCTGTGGCATGCTGGGATAAAGGGCTACCAAGTTTGTTCAAAGAAATGACCTTGACTTTCATTCAAGGTCACAGGGACCAAAACGGTCATAATCTTTAAACAACTTCTTCTGAATAACCAAAAGGCCCAGAGACCTGCTATTGGGCCTGTGGGATGCTGGGATAAAGGGCTACCAAGTTTGTTCAAACATATGACCTTGACCTTCATTCAAGGTCACAGGGACCAAAAAGGTCAAAATCTTTTTAAACAACTTCTTCTGAATAACCAAAAGGCCCAGAGACCTGATATTGGTCCTGTGTTATGCTGAGATAAAGGGCTACCAAGTTTGTTCAAAGAAATGACCTTGACCTTCATTCAAGGTCACAGGGGACAAAACGGTCATAATTTTTAAACGACTTCTTCTGAATAACCAAAAGGCACAGAGACCTAATATTGGGCCTGTGGCATGCTGGGATAAAGGGCTACCAAGTTTGTTCAAAGAAATGACCTTGACTTTCATTCAAGGTCACAGGGGCCAAAACGGTCATAATCTTTTAACGACTTCTTCTGAATAACCAAAAGGCCCAGAGACCTGATATTGGGCCTGTGGCATGCTGGGATAAAGGGCTACCAAGTTTGTTCAAAGAAATGATCTTGACTTTCATTCAAGGTCACAGGGACCAAAATGGTCATAATCTTTAAACAACTTCTTCTGAATAACCAAAAGGCACAGAGACCTAATATTGGGCCTGTGGTATGCTGGGATAAAGGGCTACCAAGTTTGTTCAAAGAAATGACCTTGACTTTCATTCAAGGTCACAGGGGCCAAAACGGTCATAATCTTTTAACAACTTCTTCTGAATAACCAAATGGCACAGAGACCTAATATTGGGCCTGTGGTATGCTGGGATAAAGGGCTACCAAGTTTGTTCAAAGAAATGACCTTGACTTTCATTCAAGGTCACAGGGGCCAAAACGGTCATAATCTTTTAACGACTTCTTCTGAATAACCAAAAGGCACAGAGACCTAATATTGGGCCTGTGGCATGCTGGGATAAAGGGCTACCAAGTTTGTTCAAAGAAATGACCTTGACTTTCATTCAAGGTCACAGGGGCCAAAACGGTCATAATCTTTTAACGACTTCTTCTGAATAACCAAAAGGCCCAGAGACCTGATATTGGGCCTGTGGCATGCTGGGATAAAGGGCTACCAAGTTTGTTCAAAGAAATGATCTTGACTTTCATTCAAGGTCACAGGGACCAAAACGGTCATAATCTTTAAACAACTTCTTCTGAATAACCAAAAGGCACAGAGACCTAATATTGGGCCTGTGGCATGCTGGGATAAAGGGCTACCAAGTTTGTTCAAAGAAATGACCTTGACTTTCATTCAAGGTCACAGGGGCCAAAACGGTCATAATCTTTTAACGACTTCTTCTGAATAACCAAAAGGCACAGAGACCTAATATTGGGCCTGTGGCATGCTGGGATAAAGGGCTACCAAGTTTGTTCAAAGAAATGACCTTGACTTTCATTCAAGGTCACAGGGGCCAAAACGGTCATAATCTTTTAACGACTTCTTCTGAATAACCAAAAGGCCCAGAGACCTGATATTGGGCCTGTGGCATGCTGGGATAAAGGGCTACCAAGTTTGTTCAAAGAAATGACCTTGACTTTCATTCAAGGTCACTGGGGCCAAAACGAAACTGTTGTTATTTTTCGTGTAGTCAAAAATCCAAGATGGCCTCCACAGCGGCCATTTTGAAAACACATTCTAAACTTCTCAAGTTCTACCAGTGGAATTGAGCTGAAACTTGCCAGAAATGATATCCTGAGATGGTCCCAACAAAGTGTTGTTATTTTTCAAGCCCATCAGAAATCCAAGAAGGCCACTATCTTGAACTTGGCAATCTATACAGGCATATTATAACTTGATTTAATGACTACACGTATTTTCATAGTGATTTTACAATTGGTAGTCAGATGACCGTTAAGGCCCGTTGGGCCTCTTGTTTTTTTTTTAAATTGAGCTTCTTATTTAATTATTAAATGGCCCTTTGAACTTTTATTAAAGTAATTGTTATTTTTCTTGGAAGGATAAGGCTGGTAGCTTTAGGGATACAAAGCCTTGGTTTCTTTGGAATAGCTTTAAATTAAATTGCTAATCACATTTACACTAAATGTCTTAGGTATGTGTAATAGTTCTGTTTGTGTAGATTTCTTGTTTATAGCTGGAGGTTGGAATGACTTCTTTGTAAGGTGGCCGGGTTTAATGATCTGTTAATAGGCTTATAAAAGAGATTTGTACTTGCCCTGCCTTACAGAAGTTTGTCTGTGCACTGGTAAACAAAGGTGACAGGGTCACGGCCCCCTCCAGTATTTGATATGTCAGCACTTTAATGTTATACTGTGGTATGTCTCTGAGGTATAATAGGAGATTCAATTTAGTGAATATAATCATTTAAAGGAAAATTTTAAAAGGAAAATATTTTGTTAATTTTTGGATAGTTATATCTCATTGGATGAATTGTTTACTTTTGATCTGGTTTTGGTTGTAATGGAAGTGTGGTATTTATGGAAGATTTTGATAGTAAACAATTGATTCATTGTTAGCAGCCAGAAATGTCCTTAAATCACCCACAGTTGCTTGAGTTACTCTCAGTAAATAATAAATATATATGTGTAAAATGAGCCTTCCAGGGCTTTTGGTTGATGTCTGAGAAGAAGTCGTTAAAAGATTTTCAGTTATTTAAAACCTGTGACCTTAAATTAGGTCAAGGTTGTTCATTTGACAGTTTGTTCATGATTGTAAATCTCACTGACATCACAAGTACATGTAGTAACTGTTGAACATCATCAACGTACGAGCCCACAGTACTACGCATGGTGTCTAAGTCACAAAACATCGGCTAAGTAACTTCTAGGACGTGGACACTACTGCAGGACAAATCATAACTCACTGACCACTGTATATCTTGTCCTATAATCCTCTTTGACCCATCTTTCGGCCTATGTCCTATAATCCTCTTTGACCCATCTTTCGGCCTGTCCTATAATCCTCTTTGACCCACCTTTCAGCCTATGTCCTATAATCCTCAACCCATTTTTCGGCCAAAGACTCCGGTGTCATGTGGTCATCTCTAGGCTTAGGCTGACCCTACGACCAACAAAACTTGTATTCCTAATTATCCCTCCCCAGAAACAACCCTCAACATATGTTAATAATCTTTAGATTAACACATACACTGTTAAAAATTGAGAGGTGCCTTGCTTAAAGGATAGGCCCTATTAACCAGATCAATTTGCACAAATTATTAGTGTCAAAAATCCAACACGGCCTCCTGCCAACCACTTCTTTTCAGATCAGTCCGAAAACTTAAAACAATGCATAACTAGGGACTAAGGGGAACCTGCATATAAAATTTCCTTTGAAGGATCCATCAAGCACTTCTTAAGGAATAGTGACCATAAGCTATTTACAATTATTGTAAAAATCCAAGATGGCCATCTGTCAATAATATTGTTAATCAAATTTGTCTGAAAATGAGCCATACACAACTAGACACCTAGAGGAACTTACATATGAAATCTGAGAATGATCCATCCAGTAATTTTACTGCCAAATCCAAGATGGCCACCATTCAACCATATTGTTTATTAGATCTGTCCGAAAATGCACCATGTACAACTATTATATATAGGAAACCCACATATGCTATTTGAAAAGCATCCATCTTAGTACTTTTCAAAAAATAGCAATAACAAGAATGGGAAAGACAGACAACAGACGGACGATGGACCTTCAAGGTAGGGTTATTTGAACAGCCCACCATCTGATGATGGTGGGCTTAAAATATTATCATTGTCCTGTTACAAAAATCTTAATAATTTGGTGAAAAAATACGACAAACGTTGATGATAAAGATCATTCATTACATGCAGTACTTTGACATTTAGAGCAAATTAAATGGGGAACAGTTTACGCAATTTACCTCGTGCTCCATTGGATTTATGATCTCATAAACTAAACAAAATCAAAGGTTAATCCTTAAATGTCAACATTTTAGGGTACTCGAGGTTTATCTTTATTTCTACTCAAAACACTAAATGTAGAATTCAAAAAGCTAAATTGATGTATGAATGCGGTTTGCAAGAAAATGATACAATCAATATAATTATATAGTCCATTGGAAAGGTCTACTCTGTATGTAACGGTGGAAGTAAAAAGTTTATTGAGTTTGATAACATTGCAATATCAATAAAAGACGCATGGTAAGATGAAGATGCCACAAAATCTGAAAAAGGTGGCGCTGCTATCACATCTGTCATCTATTTGAAGAAAAATACTGTTTCACTGTATATTATGCTCATTATTTGATTTAAACTAAAAAACAAAACTAAATTATCGGTGGACCACATGTAACACCTTTGATATCTGTTCTGGTATCGGTGGACCACATGTAACACCTTTGATATCTGTTCTGGTATCGGTGGGCCACATGTAACACCTTTGATATCTGTTCTGGTATCGGTGGACCACATGTAACACCTTTGATATCTGTTCTGGTATCGGTGGACCACATGTAACACCTTTGATATCTGTTCTGGTATCGGTGGACCACATGTAACACCTTTGATATCTGTTCTGGTATCGGTGGGCCACATGTAACACCTTTGATATCTGTTCTGGTATCGGTGGGCCACATGTAACACCTTTGATATCTGTTCTGGTATCGGTGGACCACATGTAACACCTTTGATATCTGTTCTGGTATCGGTGGGCCACATGTAACACCTTTGATATCTGTTCTGGTATCGGTGGGCCACATGTAACACCTTTGATATCTGTTCTGGTATCGGTGGGCCACATGTAACACCTTTGATATCTGTTCTGGTATCGGTGGACCACATGTAACACCTTTGATATCTGTTCTGGTATCGGTGGACCACATGTAACACCTTTGATATCTGTTCTGGTATCGGTGGACCACATGTAACACCTTTGATATCTGTTCTGGTATCGGTGGACCACATGTAACACCTTTGATATCTGTTCTGGTATCGGTGGGCCACATGTAACACCTTTGATATCTGTTCTGGTATCGGTGGACCACATGTAACACCTTTGATATCTGTTCTGGTATCGGTGGACCACATGTAACACCTTTGATATCTGTTCTGGTATCGGTGGACCACATGTAACACCTTTGATATCTGTTCTGGTATCGGTGGGCCACATGTAACACCTTTGATATCTGTTCTGGTATCGGTAGGCCACATGTAACACCTTTGATATCTGTTCTGGTATCGGTAGGCCACATGTAACACCTTTGATATCTGTTCTGGTATCGGTGGACCACATGTAACACCTTTGATATCTGTTCTGGTATCGGTGGACCACATGTAACACCTTTGATATCTGTTCTGGTATCGGTGGGCCACATGTAACACCTTTGATATCTGTTCTGGTATCGGTGGACCACATGTAACACCTTTGATATCTGTTCTGGTATCGGTGGGCCACATGTAACACCTTTGATATCTGTTCTGGTATCGGTGGGCCACATGTAACACCTTTGATATCTGTTCTGGTATCGGTGGACCACATGTAACACCTTTGATATCTGTTCTGGTATCGGTGGACCACATGTAACACCTTTGATATCTGTTCTGGTATCGGTGGACCACATGTAACACCTTTGATATCTGTTCTGGTATCGGTGGACCACATGTAACACCTTTGATATCTGTTCTGGTATCGGTGGACCACATGTAACACCTTTGATATCTGTTCTGGTATCGGTGGGCCACATGTAACACCTTTGATATCTGTTCTGGTATCGGTGGGCCACATGTAACACCTTTGATATCTGTTCTGGTATCGGTGGGCCACATGTAACACCTTTGATATCTGTTCTGGTATCGGTGGGCCACATGTAACACCTTTGATATCTGTTCTGGTATCGGTGGACCACATGTAACACCTTTGATATCTGTTCTGGTATCGGTGGACCACATGTAACACCTTTGATATCTGTTCTGGTATCGGTGGACCACATGTAACACCTTTGATATCTGTTCTGGTATCGGTGGGCCACATGTAACACCTTTGATATCTGTTCTGGTATCGGTGGGCCACATGTAACACCTTTGATATCTGTTCCGGTATCGGTGGGCCACATGTAACACCTTTGATATCTGTTCCGGTATCGGTGGACCACATGTAACACCTTTGATATCTGTTCCGGTATCGGTGGGCCACATGTAACACCTTTGATATCTGTTCCGGTATCGGTGGACCACATGTAACACCTTTGATATCTGTTCCGGTAAGGGTGGGCCACATGTAACACCTTTGATATCTGTTCCGGTATCGGTGGGCCACATGTAACACCTTTGATATCTGTTCCGGTATCGGTGGGCCACATGTAACACCTTTGATATCTGTTCTGGTATCGGTGGGCCACATGTAACACCTTTGATATCTGTTCTGGTATCGGTGGACCACATGTAACACCTTTGATATCTGTTCTGGTATCGGTGGACCACATGTAACACCTTTGATATCTGTTCTGGTATCGGTGGACCACATGTAACACCTTTGATATCTGTTCTGGTATCGGTGGGCCACATGTAACACCTTTGATATCTGTTCTGGTATCGGTGGACCACATGTAACACCTTTGATATCTGTTCTGGTATCGGTGGGCCACATGTAACACCTTTGATATCTGTTCTGGTATCGGTGGACCACATGTAACACCTTTGATATCTGTTCTGGTATCGGTGGACCACATGTAACACCTTTGATATCTGTTCTGGTATCGGTGGGCCACATGTAACACCTTTGATATCTGTTCTGGTATCGGTAGGCCACATGTAACACCTTTGATATCTGTTCTGGTATCGGTGGACCACATGTAACACCTTTGATATCTGTTCTGGTATCGGTGGGCCACATGTAACACCTTTGATATCTGTTCTGGTATCGGTGGACCACATGTAACACCTTTGATATCTGTTCTGGTATCGGTGGGCCACATGTAACACCTTTGATATCTGTTCTGGTATCGGTGGGCCACATGTAACACCTTTGATATCTGTTCTGGTATCGGTGGACCACATGTAACACCTTTGATATCTGTTCTGGTATCGGTGGACCACATGTAACACCTTTGATATCTGTTCTGGTATCGGTGGACCACATGTAACACCTTTGATATCTGTTCTGGTATCGGTGGGCCACATGTAACACCTTTGATATCTGTTCTGGTATCGGTGGGCCACATGTAACACCTTTGATATCTGTTCTGGTATCGGTGGGCCACATGTAACACCTTTGATATCTGTTCTGGTATCGGTGGACCACATGTAACACCTTTGATATCTGTTCTGGTATCGGTGGGCCACATGTAACACCTTTGATATCTGTTCTGGTATCGGTGGACCACATGTAACACCTTTGATATCTGTTCTGGTATCGGTGGGCCACATGTCACACCTTTGATATCTGTTCTGGTATCGGTGGGCCACATATAACACCTTTGATATCTGTTCCGGTATCGGTGGGCCACATGTAACACCTTTGATATCTGTTCCGGTATCGGTGGACCACATGTAACACCTTTGATATCTGTTCCGGTATCGGTGGGCCACATGTAACACCTTTGATATCTGTTCCGGTATCGGTGGACCACATGTAACACCTTTGATATCTGTTCCGGTATCGGTGGGCCACATGTAACACCTTTGATATCTGTTCCGGTATCGGTGGGCCACATGTAACACCTTTGATATCTGTTCCGGTATCGGTGGGCCACATGTAACACCTTTGATATCTGTTCCGGTATCGGTGGGCCACATGTAACACCTTTAATATCTGTTCCGGTATCGGTGGACCACATGTAACACCTTTGATATCTGTTCTGGTATCGGTGGACCACATGTAACACCTTTGATATCTGTTCTGGTATCGGTGGACCACATGTAACACCTTTGATATCTGTTCTGGTATCGGTGGGCCACATGTAACACCTTTGATATCTGTTCTGGTATCAGTGGGCCACATGTAACACCTTTGATATCTGTTCTGGTATCGGTGGGCCACATGTAACACCTTTGATATCTGTTCTGGTATCGGTGGACCACATGTAACACCTTTGATATCTGTTCTGGTATCGGTGGACCACATGTAACACCTTTGATATCTGTTCTGGTATCGGTGGGCCACATGTAACACCTTTGATATCTGTTCTGGTATCGGTGGACCACATGTAACACCTTTGATATCTGTTCTGGTATCGGTAGGCCATGTAAGACCTTTGATATCTGTTCTGGTATCGGTGGACCACATGTAACACCTTTGATATCTGTTCTGGTATCGGTGGGCCACATGTAACACCTTTGATATCTGTTCTGGTATCGGTGGGCCACATGTAACACCTTTGATATCTGTTCTGGTATTGGTGGGCCACATGTAACACCTTTGATATCTGTTCTGGTATTGGTGGGCCACATGTAACACCTTTGATATCTGTTCTGGTATCGGTGGGCCACATGTAACACCTTTGATATCTGTTCTGGTATCGGTGGGCCACATGTAACACCTTTGATATCTGTTCTGGTATCGGTGGGCCACATGTAACACCTTTGATATCTGTTCTGGTATCGGTGGGCCACATGTAACACCTTTGATATCTGTTCTGGTATTGGTTGGCCACATGTAACACCTTTGATATCTGTTCTGGTATCGGTGGGCCACATGTAACATCTTTGATATCTGTTCTGGTATCAGTAGGCCACATGTAACACCTTTGATATCTGTTCTGGTATCGGTGGGCCACATGTAACACCTTTGATATCTGTTCTGGTATCGGTGGACCACATGTAACACCTTTGATATCTGTTCTGGTATCAGTGGGCCACATGTAACACCTTTGATATCTGTTCTGGTATCGGTGGGCCACATGTAACACCTTTGATATCTGTTCTGGTATCAGTAGGCCACATGTAACACCTTTGATATCTGTTCTGGTATCGGTGGGCCACATGTAACACCTTTGATATCTGTTCTGGTATTGGTGGGCCACATAAAGACCTGTGTATATTAACGTGTTGGAAATGACACCAACAAAATATTGTAATTATAAGTGTTTGTGATGATCTAAAAACCTCATTATCTCCCTTTCTCACATTACATGGCAGGTGTACAACAATGCAATCTGTGAATATATAAATAAGGAAAGTTCTCTTCAAACTGTTAAACGTGAAACTAATGAATTTTCAATCTAAAATCTATTTTTGGGACAATGCTTTGTCTAAATTAATCATGTTTTTTATGAACATTTTCTTCTGTGGTTTAGTGACATAATTATATTCCTGAATTCAATAATATAAAGCTATTTAAATTATTTTGTAAAATTTGAGAAACACAATAAATCCTAATAGAAATCAGTTATCATCCATTTGACTTATATTTCAACATTTCTAGAATCTGTTCTGAACATGTTCTGTCATAGATGACAGGGCTGGTTTTGGCTCGATAAGAAAATGATATGCAAATTGAACAAGTTTTTGAAGTAACAGGTCTTTTACAAGAGATTTCAATCTTAGATAAAAGTAATTACATGCTTATTGAATTTTTATGTTCCCAATATTGATTATGCTTTGATGGGGGGATATAACTGTGTTAAGTGTGAGAAAGTCATTCAAGTGTTTGAACATGCGAGGACAAGCTACCGTAAAAACTCGTGTAATCTGCGCACTTTTTTAAGGGAAATTCAAATCAAATAGTTGGGGGTGCGTAAATTACAATGATATAGATGTGTGTCAAGTTTTTTTTCAGTGAAAGATCGAGAAATCTGAAGGACGCCGCCATGTTGGAAAGTCGGGATTGTTTCCCCTTGTTCACAAAATCCAGACGACGCAAGCAGATTAAATAAATTAATATTAAAAAGATTCAAAATATATATTGTATTTGTGTTCTTATTTATAAATTACACGGGAATTGACGATAAGTTATTTATGATTGATGTCACGATGTAATTTGGACCAGGCCCGAGTTGAGACGGCCACTCGGCATACAACGTTTATTTGACAAGTAATTATAAGCCCAATTAGGTAAACAAAACAAATAACGCAAATACAGACATTATATTTCACTCGTGTGGTCATCTAAAACCATAGTTTATCTAATAGTTTAGAAAAAATCAGGTATTGATATTGCCGATAAATATTTCGACCACGGTAAAATTGACATACTTCCCAAATTCGTTTTCAATTCCAGACGAATAATCACTAAAGGCATGTCCGATTAAGTTCCTTGCTTTTCTTCCCGTAATTCTGCAGCCATTTCAATTGCTCTTGCAACATCTTCGGCAGTAAATATTTCAAAATATCATCGAATTCGCAGGAACTCGTATCGAAAGTCGCCATTGCGTTCTACGTGAGTAACTTTCGTAGTAAATTCTTTGGTTTTCGCGGGAATATCGTGTCATGTGATGCCTTTATGAATGGAAATTTCCATTACTATTTCTGTCGCCAGAGTCGCGTGATACATTCAGCCAATCAAAACCGTCGTAACATGTTTTCTATACCAATCGTAAAATCGCTTCTTCATGACCGTCGGAACCACAAGGATGGCGGACGATATCTCATAAACCAATAACAGAGACCACACGAAGCAAATATAGCGCGTAAAGGCGTTAACAGGGGCCGAGGAGTTAACCGTAAGAGTTATAACATTTACACATATTATTAATTAATGCAACGTAACGTTTATGCTATATCATCTATGCTGATATCGCTAATTATCGCAACAATGCTTTCACCGTCTCCACGTGGTCGCCTTTGTGTTTACAATTGATATAACCAATCAAAGGTAGCCTATTATCGAGTACTGAGAGCGTGTCAAAAAAGGCAATTTTTCATTGGTCAACCCGCGCCGTGGGACTGTCTTAGGCCTAGCTGTACCCGTGTGATTGCGGATAATTATACCAAGCCGTCGGAATGGGTTTTAATGAAAGTAATTATCGTCTTATTGATAAGGAGAACACTTCTAAGGTAATTACTGTTTAAACAAGATATCCTACTCAATGACATCAGTATAATTGTGCTTTTAATTACACCTGTCGTCGATAATTACATGCCAGCTTGACCGAGGATGGTTTTTGATCGACCAGGCGTGTGTAGGGTCCGGTAGGCACAAAATACGTTTTTCTTATACTTGCTAATAATTCTGCATTTTTCTAATAAATAATAACACAAACTCATCCATTTTTTTTTATTTACTGGAGAAAATCGTCACCTATAAAGAGAAAAAAGAATATTGAATGACATGAGAAAATCGTCGTCAACCTGGCGATTTTTTCGATTTTTTTGGGTGCGAAAATTATATTGATACAGACCTTTTTCCAGCAGTTTTGGGGTGATTTTTAGGGTGCGCAAATTACACTGGTGCGTAAATTACACGAGTTTTTACGGTATATCTCCTGTTTCCACTGGCTGTTTTCAGTAGGATACCATATATAGTTAATTCCACACACAGTTTTTGATAATTACGTACCGACACTGGGAACGGGCAAGAGGGAAGCATATGTTCAGGAATGCTGATAACGTTTTTTGCTGTTTTTGGGGGAGGGGGTTAAACCCTGATAACCCTTTAACCCGTCCCTTTCCATGATAACATTTTCCCTAATTTACCTCTCCCTGATAATCCTTTCCCGTTCCCAAATAACCCTTTCCCTGATAGCCCTTTCTCTCTCCTTAATAACCCTATCTGTGAATACTTAATATGTTACAGTACTGACCTGTGTCTAAAACAGGCCTTGGTTAAATAATAAACTTAACCTTACATTAATTTTGTTTCCTTTGAGATGTATATTTAACCTGTCACTATTGTTTTCCTTGTAACATCCCAGAGACCCGCTATAAACAAATACTAAAAAGTATTGTTGAGGAAAGATGAGGAAATGGTGTTTGGAATCAGAAATAGTAATAATAGGGTTTCTGGAAGGCTGGTGTTCACATACATTTCTACTGATATGTTCTCGTCTACTAATCATGAGGAGGTGGATTTGTCTATCGTTTTACCAGGGTCACATAACCTTGCAAATTTTGTTTATTCAGTTGGAGAGCCTGAAGCAGGAATATGAAGCTCAGCTGGAACATCTCCGGGAACAGTTAGCAACAGAGCGACAGAAACATCAGGATGAGGGAACAGAACACATGCCAGCAACACTTTATAAAGAGGTAAAGAAGCTTGTCAGCCCTACAAGAGATCACAAAATCCTGAGGCAGCTTAAGGGGGTTCTTTTTACAATTTACTACAAAACTGAACAGGAAGAAATTCATCAAAAGTAATTTGTGCAAAATATTAATGACACCAAATTCAACAGTGAATTGATAAAGATATAAATGTTTTGAAATTGGGTGTATATCAAACAATGCAGACACTAGCTTTTATCTATGAATCTAGCTGATTGCTTTAAATACAGACGTAATATTTTTTAAAACATGCCTACAGACAAAGCTGATTAAATTGGACACTTTGAATGAACTAGTAATATGATAATGAAGTATAAGGTTATATAGTAAGCTTGTAAGAAATATTTTCAAGCTCCTCATTAACAAAGACCTATGGTATCTTAGCAACAAGATAAAACAGAGAAACAGGATTGTCTTGTGTAACTATATGGAACATCAGACATTGTCAAGATGAATTAGGGCCCCGCAAAACACTGGTACCCTCTAGTACTAGTAGTCACAGTGTCTGTCGGTCCATCAGCAATTTATCTCAGAAACCAGAAAACTTAATTTTCTGGATCTTAAATGTAATGTTACACTGATTTGCAGATGTACAAGAGAGATTTAAAAAGTTCCTAAGCTCAAGGTCAAGGTCACTGCTACCAAAAATAGAACAGAGTATATACTGTTTATTCTTTTTTGTATCTTTTAACTACCTAAGGTATCAAATGACCAAAGCTTAAGGTTATTGGAAAGGTCAAGGTCATTATATCTTTTTATTGGTTAGCACTATATGACAAAAATGTATGAAGCGAAGTTGGTGGAATAAAACTAAAGCTAAAGTTTGACCCCTAGAGTAAATGAGGATATTTGGTTTTTGTTTAAGACCACTGACCAACTTCGACAGGCCCTGGAGAGTGACCAGCAGGTGAAGCTTGACCATGTCATAAAGTCCATAGAGGATGTGCACCAGCGAGAGATGGACGTGGCTCAACAGCAACATGTGGTCAGTTCTGTTATAAACTTGACATATACTCGATAGATATGTCCTGAGAACCTCCATAGATAGGTCCCGAGGACCTCCATAGATAGGTCCTGAGGACCTCCATAGATAGGTCCCCAGAACCTCCATAGATAGGTCCTGAGGACCTCCATAGATAGGTCCCGAGAACCTCCATAGATAGGTCCTGAGAACCTCCATAGATAGGTCCTGAGAACCTCCATAGATAGGTCCTGAGAACCTCCATAGATAGGTCCCGAGGACCTCCATAGATAGGTCCCGAGAACCTCCATAGATAGGTCCCGAGAACCTCCATAGATAGGTCCCGAGGACCTCCATAGATAGGTCCTGAAAACCTCCATAGATAGGTCCTAAGAACCTCCATAGATAGGTCCTGAGGACCTCAATAGATAGGTCCTGAGAACCTCCATAGATAGGTCCTGAGAACCTCCATAGATAGGTGCCGAGAACCTCCATAGATAGGTCCTGAGAACCTCCATAGATAGGTCCTGAGAACCTCCATAGATAGGTCCTGAGAACCTCCATAGATAGGTCCTGAGAACCTCCATAGATAGGTCCCGAGAAACTCCATAGATAGGTCCCGAGAACCTTCATAGATAGGTCCCGAGAACCTCCATAGATAGGTCCTGAGGACCTCCATAGATAGGTCCCGAGAAACTCAATAGATAGGTCCCGAGAACCTCCATTGATAGGTCCGAACCTCCATTGATAGGTCCTGAGAACCTCCATAGATAGGTCCTGAGGACCTTCATAGATAGGTCCCGAGAACCTCCATAGATAGGTCCTGAGGACCTCCATAGATAGGTCCCGAGAACCTCCATAGATAGGTCCTGAGAACCTCCATAGATAGGTCCTGAGAACCTCCATAGATAGGTCCTGAGAACCTCCATAGATAGGTCCCGAGGACCTCCATAGATAGGTCCCAAGAACCTCCATAGATAGGTCCCGAGAACCTCCATAGATAGGTCCCGAGGACCTCCATAGATAGGTCCTGAAAACCTCCATAGATAGGTCCTAAGAACCTCCATAGATAGGTCCTGAGGACCTCAATAGATAGGTCCTGAGAACCTCCATAGATAGGTCCTGAGAACCTCCATAGATAGGTCCCGAGGACCTCCATAGATAGGTCCCGAGGACCTCCATAGATAGGTGCCGAGAACCTCCATAGATAGGTCCCAAGGACCTCCATAGATAGGTCCTGAGAACCTCCATAGATAGGTCCTGAGGACCTCCATAGATAGGTCCTGAGAACCTCCATAGATAGGTCCCGAGAAACTCCATAGATAGGTCCCGAGAACCTCCATAGATAGGTCCCGAGAACCTCCATAGATAGGTCCTGAGGACCTCCATAGATAGGTCCCGAGAAACTCAATAGATAGGTCCCGAGAACCTCCATTGATAGGTCCGAACCTCCATTGATAGGTCCTGAGAACCTCCATAGATAGGTCCTGAGGACCTTCATAGATAGGTCCCGAGAACCTCCATAGATAGGTCCCGAGGACCTCCATAGATAGGTCCCGAGGACCTCCATAGATAGGTCCCGAGAACCTCAATAGATAGGTCCTGAGAACCTCCATAGATAGGTCCCGAGAACCTCAATAGATAGGTCCTGAGAACCTCCATAGATAGGTCCCGAGAAACTCCATAGATAAGTCCAAAGAACCTCCATAGATAGGTCCTGAGGACCTCCATAGGTAGGTCCTGAGAACCTCCATAAATAGGTCCAGAGGACCTCCATAGATAAGTCCTGAGAACCTCCATAGATAGGTCCCAAGGACGTCCATAGATAGGTCCTGAGAACCTCCATAGATAAGTCCTGAGGACCTCCATAGATAGGTCCTGAGAACCTCCATAGATAGGTCCTGAGAACCTCCATAGATAAGTCCTGAGAACCTCCATAGATAGGTCCTGAGGACCTCCATAGATAGGTCCTGAGAACCTCCATAGATAGGTCCAGAGGACCTCCATATATAAGTTCCGAGAACCTTATTAAGTTGATAAAGGTCCTTTTTACGTTAGACCTACATCAGTACTTCAGTCGTTCTACACCTGTTGTTATCAAAAATTAGCTTGAAGTCACTCTGCCGAGTTTCGCTTGATTGGTGGATTAACTAGGAGATTTACCACTACACCCCCTATGATGTATTTCTGAATGTTCTAACAGCTTGATTTCAAAAATGATATTCTATGTGTGTAATTGCACAATCTTTGATTATCATTTTCCTGCAGTTTAGAGTTTTGTACCAGTGATATGAATGAAATGTTGATTTTGTAATGTGGACTTGATTAATACGTAATAGTTGACCATTATTTCTTATGTTGGGTTTTTTTAAGAGCCCCTCCTTTCATGTTGTAAGATTTACATTCTTACTTAAACTCTTATGAAACAATTGAGCTTAAATTAAGTAGACCTTTTGAATATTAGAAATGTTCAGCTAAAGCACAGGCTCGTGAAATATTCTTGAAAAATATATTTCTTGGTAAAAGATTATATGTTCAGTCAGACCTTGTTTTTATAGAAACTCCATATATTTAAATTTTTTATTTTGATTAAATATAATAATTGTTAATCTATTTCTGAATCAATGTAAATCAGGATGACATCAACCTCCAAGTGAAGGCGATGCGCCTGACCCTGGAACAGATCTATACCAGCCAGTTAGAACTGGTGAGGGCAGACCTAGAAAACCAGCACAGTCAATCACTCGACAAGCTACGGCAAAGTCTCGCTAAGGAACACAAGGAGGAAATAAACCAACTTGAAGCTGATTGGTCGGCCCAGATGGCAGAACTTGAGGATGAACATGTGGATGAGCTCCAGAGGTCACTCCTTGAGGAGGCTGTTGGTAAGTTATTAGAATTTGACCTTGAGCTTGACTTTGTCTTTGACCTTGAACTTGACCCAGAGTTTTGTGTTTGACCCCTGTGTAGAGTGTTGTGAATTGTGTGCAGTTTCATTTAGTGTGAAACTTTATTACTGGTATAAAAAACATGAATTTGTTGCTATAAATATTGCCAAATAAATTGTCTCAAAAGATAATTTTGATTATTTTAAAGGTATATTTTTTAAGGATTTTAATAGTTCAGGTTGACTGAATTGGTTTCACATTATAAACGGCCATTGATGATCACTATGAACTGAACATCACTTTGAATTCTGTTGCTGACAAAGTTTGTGTTATAATGACGTGTTGCATGATTGTGTTCTATGTGATCTATGTAAAACTATATACAGGTAGGCTCACACTAGATTCTACATGTGATTTGAAGACAATACATGAAATTATAGTAAGGCAGAAAACTGAAAATTTTGATGTTACGAGAAGGAGAGTATAGTGGGCCAGAAAACTGAATCAGTTGGCGTTATAAGAATGTTCCTGTTGTACCCAGATATGATATGCCACACTTTTCATTTCATATGTTGCTTACTTAGTCTTATAATAATTTTTTTTCTGATATCACCAATCCCCGTATTAATGCCTTTCAGCGCAACTCACTTAACCCTGAAGATGTGCATTTGAACTCTTCCAATTCAAAGATTTGAATAGTCATAAAAGATTTTATAGTTTATATATCTATTATGTGTTTAAATCTTTTAAGGCGGCCAACTGTCATACCTGTATACAGTGATAATTAACTCTCAGTTATCTCACAATGTAGCTTAGAATAGAATTTTTTATCCTTAAGTAGATTTTATTGAAACAATGTTATATTTGCATGTTATATCTATCCTTTTTTTTAACATTTAAATGTGAAAAGTATTTTTAAAAATGCTACATTTAAAGGTCCAATAAACGTAACTTCAGGAAATTTTTCGGGATTCTGAAAAAAATATTTTTTTAAATCCAGTTGATAACCATGCAAAAATAACCCTAAAACGAAGTAAACCTGAGCGGTAAGTAACAAGAAACTCTTGACAGAAAAATCCAAAGAATTGAAAATAATTCAGGTGGGGCCCACTTCAGCAACATGTCGAAGGTAGAAGACAGTTCGAAATGGACGCGTGTTTACAAATATCGTGTTTCAACTACCGGTAACCGCGTAGGAATTCATCTTAAATATTGCTGATATCAGTTTGTCTTAACTAAATCTATAAACATAATAAGTTATTAGGCTTGATTTTCGCTTTAAGTTTTGCCGAAAGTTACGTATATTGGGCCTTTAAGTAGATAAATTAATTTTTTCAGTTTAAAAAAAAAAGAGATGTCAAATTTCTTCAGTGACTGGCAATTTTGAAGAAATGGACACATTTATATGTGTTAAGTTTTACATCAAAATATCTGTATCAATAACACCAAGATAATTAGTTTTGAGATTAAATCTTAAGGGAGATAACTCTTGTCATAAAGCCCAGTATAGAGTACAATATGATAGATTTCCTATGGTGTCTGACAAATCATGCAAATAAGCGTCAAGTCTTCACTGATGAAGGAAGCAAGAAACTACTAATACTGCATGTACTTAATTTTGTTTCGCTTTTTTATTGACTTTTGTTTCTTTTATTTTTGTTGATATTTGTAATGTTGTTCAAAGCCATCTTGTTATCTGATAAAATGTTCAGTTGTAAAAAATAAACATGCAGGATGTTTGATCTGCGAATTAATCATTAAGACTCCTGAAATGACGTCGGTCAGGATAATTGAAACAGGAATGTACATGGAGGCTTTGAACAACTAGTAGTGTTGGTTGTTTGTTGTGGTTTGGGGTCTGATTCTCTTCTCTACTGTGTAGTTGTGCAGACAATTGAGGTTTCTCTCCCTTGTGGTAAGTCTTCTGTCTCTAGCTTACTCGAGACCTTGATGCCTATTTGTAAACAGAATTCTGATTGGTCAACCATTACTGGAAAATCTAATTGATTGGTTAATTCTTAATTGTAAATTGATTTATTTTCGGAAAAAAAAAAAAAAAAAAATTCTGAAGAAAAAAAGAAATGGAAATTATCTAATTCTAGTGCAGATATATTGTTATTGATAAGCAAATGATTTTCTGTTTACAAAATCACTGTCTTAACAGAAGGTCCAGAATTCCTGACTTTTTCTCCTTGTGCACAAACATGCATCACTAGTATTACTTAGTGTCACCTTGTATTGATCTTAGACTGTGCCTGTCAATGGATGGAAGAGTCTATTGTATACACAGAGGGGTTATGGGATCATGTATTGTACATTTTGCGTAGGCCTTTATTATTTTGAATCGTATGCTAGCTGTAGTGACTGATTATTTTTATAAAGTTTTGTTACAAAATATATGTTAAATTTAGATTTTAGCTCATATATTTTAGAGTTATTTCCCTTATATTACATATATACCAAGCATCCCTGAGAGATGGTATTAAAAGATATCTTTTATATATATTTATATTGAATTAATTTTCCTTTTCATTTGAAATAGTTAATATAATACCATTGATTTTGTATTTCATGAATGAATTAAATAGAAAAAAAAGTATGTATTCTTATATAATTGAATGCTTAAGAGGGAAAAAACAGTAGTAAAATAGAAAAGAGAAAATACTGTGAAAGTGATATTTTATTCTCTGACAGATTTAGCACTGGTTTATCTAAGAGAATTATTTTTGATAATATCTATGATAACAGCTATTTGGGTGGATTTGCTGAAGTTTGCATGAAACTGGTGATGCTGGATACTGCTTTCTCTTCATTTGTCAATAGTTTCTCTGTCTTAATTGTCTTAATAACTTCACAACTGGGACACAATTTGTTGTGAAGAGATCAGACACGGAAGATTGGTTTACACAGTAACAAATTCAAATGTTGATTTGTTTTAACAAATTTAGTTAAAACTTCATACTTTGATAGTGCAGCATATTTCAAAATATTGAGAAAAAATTCTTCAATCTGCTAACAATGCATTGGTTATTATAAGGTACACATAGTAGTATATTGGTTATTATAAGGTATACATAGTAGTGTATTGGTTATTATAAGGTACACATAGTAGTGTATTGGTTATTATAAGGTACACATAGTAGTGTATTGGTTATTATAAGGTACACATAGTAGTGTATTGGTTATTATAAGGTACACATAGTAGTGTATTGGTTATTATAAGGTACACATAGTAGTGTATTGGTTATTATAAGGTATACATAGTAGTGTATTGGTTATTATAAGGTACACATAGTAGTGTATTGGTTATTATAAGGTACACATAGTAGTGTATTGGTTATTATAAGGTACACATAGTAGTGTATTGGTTATTATAAGGTACACGTAGTAGTGTATTGGTTATTATAAGGTACACATAGTAGTGTATTGGTTATTATAAGGTATACATAGTAGTGTATTGGTTATTATAAGGTACACATAGTATATATTGGTTATTATAAGGTACACGTAGTAGTGTATTGGTTATTATAAGGTACACATAGTATATATTGGTTATTATAAGGTACACATAGTAGTGTATTGGTTATTATAAGGTACACGTAGTAGTGTATTGGTTATTATAAGGTACACATAGTAGTGTATTGGTTATTATAAGGTATACATAGTAGTGTATTGGTTATTATAAGGTACACATAGTATATATTGGTTATTATAAGGTACACGTAGTAGTGTATTGGTTATTATAAGGTACACATAGTATATATTGGTTATTATAAGGTACACATAGTATATATTGGTTATTATAAGGTACACGTAGTAGTGTATTGGTTATTATAAGGTACACATAGTAGTGTATTGGTTATTATAAGGTACACATAGTATATATTGGTTATTATAAGGTACACGTAGTAGTGTATTGGTTATTATAAGGTACACATAGTATATATTGGTTATTATAAGGTACACGTAGTAGTGTATTGGTTATTATAAGGTACACATAGTATATATTGGTTATTATAAGGTACACATAGTATATATTGGTTATTATAAGGTACACGTAGTAGTGTATTGGTTATTATAAGGTACACATAGTAGTGTATTGGTTATTATAAGGTATACATAGTAGTGTATTGGTTATTATAAGGTACACATAGTAGTGTATTGGTTATTATAAGGTACACATAGTAGTATATTGGTTATTATAAGGTACACATAGTAGTGTATTGGTTATTATAAGGTACACATAGTAGTGTATTGGTTATTATAAGGTACACATAGTAGTGTATTGGTTATTATAAGGTACACATAGTAGTGTATTGGTTATTATAAGGTACACATAGTAGTGTATTGGTTATTATAAGGTACACATAGTAGTGTATTGGTTATTATAAGGTATACATAGTAGTGTATTGGTTATTATAAGGTACACGTAGTAGTGTATTGGTTATTATAAGGTACACATAGTAGTGTATTGGTTATTATAAGGTACACATAGTAGTGTATTGGTTATTATAAGGTACATGTAGTAGTGTATTGGTTATTATAAGGTACACATAGTAGTGTATTGGTTATTATAAGGTACACATAGTAGTGTATTGGTTATTATAAGGTACACATAGTAGTGTATTGGTTATTATAAGGTACACATAGTGGTGTATTGGTTATTATAAGGTACACATAGTATTTTATTGGTTATTATAAGGTACACATAGTAGTGTATTGGTTATTATAAGGTACACATAGTAGTATATTGGTTATTATAAGGTACACATAGTAGTATATTGGTTATTATAAGGTACACATAGTATATATTGGTTATTATAAGGTACACATAGTAGTATATTGGTTATTATAAGGTACACATAGTAGTATATTGGTTATTATAAGGTACACATAGTAGTATATTGGTTATTATAAGGTACACATAGTAGTGTATTGGTTATTATAAGGTACACATAGTAGTATATTGGTTATTATAAGGTACACATAGTATATATTGGTTATTATAAGGTACACATAGTAGTATATTGGTTATTATAAGGTACACATAGTAGTGTATTGGTTATTATAAGGTACACATAGTAGTATATTGGTTATTATAAGGTACACATAGTATATATTGGTTATTATAAGGTACACATAGTAGTATATTGGTTATTATAAGGTACACATAGTAGTATATTGGTTATTATAAGGTACACATAGTAGTGTATTGGTTATTATAAGGTACACATAGTAGTGTATTGGTTATTATAAGGTACACATAGTAGTATATTGGTTATTATAAGGTACACATAGTGGTGTATTGGTTATTATAAGGTACACATAGTAGTGTATTGGTTATTATAAGGTACACGTAGTAGTATATTGGTTATTATAAGGTACACATAGTAGTGTATTGGTTATTATAAGGTACACATAGTAGTGTATTAGTTATTATAAGGTACACATAGTAGTGTATTGGTTATTATAAGGTACACATAGTAGTGTATTGGTTATTATAAGGTACACATAGTAGTGTATTGGTTATTATAAGGTATACATAGTAGCGTATTGGTTATTATAAGGTACATGTAGTAGTGTATTGGTTATTATAAGGTACACATAGTAGTGTATTGGTTATTATAAGGTACACATAGTAGTGTATTGGTTATTATAAGGTACACATAGTAGTGTATTGGTTATTATAAGGTACACATAGTAGTGTATTGGTTATTATAAGGTACACATAGTAGTGTATTGGTTATTATAAGGTACACATAGTAGTGTATTGGTTATTATAAGGTACACATAGTAGTATATTGGTTATTATAAGGTACACATAGTAGTATATTGGTTATTATAAGGTACACATAATAGTGTATTGGTTATTATAAGGTACACATAGTAGTGTATTGGTTATTATAAGGTACACATAGTAGTGTATTGGTTATTATAAGGTACACATAGTAGTGTATTGGTTATTATAAGGTATACATAGTAGTATATTGGTTATTATAAGGTACACATAGTAATATATTGGTTATTATAAGGTACACATAGTAGTATATATTGGTTATTATAAGGTACACATAGTAGTGTATTGGTTATTATAAGGTACACATAGTAGTGTATTGGTTATTATAAGGTACACATAGTATATATTGGTTATTATAAGGTACACATAGTAGTGTATTGGTTATTATAAGGTATACATAGTAGTATATTGGTTATTATAAGGTACACATAGTAGTGTATTGGTTATTATAAGGTACACATAGTAGTGTATTGGTTATTATAAGGTACACATAGTATATATTGGTTATTATAAGGTATACATAGTAGTGTATTGGTTATTATAAGGTATACATAGTAGTGTATTGGTTATTATAAGGTACACATAGTAGTGTATTGGTTATTATAAGGTATACATAGTAGTATATTGGTTATTATAAGGTATACATAGTAGTGTATTGGTTATTATAAGGTACACATAGTAGTGTATTGGTTATTATAAGGTACACATAGTATATATTGGTTATTATAAGGTACACATAGTAGTGTATTGGTTATTATAAGGTACACATAGTATATATTGGTTATTATAAGGTACACATAGTAGTATATTGGTTATTATAAGGTACACATAGTAGTATATTGGTTATTATAAGGTATACATAGTAGTGTATTGGTTATTATAAGGTACACATAGTAGTATATATTGGTTATTATAAGGTACACATAGTAGTGTATTGGTTATTATAAGGTACACATAGTAGTGTATTGGTTATTATAAGGTTCACATAGTAGTGTATTGGTTATTATAAGGTACACATAGTAGTGTATTGGTTATTATAAGGTACACATAGTAGTATATTGGTTATTATAAGGTATACATAGTAGTGTATTGGTTATTATAAGGTACACATAGTAGTGTATTGGTTATTATAAGGTACACATAGTAGTGTATTGGTTATTATAAGGTACACATAGTAGTGTATTGGTTATTATAAGGTATACATAGTAGTGTATTGGTTATTATAAGGTACACATAGTAGTGTATTGGTTATTATAAGGTATACATAGTAGTGTATTGGTTATTATAAGGTACATGTAGTAGTGTATTGGTTATTATAAGGTACACATAGTAGTGTATTGGTTATTATAAGGTACACATAGTAGTGTATTGGTTATTATAAGGTACACATAGTATATATTGGTTATTATAAGGTACACATAGTAGTGTATTGGTTATTATAAGGTACACATAGTAGTGTATTGGTTATTATAAGGTACATGTAGTAGTGTATTGGTTATTATAAGGTACACATAGTAGTGTATTGGTTATTATAAGGTACACATAGTAGTGTATATTGGTTATTATAAGGTACACATAGTAGTATATATTGGTTATTATAAGGTACACGTAGTAGTGTATTGGTTATTATAAGGTACACATAGTAGTGTATTGGTTATTATAAGGTACACATAGTAGTGTATTGGTTATTATAAGGTACACATAGTAGTGTATATTGGTTATTATAAGGTACACATAGTAGTATATATTGGTTATTATAAGGTATATGTAGTAGTGTATTGGTTATTATAAGGTACACATAGTAGTATATTGGTTATTATAAGGTACACATAGTAGTGTATTGGTTATTATAAGGTACACATAGTAGTGTATTGGTTATTATAAGGTACACGTAGTAGTGTATTGGTTATTATAAGGTACATGTAGTAGTGTATTGGTTATTATAAGGTACACATAATAGTATATTGGTTATTATAAGGTACACATAATAGTGTATTGGTTATTATAAGGTACACATAGTAGTGTATTGGTTATTATAAGGTACACATAGTAGTATATTGGTTATTATAAGGTATACATAGTAGTGTATTGGTTATTATAAGGTACACATAGTAGTGTATTGGTTATTATAAGGTACACATAGTAGTATATTGGTTATTATAAGGTACATGTAGTAGTGTATTGGTTATTATAAGGTACACATAGTAGTGTATTGGTTATTATAAGGTACACATAGTAGTATATTGGTTATTATAAGGTATACATAGTAGTGTATTGGTTATTATAAGGTACACATAGTAGTGTATTGGTTATTATAAGGTACACATAGTAGTGTATTGGTTATTATAAGGTACATGTAGTAGTGTATTGGTTATTATAAGGTACACATAGTAGTTAATTGTTTATTATAAGGTACACGTAGTAGTGTATTGGTTATTATAAGGTACACGTAGTAGTGTATTGGTTATTATAAGGTACACGTAGTAGTGTATTGGTTATTATAAGGTACATATAGTAGTGTATTGGTTATTATAAGGTACATATAGTAGTGTATTGGTTATTATAAGGTACACATAGTAGTGTATTGGTTATTATAAGGTACACATAGTAGTGTATTGGTTATTATAAGGTACACATAGTAGTGTATTGGTTATTATAAGGTACACATAGTAGTGTATTGGTTATTATAAGGTACACATAGTAGTGTATTGGTTATTATAAGGTACACATAGTAGTGTATTGGTTATTATAAGGTACACATAGTAGTGTATTGGTTATTATAAGGTACACATAGTAGTGTATTGGTTATTATAAGGTACATGTAGTAGTGTATTGGTTATTATAAGGTACACATAGTAGTGTATTGGTTATTATAAGGTACACATAGTAGTGTATTGGTTATTATAAGGTACACATAGTAGTGTATTGGTTATTATAAGGTACACATAGTAGTGTATTGGTTATTATAAGGTACACATAGTAGTGTATTGGTTATTATAAGGTACACATAGTATATATTGGTTATTATAAGGTACACATAGTAGTATATTGGTTATTATAAGGTACACATAGTAGTGTATTGGTTATTATAAGGTACATGTAGTAGTGTATTGGTTATTATAAGGTACACATAGTAGTGTATTGGTTATTATAAGGTACACGTAGTAGTGTATTGGTTATTATAAGGTACACGTAGTAGTGTATTGGTTATTATAAGGTACATGTAGTAGTATATTGGTTATTATAAGGTACACATAGTAGTGTATTGGTTATTATAAGGTACACGTAGTAGTGTATTGGTTATTATAAGGTATACATAGTAGTATATTGGTTATTATAAGGTACACATAGTAGTGTATTGGTTATTATAAGGTACACATAGTAGTGTATTGGTTATTATAAGGTACACATAGTAGTATATTGGTTATTATAAGGTACACATAGTATATATTGGTTATTATAAGGTACACATAGTAGTGTATTGGTTATTATAAGGTACACATAGTAGTGTATTGGTTATTATAAGGTACACATAGTAGTGTATTGGTTATTATAAGGTACACGTAGTAGTGTATTGGTTATTATAAGGTACACATAGTAGTGTATTGGTTATTATAAGGTACACATAGTATATATTGGTTATTATAAGGTACACATAGTAGTGTATTGGTTATTATAAGGTACACATAGTAGTGTATTGGTTATTATAAGGTACACATAGTATATATTGGTTATTATAAGGTACACATAGTAGTGTATTGGTTATTATAAGGTACACATAGTAGTGTATTGGTTATTATAAGGTACACATAGTAGTGTATTGGTTATTATAAGGTACACATAGTAGTGTATTGGTTATTATAAGGAACACATAGTAGTATATTGGTTATTATAAGGTACACATAGTAATGTATTGGTTATTATAAGGTACACATAGTAGTGTATTGGTTATTATAAGGTACACATAGTAGTGTATTGGTTATTATAAGGTACACATAGTAGTATATTGGTTATTATAAGGTACACATAGTAGTGTATTGGTTATTATAAGGTACACATAGTAGTGTATTGGTTATTATAAGGTACACATAGTAGTGTATTGGTTATTATAAGGTACACATAGTAGTGTATTGGTTATTATAAGGTACACATAGTAGTGTATTGGTTATTATAAGGTACACATAGTAGTGTATTGGTTATTATAAGGTACACATAGTAGTGTATTGGTTATTATAAGGTACACATAGTAGTGTATTGGTTATTATAAGGTACACATAGTAGTGTATTGGTTATTATAAGGTACACATAGTAGTGTATTGGTTATTATAAGGTACACATAGTAGTGTATTGGTTATTATAAGGTACACATAGTAGTGTATTGGTTATTATAAGGTACACATAGTAGTGTATTGGTTATTATAAGGTACACATAGTAGTGTATTGGTTATTATAAGGTACACATAGTAGTGTATTGGTTATTATAAGGTACACATAGTATATATTGGTTATTATAAGGTACACATAGTATATATTGGTTATTATAAGGTATACATAGTAGTGTATTGGTTATTATAAGGTACACATAGTAGTGTATTGGTTATTATAAGGTACACATAGTAGTATATTGGTTATTATAAGGTACACATAGTATATATTGGTTATTATAAGGTACACATAGTAGTGTATTGGTTATTATAAGGTACACATAGTAGTGTATTGGTTATTATAAGGTACACATAGTAGTATATATTGGTTATTATAAGGTACACATAGTAGTGTATTGGTTATTATAAGGTACACATAGTAGTATATTGGTTATTATAAGGTACACATAGTAGTGTATTGGTTATTATAAGGTACACATAGTAGTATATTGGTTATTATAAGGTACACATAGTAGTGTATTGGTTATTATAAGGTACACATAGTATATATTGGTTATTATAAGGTACACATAGTAGTATATTGGTTATTATAAGGTACACATAGTAGTGTATTGGTTATTATAAGGTACACATAGTAGTATATTGGTTATTATAAGGTACACATAGTAGTGTATTGGTTATTATAAGGTACACATAGTAGTGTATTGGTTATTATAAGGTACACATAGTAGTATATTGGTTATTATAAGGTACACATAGTAGTATATTGGTTATTATAAGGTACACATAGCAGTATATATTGGTTATTATAAGGTACACATAGCAGTATATATTGGTTATTATAAGGTACACATAGTAGTGTATTGGTTATTATAAGGTACACATAGTAGTGTATTGGTTATTATAAGGTACACATAGTAGTGTATTGGTTATTATAAGGTACACATAGTAGTGTATTGGTTATTATAAGGTACACATAGTAGTGTATTGGTTATTATAAGGTACACATAGTAGTGTATTGGTTATTATAAGGTACACATAGTAGTGTATTGGTTATTATAAGGTACACATAGTAGTGTATTGGTTATTATAAGGTACACATAGTAGTATATTGGTTATTATAAGGTACACATAGTAGTGTATTGGTTATTATAAGGTACACATAGTAGTGTATTGGTTATTATAAGGTACACATAGTAGTGTATTGGTTATTATAAGGTACACATAGTAGTATATTGGTTATTATAAGGTACACATAGTATATATTGGTTATTATAAGGTACACATAGTAGTATATTGGTTATTATAAGGTACACATAGTAGTGTATTGGTTATTATAAGGTACATGTAGTAGTGTATTGGTTATTATAAGGTACACATAGTAGTATATTGGTTATTATAAGGTACATGTAGTAGTGTATTGGTTATTATAAGGTACACATAGTAGTGTATTGGTTATTATAAGGTACATGTAGTAGTGTATTGGTTATTATAAGGTACACATAGTAGTATATTGGTTATTATAAGGTACACATAGTAGTGTATTGGTTATTATAAGGTACACATAGTAGTGTATTGGTTATTATAAGGTACACATAGTAGTGTATTGGTTATTATAAGGTACACATAGTAGTATATTGGTTATTATAAGGTACATGTAGTAGTGTATTGGTTATTATAAGGTACACATAGTAGTGTATTGGTTATTATAAGGTACACATAGTAGTATATTGGTTATTATAAGGTATACATAGTAGTGTATTGGTTATTATAAGGTACACATAGTAGTGTATTGGTTATTATAAGGTACACATAGTAGTGTATTGGTTATTATAAGGTACACATAGTAGTATATTGGTTATTATAAGGTATACATAGTAGTGTATTGGTTATTATAAGGTATACATAGTAGTGTATTGGTTATTATAAGGTACACATAGTAGTGTATTGGTTATTATAAGGTATACATAGTAGTGTATTGGTTATTATAAGGTATACATAGTAGTGTATTGGTTATTATAAGGTATACATAGTAGTGTATTGGTTATTATAAGGTATACATAGTAGTGTATTGGTTATTATAAGGTACACATAGTAGTGTATTGGTTATTATAAGGTACACATAGTAGTGTATTGGTTATTATAAGGTATACATAGTAGTGTATTGGTTATTATAAGGTACACATAGTAGTGTATTGGTTATTATAAGGTACACATAGTAGTGTATTGGTTATTATAAGGTATACATAGTAGTGTATTGGTTATTATAAGGTATACATAGTAGTGTATTGGTTATTATAAGGTACACATAGTAGTGTATTGGTTATTATAAGGTATACATAGTAGTGTATTGGTTATTATAAGGTATACATAGTAGTGTATTGGTTATTATAAGGTATACATAGTAGTGTATTGGTTATTATAAGGTATACATAGTAGTGTATTGGTTATTATAAGGTACACATAGTAGTGTATTGGTTATTATAAGGTACACATAGTAGTGTATTGGTTATTATAAGGTATACATAGTAGTGTATTGGTTATTATAAGGTATACATAGTAGTGTATTGGTTATTTAATATACTGGTAAGGACCTATCTCAATCATATGCTTTATATCAATATGTATGCATGCAAGGTTGAGGAAAATACCAAGTCTTTTTAATAGCTTTTAATGAACTGTTGAATTAACGCATGCTTTATATCTGTGATAAAACAATACATATGATAACACAGTATTATATACCATAATAAAATATACATCTATAAGTTACTTAATTTGAATATCACATATACTAGCTTTGTTATCAGTATATTGAAATACAATATCCATACATTATATGTAATATCATATATGCTTTGTAATCAGTATATTGAAATACAATATCAGTTAATTATATGTAATGTATAACCAAGCTCATTGTTTTATTTTCAGAGACAACCTAAAACAAGATTTGAAAGATTGAAATTGATATGTATGATAAATAATATTATGTTTAAAATTGTTTTAAGGTTTTCCTAACAAACAAACAGTAACAATTAAACGTCTCCATGTTTGTCTCCCTTCAGAAGTTCAGTGTGACTTACCTATCTGTAACTATAGATCTAACAGCAGGCTGACTGCTAGTATAACATATGTTGTACCAAGTCCTACCTGTGATATACTACAGACACTTACTGAAATTTTGTGAAATATGATTTTAATAAAACAGTATCTTTCTATCTCTGTAACAGGTGAAACAGATGACAGTTCAAATGCTTATTTTGAATTGCAAATGAGGGTTGTTATTGAGTAATATTCATATGTTTAAATCTGTCAGTAGTATGTTTATATACATACCTAAAAGATAACGATCTCTATTACGTAATCAAAACATTGTATGATTTTTTTAGCCGTAGAGACTTGGTAAAGTGCTAGTAGTTAATGTTTGATTTTTGTCCTGTAATGTTTGTTACTGAATCTGTTACCTTAATGATATATATCTTGTTTCTGAATCTGTTACCTATATGATATATATGTTGTTAGCAGCTGTGTACAGCTTACCTGTATGTATATCGTTAGCCATACCTCAGGTGTGAAATATTTTTCCAATATATACTAGGACGTAAATCACATTATCCTTTAGTATATACAACAGCCCTCCACGTTTAAGTCTCTCCGTAGATTTAAATCTGACAAACAGATTGACTCTTTCCAATTTTGCTAAGTCAGCCGTGACCGAGATCTAATCTTATAAGACAAGATTGTGCCTGATTTTAGAACATTTCTGTATACACTTCTGAGAAGTTTATAGAACAGGGATATGGTTTTGTCTTTTTTTCCATTAAATGGCCAAGTTTGTGAATTTTTTCGGTTCTGTCTTTCACAAAGGTTCGGATCAGACGAGGGCAGCTTACATCCACACCCTGAACCAGAAACTCAGCGATGAACACCGTAAACTTCTCGAGGTAAGTAAAAACTTAATCTCCACGTTTAAAAAAGTTACCTGTAATCAATGACTGGACAGTGGTCAATCGGATCAGGTGTTCTGGACAGGATGACCAGCGTGGTAAGACATTTAATCTTTGTTATTGGGACAGCCATGTGGCCGGGTAAGGTATACACAAAGTGAAGCCTTTTCTTGAGAGTCAAAGTTTAGATGGGAAACATTGAGGCAAAGGTAGGAAATACAAAAAAATCAATTTGATTGATCAGATGTTGAGTTAGTAATACATTTTTGACTGAGTTGGTTGTGGATATGATTCCATTTCCAGTGCTTATAGTTCATATTAGTAACTGTGAAGGCAGTGTTGAAGGTTTGATCCTTCTGTATTTGTGATGTTGGGGAAATGCTTTACGCTCCAATATATAGTTCCTGAAGTTTTCATTCTCACACAGAGAATGAGAGAGGTGTCACTTGTATTTTTATTATCTATTTTGCAGAAAATTTCGGAAGATCTGGAAAAGGGTGCAGAAATCAGACGTCACACTCCAAAAAAGAAACGAAAATCTGGCGCCATAGCCACAGAGTCTGAAGATGGGGACACTGAAACCGAAAGCATTCATTCCATGCCTGTCACTGGGGAGGAATACCAACAGGTGGAAGAGCGAGAAAAAGTGTTGGACAGAGTGGAAGGTAAATAAATGGAACAACCTTGGTCATAACTGACCATATAGAGCATATTTATGTTTGGGGGTGTAGCTGTCTCGCGGTGTCCGTGCGTCTGTCCGTCTCACTTTTGTCTGGATGATAAATTGATTTGGATGATGAGAGATGTTTTTCAGTATACAGTTGCCTGGGGGTGGGGCTTAGGAACTCTATTGGTGAGATCCATCTAGAGTAAAGGTCACAGTTGCCCGGGGGTGGGGCTTAGGAACTCTATTGGTGAGATCCATCTAGAGTAAAGGTCACAGTTGCCCGGGGGTGGGGCTTATAGGAACTGTACTGGTGAGACCCATCTAGAGTAAAGGTCACAGTTGCCCGGGGGTGGGGCTTAGGAATCTCTATTGGTGAGATCCATCTAGAGTAAAGGTCACAGTTGCCCGGGGGTGGGGCTTAGGAACTCTATTGGTGAGGTCCATCTAGAGTAAAGGTCACAGTTGCCCGGGGGTGGGGCTTAGGAACTCTATTGGTGAGATCCATCTAGAGTAAAGGTCACAGTTGCCTGGGGGTGGGGCTTATAGGAACTGTACTGGTGAGGTCCATCTAGAGTAAAGGTCACAGTTGCCCGGGGGTGGGGCTTATAGGAACTGTACTGGTGAGATCCATCTAGAGTAAAGGTCACAGTTGCCCGGGGGTGGGGCTTATAGGAACTCTACTGGTGAGGTCCATCTAGAGTAAAAGTCACAGTTGCCCGGGGGTGGGGCTTATAGGAACTGTACTGGTGAGATCCATCTAGAGTAAAGGTCACAGTTGCCTGGGGGTGGGGCTTATAGGAACTGTACTGGTGAGATCCATCTAGAGTAAAGGTCACAGTTGCCCGAGGGTGGGGCTTATAGGAACCCTACTGGTGAGGTCCATCTAGAGTAAAGGTCACAGTTGCCTGGGGGTGGGGCTTATAGGAACTCTATTGGTGAGATCCATCTAGAGTAAAGGTCACAGTTGCCTGGGGGTGGGGCTTAGGAACTCTACTGGTGAGGTCCATCTAGAGTAAAGGTCACAGTTGCCTGGGGGTGGGGCTTAGGAACTCTACTGGTGAGGTCCATCTAGAGTAAAGGTCACAGTTGCCTGGGGGTGGGGCTTATAGGAACTCTACTGGTGAGATCCATCTAGAGTAAAGGTCACAGTTGCCTGGGGGTGGGGCTTAGGAACTCTACTGGTGAGGTCCATCTAGAGTAAAGGTCACAGTTGCCTGGGGGTGGGGCTTATAGGAACTCTACTGGTGAGATCCATCTAGAGTAAAGGTCACAGTTGCCTGGGGGTGGGGCTTATAGGAACTCTACTGGTGAGGTCCATCTAGAGTAAAGGTCACAGTTGCCTGGGGGTGGGGCTTATAGGAACTCTACTGGTGAGGTCCATCTAGAGTAAAGGTCACAGTTGCCTGGGGGTGGGGCTTATAGGAACTCTATTGGTGAGATCCATCTAGAGTAAAGGTCACAGTTGCGTAAAATGGATTTTTTCCATTCCACCTCTTGTCCAGACAAAAACCAGAAAATGCATAATGGCAGTAAAATATCAACATCACACAAACTGTTGAAAAACTGCCAAAAAAATGCTGTTCATCTCTATGTACATGGATGCTTTACAACGTTTCAAGGAATTACGAAACAAACTCCTTCTTTCTGTGTGATGGGTGTATTGCCTGCCCTTCCTAAAGGCAAAAATGAATGGCGCAACAGAGACTAACAAAGACATTTCCCCATTTTTTTTTTTTTGAGGGGGGGGGGGGGGGGGGGGGGATTCCACCCCAGGTGTTCTCTCTTTAACGTCTCCCTTCCCTATGTTTGTATACTGGACAAGATTGAATTCATAATAGATACACCCATGTAAATATGGCTTAATGTTTTCTGTGTAACCTAAAAACATTTGTTGTCAACAATCATTCTTGTAATTTATTCATGAAATCTTTATTTGAAATCTTAAAAATGATTCTAAATTAAAATCATTGGGGTATTGGGGTCATGAATTGTAATCAAGATGATTTAAATGTTGAATGAATGTTCAGGTGTGAACACAATCATTATTATGTTTGAAGAGTGTTTGCTGTGTTTGACATTTAAATTGAAATGACACTTTGAGTGTTTCTGTCAAATATGATTCAGAACAATTTATTGTGTGAATCTGTTTGAATTCTTAACTCCTGTCACAGTTTTACATTTAACTTCTAGCTAAACTTTCACCTGTAAGAAAAGAATTCTACTTCAGAGACTTCTTTGGAAGTGTTTATAATCACTACAGAAATTCCACCTTGACAGTTTGTTTAAAGTTGTCATGAGACCAATGTTTAAAGTATGGTGGTGTGACTTTAAACAATTGTACAACTAAAGCCATCAAAACTTTTTGTCCAACCTTCGGCGTATGAGTGGAGGGGATGTGATAATCATATAATCATTCACTCCCGATGTCAAACCTTCACGTATGAGTGGAGGGGATGTGATAATCATATAATCATTCACTCCCGATGTCCATGGCAACCTTCCACGTATGAGTGGAGGTGATGTGATAATCATATTATCATTCACTCCCGATGTCCAACCTTCGGCGTGTGAGTGGAGGTGATGTGATAATCATATAATCATTCACTCCCGATGTCCAACCTTCCACGTATGAGTGGAGGGGATGTGATAATCATATTATCATTCTCTCCCGATGTCCAACCTTCGGCGTATGAGTGGAGGGGATGTGATAATCATATAATCATTCACTCCCGATGTCCACTGCAACCTTCCACGTATGAGTGGAGGTGATGTGATAATCATATTATCATTCACTCCCGATGTCCAACCTTCGGCGTGTGAGTGGAGGTGATGTGATAATCATATAATCATTCACTCCCGATGTCCAACCTTCCACGTATGAGTGGAGGGGATGTGATAATCATATTATCATTCTCTCCCGATGTCCAACCTTCGGCGTATGAGTGGAGGTGATGTGATAATCATATAATCATTCACTCCCGATGTCCAACCTTCCACGTATGAGTGGAGGGGATGTGATAATCATATTACCATTCACTCCCGATGTCCAACCTTCCACGTATGAGTGGAGGTGATGTGATAATCATATAATCATTCACTCCCGATGTCCAACCTTCCACGTATGAGTGGAGGGGATGTGATAATCATATAATCATTCACTCCCGATGTCAAACCTTCACGTATGAGTGGAGGGGATGTGATAATCATATAATCATTCACTCCCGATGTCCAACCTTCCACGTATGAGTGGAGGGGATGTGATAATCATATTATCATTCACTCCCGATGTCCAACCTTCGGCGTGTGAGTGGAGGTGATGTGATAATCATATAATCATTCACTCCCGATGTCCAACCTTCCACGTATGAGTGGAGGTGATGTGATAATCATATTATCATTCACTCCCGATGTCCAACCTTCGGCGTGTGAGTGGAGGTGATGTGATAATCATATAATCATTCACTCCCGATGTCCAACCTTCCACGTATGAGTGGAGGGGATGTGATAATCATATTACCATTCACTCCCGATGTCCAACCTTCCACGTATGAGTGGAGGTGATGTGATAATCATATAATCATTCACTCCCGATGTCCAACCTTCCACGTATGAGTGGAGGGGATGTGATAATATCATTCACTCCTGATGACTTGGCAATAATGAGATTTGGCTGCACTTTAGTAACTGACAAATTGTTGAGTTTAGTTGTCATGGAAACAACTTGATGGATCAGTATGTCTGATGTGCAAGTAAAGGTTTTTAATGGAAACTGTAACAAAAACACGGGACTGGACGATATATTGAGTTACCATACAATTGCTAGGATAGAAAATTGATGTTAATCAAACTGTCTAGAAAAGGAAAAAACGTTCAATTTACAGTTCAAAAATTAAGGTTTCTATTATGTTGAAACCATATTTGATACAAGGGGAAACTTAAAAATATGGAAAAAAATGATATTTTTGAAAGCAATTGATAAAACGATGACAGCATACAAAGAATGTAGCTGCATGAGAAATGTCTGGTATGTATGCTTAAAAGAGTTTTATTTGGATAATATTCTACCAGTAACAAAATAAGTCGTTAGAATATACAACTTCAACAGTTGGAATCAAACCAACTCATATCAGTCATGTTTACCGGGAAAGTATTTATGTTTTGAATTCATTCAAATATCAAATGTTATGGTATTGAATGTATTAAAGACAGGGTATTGAATGTCGCTGTGGATTGGGACTTTGTACAGGTGTATACTACAGAGAATTATGAAAGATTGAGGAATGGAAGATGTTCAGTATAAAGGTACAGCTCTTCAGGAATCTTTTTAACTCTTCAATTGAATTCAGAAATGGATGTTTGTGACGATATTTCAGCTGTCGTAAAAGGACTTTTAACGAAAATAGATTGCTCAGAACAGCTCACCCATGTAAACATATCACATTAAATCGGTCAAGTGTGTTATGGCTTAAAAAAACCCACCAAAGTTCAGCTTCGTTATGATATCCCTAAAGTAATAAAGTAATAGTTATTTCTATAAGAGGATATCAAAACAAGATTATACACCAGAAAATATTGGTGCTTGTAGAAGAGATAGCATAATGTTAATGGCCGTTTATAAACTCTGATGTATATAGTGTGAACCCCTGTCATTGTGGCTGGTGTACGTACCAACAACTTATATATTAATTAAGATCGACATATTAAAGACCCAATATACGTAACTTCAGGAAATTTTTTGTGATTCTGAAAAATTCTGAAAAAAAATCCAGTTGATAACCATGCAAAGATAAGTTTAAAACGAAGTAACCCTGAGCAGTAACTAACAAGAAACTCTTAATTGACAAAAAAATCCAAAGAATTGAAAATAATTCAGGTGTGGCCCACTTCAACAACAAGCCGAAGGTAGAAGACAGTTCAAAATGGACGTGTGTTTACATATACTGTGTTTCAACTGCGGCCGTACCGGTAACCGCGTAAGAACTTATCCTGAATATTGCTGATATCAGTTAATCTTAACTAAATCTATAAATATAATAAGTTATTATGCTTGATTTTCACTTCAAGTTTTGCTGAAAGTTACGTATATTGGGCCTTTAATGGCGGTGTATAAAGTCTGATGTATAAAGTCTGAGCCCCTGTCATTGTGGATGGGTATACAAATACTAACAACTTATGTATTAATTAACTACTGTCTATACAATGATACCTGATCACTACCGAAACTGAACCTAAGTGTTGGAAATATTTCCCCACATGACTTGATCACTACCGAAACTGAACCTAAGTATAGGAAAAATTTCCCCATGTGACTGATCATCTCTGGAAAAAAAACTATTATATCTTGCAGTACGTGTTTTCATGATACTCTCACTATATGTATAGCCAAACTTACTTTTAGAGGAAAACTGGCGATGTAAAAACTTCAGCTGCTAATGAGAACAAGTGTGTCTTAAACACTTACCATTGACTTGTTGAATCCCAGTTCAGTGATATATTATGTAATGTTAAAGTTATTGAAAGTTGTTTACAGTGTTATCCTTATTTATACCTCTGGTTCAGGATAAAACAATTTTTAACCAATTACGTTCTTTCTCCTTGTTTCAGATGTGCGGCAGACTTTGGAGTCACAGCGGGAGGAGATTGCCACATTGCGAGCAGCAATGCTCACAGAGTACGAACAGCTTCTGGCCCTGCGTACGGAAACCATGGCAACCCACACACAGGAAGTGGAGAAGATGCAGCATGACATGGAGGACCTACAGAAAACATACGAAGACAAGATAAACGAGTTCCAGGCTAAGGTCGAGTCCCAAACAGGTGAGAGTTCTCATGAGATTTAGTCATAGATCACTGTGTGTCAGGAGATTTAGTCATAGATCGCTGTGTGTCAGGAGATTTAGTCATAGATCGCTGAGTGTCAGGAGATTTAGTCATAGATCGCTGAGTGTCAGGAGATTTAGTCATAGATCACTGTGTGTCAGGAGTTTAGTCGTAGATCACTGTGTGTCAGGAGATTTAGTCATAGATCACTGTGTGTCAAGAGATTTAGTCATAGATCACTGTGTGTCAGGAGATTTAGTCATAGGTCACTGTGTGTCAGGAGATTTAGTCATAGATCACTGTGTGTCAGGAGATTTAGTCATAGATCGCTGAGTGTCAGGAGATTTAGTCATAGATCACTGTGTGTCAGGAGATTTAGTCATAGATCGCTGTGTGTCAGGAGATTTAGTCATAGATCACTGTGTGTCAGGAGATTTAGTCGTAGATCACTGTGTGTCAGGAGATTTAGTCATAGATCACTGTGTGTCAGGAGATTTAGACGTAGATCACTATGTCAGGAGATTTAGTCATAGATCACTGTGTGTCAGGAGATTTAGTCGTAGATCACTGTGTGTCAGGAGATTTAGTCATAGATCACTGTGTGTCAGGAGATTTAGTCATAGATCACTGTGTGTCAGGAGTTTAGTCGTAGATCACTGTGTGTCAGGAGATTTAGTCATAGATCACTGTGTGTCAGGAGATTTAGTCTTAGATCACTGTGTGTCAGGAGATTTAGTCATAGATCACTGTGTGTCAGGAGTTTAGTTGTAGATCACTGTGTGTCAGGAGATTTAGACGTAGATCACTGTGTGTCAAGAGATTTAGTCTTAGATCACTGTGTGTCAGGAGATTTAGTCATAGATCACTGTGTGTCAGGAGATTTAGTCATAGATCACTGTGTGTCAGGAGATTTAGTCATAGATCACTGTGTGTCAGGAGATTTAGACGTAGATCACTGTGTGTCAGGAGATTTAGTCATAGATCACTGTGTGTCAGGAGATTTAGTGGTAGATCACTGTGTGTCAGGAGATTTAGTCGTAGATCACTGTGTGTCAGGAGATTTAGTCATAGATCGCTGAGTGTCAGGAGATTTAGTGGTAGATCGCTGTGTGTCAGGAGATTTAGTCATAGATCACTGTGTGTCAGGAGTTTAGTCGTAGATCACTGTGTGTCAGGAGATTTAGTCATAGATCACTGTGTGTCAGGAGATTTAGTGGTAGATCACTGTGTGTCAAGAGATTTAGTCTTAGATCACTGTGTGTCAGGAGATTTAGTCATAGATCACTGTGTGTCAGGAGATTTAGTCAGATCACTGTGTGTCAGGAGATTTAGTCGTAGATCACTGTGTGTCAGGAGATTTAGTCATAGGTCACTGAGTGTCAGGAGATTTAGTGGTAGATCACTGTGTGTCAGGAGATTTAGTCATAGATCACTGTGTGTCAGGAGATTTAGTCATAGATCACTGTGTGTCAGGAGATTTAGACGTAGATCACTGTGTGTCAGGAGATTTAGTCAGATCGCTGAGTGTCAGGAGATTTAGTGGTAGATCACTGTGTGTCAGGAGATTTAGTCATAGATCACTGTGTGTCAGGAGATATAGTTGTAGATCGCTGTGTGTCAGGAGATTTAGTCATAGATCGCTGAGTGTCAGGAGATTTAGTCATAGATCACTGTGTGTCAGGAGTTTAGTCGTAGATCACTGTGTGTCAGGAGATTTAGTCATAGATCACTGTGTGTCAAGAGATTTAGTCAGATCGCTGAGTGTCAGGAGATTTAGTCGTAGATCGCTGTGTGTCAGGAGATTTAGTCGTAGATCGCTGTGTGTCCGGAGATTTAGTCGTAGATCACTGTGTGTCAGGAGATTTAGTCAGATCGCTGTGTGTCAGGAGATTTAGTCATAGATCACTGTGTGTCAGGAGATTTAGTCAAAGATCACTGTGTGTCAGGAGATTTAGACGTAGATCACTGTGTGTCAGGAGATTTAGTCAGATCGCTGAGTGTCAGGAGATTTAGTGGTAGATCACTGTGTGTCAGGAGATTTAGTCATAGATCACTGTGTGTCAGGAGATTTAGTCGTAGATCGCTGTGTGTCAGGAGATTTAGTCATAGATCGCTGTGTGTCAGGAGATTTAGTCATAGATCACTGTGTGTCAGGAGATTTAGTCATAGATCACTGTGTGTCAGGAGATTTAGTCGTAGATCACTGTGTGTCAGGAGATTTAGTCATAGATCACTGTGTGTCAGGAGATTTAGTCATAGATCACTGTGTGTCAGGAGTTTAGTCGTAGATCACTGTGTGTCAGGAGATTTAGTCATAGATCACTGTGTGTCAGGAGATTTAGTCTTAGATCACTGTGTGTCAGGAGATTTAGTCATAGATCACTGTGTGTCAGGAGTTTAGTCGTAGATCACTGTGTGTCAGGAGATTTAGACGTAGATCACTGTGTGTCAAGAGATTTAGTCTTAGATCACTGTGTGTCAGGAGATTTAGTCATAGATCACTGTGTGTCAGGAGATTTAGTCATAGATCACTGTGTGTCAGGAGATTTAGTCATAGATCACTGTGTGTCAGGAGATTTAGTCATAGATCACTGTGTGTCAGGAGATTTAGACGTAGATCACTGTGTGTCAAGAGATTTAGTCTTAGATCACTGTGTGTCAGGAGATTTAGTGGTAGATCACTGTGTGTCTGGAGATTTAGTCATAGATCACTGTGTGTCAGGAGATTTAGTCATAGATCGCTGAGTGTCAGGAGATTTAGTGGTAGATCGCTGTGTGTCAGGAGATTTAGTCATAGATCACTGTGTGTCAGGAGTTTAGTCGTAGATCACTGTGTGTCAGGAGATTTAGTCATAGATCACTGTGTGTCAGGAGATTTAGTGGTAGATCACTGTGTGTCAAGAGATTTAGTCTTAGATCACTGTGTGTCAGGAGATTTAGTCATAGATCACTGTGTGTCAGGAGATTTAGTCAGATCACTGTGTGTCAGGAGATTTAGTCGTAGATCACTGTGTGTCAGGAGATTTAGTCATAGGTCACTGAGTGTCAGGAGATTTAGTGGTAGATCACTGTGTGTCAGGAGATTTAGTCATAGATCACTGTGTGTCAGGAGATTTAGACGTAGATCACTGTGTGTCAGGAGATTTAGTCAGATTGCTGAGTGTCAGGAGATTTAGTGGTAGATCACTGTGTGTCAGGAGATTTAGTCATAGATCACTGTGTGTCAGGAGATTTAGTGGTAGATCACTGTGTGTCAAGAGATTTAGTCTTAGATCACTGTGTGTCAGGAGATTTAGTCATAGATCACTGTGTGTCAGGAGATTTAGTCAGATCACTGTGTGTCAGGAGATTTAGTCGTAGATCACTGTGTGTCAGGAGATTTAGTCATAGGTCACTGAGTGTCAGGAGATTTAGTGGTAGATCACTGTGTGTCAGGAGATTTAGTCATAGATCACTGTGTGTCAGGAGATTTAGACGTAGATCACTGTGTGTCAGGAGATTTAGTCAGATCGCTGAGTGTCAGGAGATTTAGTGGTAGATCACTGTGTGTCAGGAGATTTAGTCGTAGATCACTGTGTGTCAGGAGATTTAGTCATAGATCACTGTGTGTCAGGAGATATAGTTGTAGATCGCTGTGTGTCAGGAGATTTAGACGTAGATCACTGTGTGTCAGGAGATTTAGTCATAGATCGCTGAGTGTCAGGAGATTTAGTCATAGATCACTGTGTGTCAGGAGTTTAGTCGTAGATCACTGTGTGTCAGGAGATTTAGTCATAGATCACTGTGTGTCAAGAGATTTAGTCAGATCGCTGAGTGTCAGGAGATTTAGTCGTAGATCGCTGTGTGTCAGGAGATTTAGTCGTAGATCGCTGTGTGTCCGGAGATTTAGTCGTAGATCACTGTGTATCAGGAGATTTAGTCAGATCGCTGTGTGTCAGGAGATTTAGTCATAGATCACTGTGTGTCAGGAGATTTAGTCAAAGATCACTGTGTGTCAGGAGATTTAGACGTAGATCACTGTGTGTCAGGAGATTTAGTCAGATCGCTGAGTGTCAGGAGATTTAGTGGTAGATCACTGTGTGTCAGGAGATTTAGTCATAGATCACTGTGTGTCAGGAGATTTAGTCGTAGATCGCTGTGTGTCAGGAGATTTAGTCGTAGATCACTGTGTGTCAGGAGATTTAGTGGTAGATCACTGTGTGTCAGGAGATTTAGTCTTAGATCACTGTGTGTCAGGAGATTTAGTCATAGATCGCTGTGTGTCAGGAGATTTAGTCATAGATCACTGTGTGTCAGGAGATTTAGTCATAGATCGCTGTGTGTCAGGAGATTTAGTCATAGATCACTGTGTGTCAGGAGATTTAGTCATAGATCACTGTGTGTTAGGAGATTTAGTCATAGATCACTGTGTGTCAGGAGATTTAGTCGTAGATCACTGTGTGTCAGGAGATTTAGTGGTAGATCACTGTGTGTCAGGAGATTCAGTCTTAGATCACTGTGTGTCAGGAGATTTAGTCGTAGATCGCTGTGTGTCAGGAGATATAGTTGTAGATCGCTGTGTGTCAGGAGATTTAGTCATAGATCACTGTGTGTCAGGAGATATAGTCGTAGATCGCTGTGTGTCAGGAGATTTAGTCATAGATCACTGTGTGTCAGGAGATTTAGTCTTAGATCACTGTGTGTCAGGAGATTTAGTCTTAGATCACTGTGTGTCAGGAGATTAAGTCTTAGATCACTGTGTGTCTGGAGATTTAGTCTTAGATCACTGTGTCAGGAGATTTAGTCATAGATCACTGTGTGTCAGGAGATATAGTTGTAGATCGCTGTGTGTCAGGAGATTTAGTCATAGATCACTGTGTGTCAGGAGATATAGTCGTAGATCGCTGTGTGTCAGGAGATTTAGTCATAGATCACTGTGTGTCAGGAGATTTAGACGTAGATCACTGTGTGTCAGGAGATTTAGTCAGATCGCTGAGTGTCAGGAGATTTAGTCATAGATCGCTGTGTGTCAGGAGATTTAGTCATAGATCACTGTGTGTCAGGAGATTTAGACGTAGATCGCTGTGTGTCAGGAGATTTAGTTGTAGATCACTGTGTGTCAGGAGATTTAGTCATAGATCACTGTGTGTCAAGAGATTTAGTCATAGATCACTGTGTGTCAGGAGATTTAGTCGTAGATCGCTGTGTGTCAGGAGATTTAGTTGTAGATCGCTGTGTGTCCGGAGATTTACAATTCCTCCTTTACTTGTAGACAAATTTTCATAAAACTTCACAGGTATATGTTATGGAACATGTGCAGATGTTCATGCAGCTGTTTAAATTCCAAAATTTTGGTTGTCATGGTTACTGGTTATGAGTTTATTTTAGTTGCCATTCACTCATGCAGATTGCGGGGTATTAGTCAGCCATCCTGGTAACAGCATCCATTTTGGTCAGTTTTGACCGTTGTATTAAGGTATTCTGTTCACAATCTATATTTGTACTCTAGAACATATTGAGCATCCATTATTAATCAGACTGCAAATCTGATTGTGAACCCCAGACTGTTTAACCCTATTCTCCCTAAAAACAAAATAGCCTAATCTATACTAAGCCTATGGTACAGTTCATTTGTTGTGGATGGGAGTGTGACAAAGATTTGTGTCACATACAGCACCTTTACAACTCACTGTTGACAGAGGGTGATGTAGGTCAAGTTTGTAATCCACAAAAGCAGACATTTTCCGAAGAATTGGAAGGTACTGTTGTTGGTAATTAGTAGTTACTGTTGTTGGTAATTGGTAGGTACTGTTGTAGGTAATTGGTAGGTACTGTTGTAGGTAATTGGTGGGTACTGTTGTTGGTAATTGGTAGGTACTGTTGTTGGTAATTGGTGGGTACTGTTGTAGGTAATTGGTGGGTACTGTTGTAGGTAATTGGTAGGTACTGTTGTTGGTAATTGGTAGGTACTGTTGTTGGTAATTGGTAGGTACTGTTGTAGGTAATTGGTAGGTACTGTTGTAGGTAATTGGTAGGTACTGTTGTTGGTAATTGGAAGGTACTGTTGTAGGTAATTGGTAGGTACTGTTGTAGGTAATTGGTAGGTACTGTTGTTGGTAATTGGTAGGTACTGTTGTAGGTAATTGGTAGGTACTGTTGTTGGTAATTGGTGGGTACTGTTGTAGGTAATTGGTAGGTACTGTTGTTGGTAATTGGTGGGTACTGTTGTAGGTAATTGGTAGGTACTGTTGTAGGTAATTGGTAGGTACTGTTGTTGGTAATTGGTGGGTACTGTTGTAGGTAATTGGTAGGTACTGTTGTAGGTAATTGGTATGTACTGTTGTAGGTAATTGGTAGGTACTGTTGTTGGTAATTGGTAGGTACTGTTGTTGGTAATTGGTGGGTACTGTTGTAGGTAATTGGTGGGTAATGTTGTAGGTAATTGGTAGGTACTGTTGTAGGTAATTGGTAGGTACTGTTGTAGGTAATTGGTAGGTACTGTTGTTGGTAATTGGTAGGTACTGCTGTTGGTAATTGGTAGGTACTGTTGTTGGTAATTGGTAGGTACTGTTGTAGGTAATTGGTAGGTACTGTTGTTGGTAATTGGTAGGTACTGTTGTTGGTAATTGGTAGGTACTGTTGTTGGTAATTGGTGGGTACTGTTGTAGGTAATTGGTGGGTAATGTTGTAGGTAATTGGTAGGTAATGTTGTTGGTAATTGGTAGGTACTGTTGTTGGTAATTGGTGGGTACTGTTGTTGGTAATGGTGGGTACTGTTGTTGGTAATTGGTAGGTAATGTTGTTGGTAATTGGTGGGTACTGTTGTAGGTAGGTACTGTTGTTGGTAATTGGTGGGTACTGTTGTAGGTAATTGGTAGGTACTGTTGTAGGTAGGTACTGTTGTTGGTAATTGGTAGGTACTGTTGTTGGTAATTGGTAGGTACTGTTGTAGGTAATTGGTAGGTACTGTTGTAGGTAATTGGTAGGTACTGTTGTAGGTAATTGGTAGGTACTGTTGTAGGTAATTGGTAGGTACTGTTGTTGGTAATTGGTAGGTACTGTTGTTTGTAATTGGTAGGTACTGTTGTAGGTAATTGGTGGGTACTGTTGTTTGTAATTGGTAGGTACTGTTGTAGGTAATTGGTAGGTACTGTTGTAGGTAATTGGTGGGTACTGTTGTTAGTAATTGGTAGGTACTGTTGTTGGTAATTGGTCGGTACTGTTGTAGGTAATTGGTGGGTACTGTTGTAGGTAATTGGTAGGTACTGTTGTAGGTAATTGGTGGGTACTGTTGTAGGTAATTGGTAGGTACTGTTGTAGGTAATTGGTAGGTACTGTTGTAGGTAGTTGGTGGGTACTGTTGTTGGTAATTGGTAGGTACTGTTGTTGGTAATTGGTAGGTACTGTTGTAGGTAATTGGTGGGTACTGTTGTAGGTAGTTGGTGGGTACTGTTGTAGGTAATTAGTAGTTACTGTTGTAGGTAATTGGTAGGTACTGTTGTTGGTAATTGGTAGGTACTGTTGTCTGTAATTGGTAGGTACTGTTGTAGGTAATTGGTGGGTATTGTTGTTGGTAATCGGTGAGTACTGTTGTAGGTAATTCGTAGGTACTGTTGTAGGTAATTGGTAGGTACTGTTGTTGGTAATTGGTGGGTACTGTTGTTGGTAATTGGTGGGTACTGTTGTTGGTAATTGGTGGGTACTGTTGTTAGTAATTGGTAGGTACTGTTGTTGGTAATTGGTAGGTACTGTTGTTGGTAATTGGTAGGTACTGTTGTAGGTAATTGGTGGGTATTGTTGTTGGTAATTGGTTGGTGCTATTATAAGTAATTGGAAGGCACCGTTTTTGGTAATTGGTGGGTTCTGTTGTAGGTAATTGTATTGAACTTTAATTTGGTACATGTAAGGAGTTGTATAAAGATAAGATGAAGGTCAGGTTCTAACTTTAAGTGGAGATCCACCTATGTTTTCCTGATTCTTATCCCCCGATTCTAGTAAAATGCAGTGGGGTACATTCTCTTTGGTTATTTTTGGCAGCAGGATTCTTGTCATACCTTTTAATCTAGTTTTTACAATATTTTATAAAAGTTTACTTAATGTGATGATTAATGTTGATAGATTCTTGTTCCATTTCATAATAATAAGTTATTAAACTTGTCACAAATAAATCATTTTTTTGTGATTCCTAACTTGTGTTGAGCTTTCATTACAGTGGACAATAAAACATTTAAAACTTAATTATCAGTTCCATTCCATTAATTTGTTCCAGGTGAAGCTCTACGATTAACTGTCACAGAACAGCACAATAAGGAGCTGGAAATCTTACAGTCTGTCTACGAACAAAAGCTACTTTCTCTCCAGGAATCCTTCTCAAAGGAAAGGGAACAGCACCAGCAACAGATTAGCCGACTCATGTCTCTTCAACAGGAAGCTTCCTCTGCTCATGCCCAACAGGAAGCTGTACCAACAGTGACCTCTAGTGATGAAAATGTGTTAAGTGACAGTGAATCTTCAAATCAAGTTGTTAGAGAACTGGAATCAAAACTAGCAGAAAAGGAGACTGCTATTGAGAAATTAACTAGTCAGATAGGTGAAACAAAGGAACGCTATGAAAAGAGTGACACTGGCCTAGCTGACCTTGAGAGGAAATTAAGTGATAAGTGCAAAGAATTGGATGAAATGAATCAGATTCTGAGGGAAAAAGACAATAGAATAGTCATCCTAGAAAAAGAAAAGTGTGAAGTTGAGGAAAAGTGTGCTAAAGACATGAAAGAATCAGAAACAAAATATTCCAAGGAGATGGATGAAATGACATCAAGACTGATTGATGTTCAGGTAGAGCTAGACGCATCACGGGAACAGGAACGCCTGCTGGAGGAGCAGTACGAAGAATTACAACATCAACACACGCAGGCACTGCAAGGAGCGACGGAGGACTTGGACCACCAGAAACATGTGGAGGTAGGCTCCCTCCAGTCAGAGTTCAAAGTTCAGCTAGAGATTGAACTCAAGAGACAGGCAGCAGATCTAGCATTTGATCATGAGGAAAAAATTAAGGAAATTGCTAAAAGTTATGAGAATAAAATCCAGCAACTTCAAATGGAATTCGATGAAAAATTATCAGATGTTAAATTACGAGCTTCTGACGCAATGCCAGATGAAGAGGATAAAGACAAGGCCACGGAGAAAGTGACGCGTTTATCACAGGAAGTCCAGTCTGATATAGTTGATTCTCATGTCGATGAGGATGCAGTGAGTTCAAAGGCAAGTACAGTTATTGAAGTTTCAGCAGACAATATCGGTTCACGGAGACAGGAATCAGACAATTCTATGGAAAGTGATAAAGAATCGGAAACAGAGTTACCGAGAGGAGGCCATAGTTCACCAACAGGGGGCAGTGCAATGTCATATGAAACTGAGGACGAATCACTTTCTCAGGATGTTACGGCAGGAAGTGATGAAGCAGAATCGGCACAAGATACCACACAAGACACAGATTCAGAAACTGTAGCTGGACTGTTCAAGGAAATCTCCAGGGCCAAGGAGGATACACTGTCCTTCTTGAGAGCCGAGTATGAACAAAAAATTTCTGCATTGGATGATCGGTTACGACAGGTCATGGCTGAAAATAATGAATATGAAAAAGACATGGAGGCTCTAAAAGATCAGTTAGAGGATATGATGTCGGAGAAGGCAAGTACAGAACAGAAACTAAATGAAATGAAAACAAATTATGAAAACAAATTAAAAGATATTGAAGTGTCTTCTCGGACTAGCGGTGATGTTGATAAACTACGACAGGAATATGCAAGGGAGTACGATGAAAATGTGTCTCAAATTCGTCGGGAATTTGAAGAAAAAATGGATTTACTAAGACTGGAGTTACAAGAGAGTTTTGAAACTGAAAAGGAAGATCTAGTGAAGGAACATCAAGTCAAACTGAACGAAGTAGAGGAGAAATATGAAAGTTTAATTGAAAGTAAGTACGAAAAAAAGGTTTTTGTACTATTGTTATATACACTACAAATTAGTTGGAAAAAATGTATTGATACAGGCCCTCTGGGCCTCTTGTTAAACATGATTACGGGGAAAGGCATTGTGTAATATATAGGCCTCTTTACCTTCAGATAGTCTATAGTCAAATTCTCAAACAATATTATAACAATACAATATTAAATACTTCCGGAACACTTTAACAGCTCTTGATGTTTTCCGTTTGATATTGTTAGACTCCACTCGGTCACAATGAATGAAATCCAAGAAAATATAAATTTCCATATGTATCTTTTTGTCTGTCTTCTTAATTAAGAATGTAAAACTGTAGGCAAAGTCTCTTCCAGTGTAAGTGAAAAAGCCCCACTGATTATCATTTAAGGGGAAATAACTCTGACTAGCTATTGCATTTGTATGAAATAGTAATCTCCTCTCTGCTTCAACACATCAATAATGTAATGTATACAGTGGCAGAATGAAAGTATCCAACATAAAGGAGATCACTTGGGTTTTACTGGTGTTAAGATGTTAAACGGAAATAATTAAAATTTGACAGGTATAATTAGATGTAAAAGGGGACAATGGGATTTGACTGGTGTCATTCGATTTAAAGGGAGATAACTGTGATTTAACAGGTGTTATTAAATGTCAAGGGAGATAACTGTGATTTGACAGGTATAATTAAATGTAAAAGGAGATGACTGATTTGACAGGTGTGATTAGATGTAAAGGGAGATTACTGATTTGACAGGTGTGATTAGATGTAAAGGGAGATTACTGATTTGATTTGTGTGATTAGATGTAAAAGGAGATTACTGATTTGATTTGTGTAATTAAATGTAAAGGGAGATAACTGCGATTTGACTGGTATAGTTAGATGTAAAGGGAGACAACTAGGATTGACTGGTGTGGGATTAAATGTAAAGGGAGACAACTAGGATTGACTGGTGTGGGATTAAATGTAAAGGGGGAGACAACTAGGATTGACTGGTGTGATTAAATGCAAAGGGAGACCGGTGTATTCATATGTTAAGGGAGATAACTGTGTTTTGTCTGGTGTAATTAGATTCAAAGGGAGATAACTGTGATTTTACAGGTTTGATTAAATGAAAAGGGAGATAACAGTTTGTCATGTATAATTAGATGTAAAGAAAGATAATATAACTGTGTTTTGTCTGGTGTAATTAGATGTAAAGAGAGATAACTGATTTGACAGTTGTAATTAGATGTAAAGGGAGATAACTGTATTTTGTCTGGTGTAATTAGATGTAAAGAGAGATAACTGATTTGACAGTTGTAATTAGATGTAAAGGGAGATAACTGTGTTTTGTCTCGCGTAATTAGATGTATAGAGAGATAACTGATTTGACAGTTGTAATTAGATGTATAGAGAGATAACTGATTTGATAGTTGTAATTAGATGTAAAGAGAGATAACTGATTTGACAGTTGTAATTAGATGTAAAGGGAGATAACTGATCTCCTAATTTGACAGGTGTTAGGAGTGGAGATGCTCCTGAGGTGGCTGATATTGTTCGAGATCGAATAGACACAGAACTGGAAATGGCCAAGACTCTGATGCAACAAGAATTTGATGAAACACTTGAATCTGAACAGGTCAGTATCAATATTACTACAGTCGCTAGGTAGGTTAAATGGTCACTTGTGTACATACATGCATGTATATAAGGTCACTTGTATCTGAATGATCAGTATAGAAATCAGTAACTGTATTTTCCTTCACTCATTTTCACTTTTAACTAATTCAACCTTTGAATTGGAAGAGTTCAAATGTGTCTTTAGGGGTGAATGAGTAAATTGAACAGTAAAATAAGATGTCAATACACTTATACAGTTCATCATCAAATACTGTATACCGGGAAAGTTTTGTCCATCAGATGTTAATTTTAAAACATTTGAATTGGAAGAGTTAATAGTGAATAAATGTAGTTAACAGGGGAGATAATAATAATAGACCGCTTTATCATGACCTAAATAATAATAATATAATCATGAACAGGAAACTAATTTTGTTCAATTGTTGTATCAAAACATTTTGGTGTGGGTTTGTCAAATGGAAGATCTTTATCAAATTCGGGATTCAGGTAATAGAGCCAACGCTGTTCATACTGGTTGGATGGGTTATATATTTCTTCACTCCTCAGCTGGATACCCAATAGTATGGAGGGTGGTCGAGCAATGAAGAAATTGAAATATATGTATCGATCACAACAGCATAAAGAGTGGATGTTTACTAAATTCATTTGGTACTTGTTGACCGGTTTCACCCTCCCTGGCTTCTTCAGGAAAACATTCTCAATTTCCTTATCCCTAACATACTAAGAATACGGCTCCACTATTCTAAAAATAGTATACATGTATCTGATTTTATCATATTCCGATTTTTTCTGTTCCATATACAGACTCGAATGGTGGAACAGCAACAACAGGAATTGGATGATCTACAGTCCCAACATGAGAGTGATATTGCCGATTGTCGCCAAACACTTGAGGCCGAATTTACGGCTCGCCTGCGTGAACTAGAACAACTCCACTTGGAGGAGATTACGAAACTTCAAAATGAGCTCGTGAACTCTTCTGTCGAATCGGTACCTCAGGAGTCAGACTCCAAACAGGAAGTGTCTGAACCTGTGTCTGCCGATGTAGACTCCAAACAGGAAGTGTCTGAACCCGTGTCTGCCGATGTGGACGAGAACCAGGCTCAATTGGTTGCGGAAATCACAGAGAGTTTAACAGAGAAACACCAGACAGAGCTGGCATCTCTCCAATCTCATTATGATGCCAAAATCATGGAACTGGAAGAGAAATATTCGGTAAGAATGACCAAAGAACCAAAATTCACTTGTAAGATAATTATTGTGTTAAGAGTAGAGTTTCATTCAAACTGTTGTGAGAGTGAAACAGCACTGTTTTCTTCATTGGCCCAATGGGTAAGGTCTACTCTATTAGTAAGAAATATTTAAATATAGTCAATCAGTAAAATACTACCCTTCTGGATTGGGCCATTCTTCATACTGGTTGTAAAATTCAGACACATGACCTTAGGGTAAACTTTAAGTCACTTCACCCAGGTATGACCCACATGGACCAAATCACATGATGGATCAGTCTGGTGTAGGATGGTAGAAGCTTCGAAAGAAAAATAAATGCCGTAGAAATCTGAATAATTTTTTTAATTGTTGTTGTTCTAGGGGGAGATAAACCAGCTGATATCGCGACTAGACGGTCATCTGACGATAAATACTGGTACCATGGAACTAGCCGGAGTGGTGTCCCCTGTCCTCTCTGTGCCTCGGGTAAGTATAAAACCATGTTAAAAGAAAATTATATATTGACTCTTAAATAATCACTCCTCCTTACTTTTTGTGATGAAATTCTGAAGTAAGGATAAGAGAGATAAAGACATATTCTTCTCTATGTATCGTCGATATCCAGGGGAAAACTCACCTTAACTCTCTGAAGGCAAGTTCAGGTGAAAAAAAAACTGACCAATCGCTAGACTGCATCGAGATGGTGCCCCTGGGGTAGAGAGGCATGTGTTGTCCCTGGGGTGAGAGAGGCTTGTGGAGCCCCTGGGGAAGAGAGAGGCATGTGTTGTCCCTGGGGTTAGAGAGGCATGTGGTGCCCCTGGAGGTAAAGAGGCATGTGGTGCCCCGGGGGTAGAAAGGCATGGGGTGCCCGAAGGGGGTAGAGAGGCATGTGGTGCCCTTGGGGGTAGAGATACATGTTGTGTCCCTGGGGTAGAGAGGCATGTGGGGCCCCTGGGGGTAGAGATGCATGTGGTGCCCCTGGGTGTAGTGAGGCATGTGGATCCCCTGGGGGTAGAGAGGCATGTGGTGCCCCGGTGGAAGAGAGGCATGTGGTGCCCCTAGGGGTAGAGAGGCATGTGGAGCCCCGGGGTAGAGAGGCATATTGAGCCCGTCGGGGTAGAGAGGCATGTGGAGCCCGTCGGGGTAGAGAGGCATGTGGAGCCCCGGGGTAGAGAGGCATGTAAAGCCTGTCGGAGTAGAGAGGCATGTGGTGCCAGTTAGGTAGAGAGGCATGTGGAGCACCGGGGGTAGAGAGGCATGTGGAGCCCCGGGGGTAGAGAGGCATGTGGAGCCCCAGGGATGGAGAGGCATGTGGTGCCAGTTGGGTAAAGAGGCATGTGGAGCCCCGGGGGTAGAGAGGCATGTGGAGGCCCGGGGGTAGAGAGGCATGTGGAGCCCCGGGGATAGAGAGGCATGGGGTGCCCCGGAGGTAGAGAGGCATGTGGAGCCCCGGGGGTAGAGAGGCATGTGGAGCCCGAGGGGTAGAGAGGCATGTAGAGGCCCTGGGGTAGAGAGGCATGTGGAGCCCCTGGGTGTAGAGAGGCATGTGGAGCCCCAGGGATAGAGAGGCATGTGGTGCCAGTTGGGTAGAGAGGCATGTGGAGCTCCAGGGGTAGAGAGGCATGTGGAGGCGCGGGGGTAGAGAGGCATGTGGAGCCCCGGGGATAGAGAGGCATGTGGAGCCTCGGGGGTAGAGAGGCATGTGGAGCCCCGGGTAGAGAGCATGTGGAGCCAGAGGGGTAGAGAGGCATGTAGAGCCCCGGGGGTAGAGAGGCATGTGGAGCCCCTGGGTGTAGAGAGGCATGTGGTGCCCCTGGGTGTAGAGAGGCATGTGGTGCCCCTGGGTGTAGAGAGGCATGTGGAGTCCCGGGGGTAGAGAGGCATGTGGAGCCCCGGGGGTAGAGAGGCATGTGGAGCCCCGGGGGTAGAGAGGCATGTGGAGCCCCAGGGATAGAGAAGCATGTAGAGAGGCATGTGGTGCCCCTGGGTGTAGAGAGGCATGTGGAGCCCCTGGGGTAGAGAGGCATGTGGTGCCCCTAGGTGTAGAGAGGCATGTGGAGCCCCGGGGGTAGAGAGGCATGTGGTGCCTGTCGGGTAGAGAGGTTCGAGGAGCCCTGGGGTAGAGAGGCATATTTTTCCATGGCCCAGTAAATTGCCCCTATCAAACCATCACCAATGGAGACAGGGATATGAAGTTAAGGTTTTTCTTGAGAGACAGCCACTATGAGGAGATATTTACGGTATGAGATTTACTTTGCCGTGGTTGCTTAAGTATCCAGGTGATCAATGCTACCATCAGGTCCACAATGTTTTGTTCACCATATTGTTACATCAGTAAATATCCAGGTGACGTTTGACGAATGAAAAATGCCATTAGTGTTTGTTATATTGTAAGACATTTCTAATCCAAAATAAACATCAAAGTTCCTACTCATGAGTCACACCAGGGGCTGTGTGCATTACAAAAAACTGGTAATATTATAAAAATACTTTCACAAAGACATAATTTATTCTTAAATCAATACTGTGTAGCAGATGTCTCATTTATATTGATATATTTCTTAACTTTCTGGAAGCTGACATATGTATAAAATGTATTTTATAAACTATTCTGATCAATGAAATTGTAGAAATTTTAAAATATGACTAATACATCAATCTGTTTTGATATATTTCTGCTGAAAACAATCAAAATATTTAAAGCAGAAAACTTAACTGCATTTACAAATTCTAGTATTGCATAATGATGATCAGTTGTGAAATGGGTTGAGTATTGCAGACCTGCTAAAATCCCTGATGCTTATAGCTACAATGTAACCTGTCTAAACTGGACACTAAGGTACAATGTAACCTGTCTAAACTGGACACTAAGGTACAATGTAACCTGTCTAAACTGGACACTAAGCTACAATGTAACCTGTCTAAACTGGACACTAAGCTATAATGTAACCTGTCTAAACCGGACACTAAGGTACAATGTAACCTGTCTAAACTGGACACTAAGGTACAATGTAACCTGTCTAAACTGGACACTAAGGTACAATGTAACCTGTCTAAACTGGACACTAAGGTACAATGTAACCTGTCTAAACTGGACACTAAGGTACAATGTAACCTGTCTAAACTGGACACTAAGCTACAATGTAACCTGTCTAAACTGGACACTAAGGTACAATGTAACTTGTCTAAACTGGACACTAAGGTACAATGTAACCTGTCTAAACTGGACACTAAGGTACAGTGTAACCTGTCTAAACTGGACACTGAGGTACAGTGTTACCTGTCTAAACTGGACACTAAGGTACAATGTAACCTGTCTAAACTGGACACTAAGATACAATGTTACCTGTCTAAACTGGACACTAAGCTACAATGTAACCTGTCTAAACTGGACACTAAGGTACAATGTAACCTGTCTAAACTGGACACTAAGCTACAATGTAACCTGTCTAAACTGGACACTAAGGTACAGTGTAACCTGTCTAAACTGGACACTAAGCTACAATGTAACCTGTCTAAACTGGACACTAAGCTACAATGTAACCTGTCTAAACTGGACACTAATCTACAATGTAACATTTCTGGGTTAGGGTTAGGGGGAGGCAGAGGCTTTTAGTTAGCCATTGACTTACAGTTCTAGTTATGCATGGAAAAGACAGGGACAAGTTTTACAGATAAATTGTGTGATAATAGTGTGAACATTTATACAGAACTTTAGATTGTATAGTGTTGTGACAGGTTCACATGTTATTCGATATATGTCATTGTTTTACAGATGTTGTTTAGAATATATGATGGACCCTTTTATTGTTTACATTTAGAATCGTTAGATGAAGAATTGAATAAACATAACCTGTAGCTGTTATCAAGATTTTGTGGACATTGATACAATGGGTTTGATTTTATGTGTTAAGGCGAGTGTGGTCACCAGGGATACGTAGTTAGATTTAATATTGTCCAATCAGCATCAGCACACCTTGACTGTAGGCGGCTACAGATGGTGCATACAGCGATCACTGAAGGGTATCCTGGAGCAATGCTGCTCAAAATGTGGAGCAGACGTCACAGATGTTTTGTCTGTACTCTATATTCCTAGCCTTAGGCCAGTGTTCCTAGCTACAGTCCAGAGTGTTCCTAGCTATAGGCCAGTGTTCCTAGCTACAGTCCAGAGTGTTCCTAGCTATAGGCCAGTGTTCCTACCTATAGGCCAGTTTTGGTTATAGTGTTCCCTGCTTGAGGCCACAGTGTTCCTTGATGCAGTCACAGATTGTTCCTGACCCACAATAGTGGGAAGATGTCAACAATGATAAAGGAAAGCCTTCAATCTGATTTATTTATATACTTTCTTGAAATCTAAATTATTGCAGTTAGAAAATTAGTTAAAATCAAAGGACGGGAAAATTCAGTTAAGTTGCTATATTTTCTTTCTTTCCATAAGAAAACAAAAAAACATTGAATAGACTGTTTGAGGTAAGAGGAAATTGTCCAAAACCTAGTTATACTACAGATTTGAGCCCATTGATGAAGTTAAGGTAAGCCTTTACTAATTACTACAGATCTGAGCCCATTGATGAAGTGAAGGTAAGCCTTTACTAATTACTACAGATCTGAGCCCTTTGATCAAGTGAAGGTAAGCTTTTACTAATTACTACAGATCTGAGCCCATTGATCAAGTGAAGGTAAGCCTTTACTAATTACTACAGATCTGAGCCCATTGATCAAGTGAAGATAAGCCTTTACTAATTACTACAGATCTGAGCCCATTGATGAAGTGAAGGTAAGCCTTTACTAATTACTACAGATCTGAGCCCATTGATGAAGTGAAGGTAAGCCTTTACTAATTACTACAGATCTGAGCCCAGTGATCAAGTGAAGGTAAGCTTTACTAATTACTACAGATCTGAGCCCTTTGATCAAGTGAAGGTAAGCTTTTACTAATTACTACAGATCTGAGCCCTTTGATCAAGTGAAGGTAAGCCTTTACTAATTACTACAGATCTGAGCCCATTGATCAAGTGAAGATAAGCCTTTACTAATTACTACAGATCTGAGCCCATTGATCAAGTGAAGGTACATGTAAGCCTTTACTAATTACTACAGATCTGAGCCCATTGATGAAGTGAAGATAAGCCTTTACTAATTACTACAGATCTGAGCCCATTGATCAAGTGAAGGTAAGCCTTTACTAATTACTACAGATCTGAGCCCATTGATCAAGTGAAGGTAAGCCTTTACTAATTACTACAGATCTGAGCCCTTTGATCAAGTGAAGGTAAGCTTTTACTAATTACTACAGATCTGAGCCCATTGATCAAGTGAAGATAAGCCTTTACTAGTTACTACAGATCTGAGCCCATTGATGAAGTGAAGGTAAGCTTTACTAATTACTACAGATCTGAGCCCAGTGATCAAGTGAAGATAAGCCTTTACTAATTACTACAGATCTGAGCCCAGTGATCAAGTGAAGGTAAGCTTTACTAATTACTACAGATTCACTTGTTAAGGTATACAAATGTATTAAGATAATTTACATACTGCAGTAGCTGCTCTGTACAATGTTTACTTACATATCCCTGGTGGTCGTGAATCACCCTTACATTGCCAAGGTGTCACATGTTACATGTATGAAACTTGTGTCACCAATATCGTGACGAGTTTGTGTGATCAGTTATGCTATTCAGCAAGTACCTGTATATATATATTGATGTTAAGTGAAGGAAGTTGCAACAGAGAACTAAGTGCCCTTATATGGAATAATTCTGGACATAGCCCTTATATGGAATAACTCTGGACATAGCCCTTATATGGAATAATTCTGGACATAGCCCTTATATGGAATAATTCTGGACATAGCCCTTATATGGAATAATTCTGGACATAGCCCTTATATGGAATAATTCTGGACATAGCCCTTATATGGAATAATTCTGGACATAGCCCTTATATGGAGTAATGTCGGACATAGCTTACTACAGCTGTACCTGAGAGTCTGTAGGTAATACCAGAGTACCTGCAATGATATGTGATTTGATGTATCTGAACTCTGTGTATAGGTAATACCGGAGTACCTGAAATGATATGTGATTTGATGTATCAGAGCTCTGTGTGTAGGTAATACCAGAGTACCTGAAATGATATGTGATTTGATGTATCAGAGCTCTGTGTGTAGGTAATACCAGAGTACCTGAAATGATATGTGATTTGATGTATCAGAGCTCTGTGTAGGTAATACCAGAGTACCTGAAATGATATGTGATTTGATGTATCAGAGCTCTGTGTGTAGGTAATACCAGAGTACCTGAAATGATATGTGATTTGATGTATCAGAGCTCTGTGTGTAGGTAATACCAGAGTACCTGAAATGATATGTGATTTGATGTATCAGAGCTCTGTGTGTAGGTAATACCGGAGTACCTGAAATGATATGTGATTTGATGTATCAGAGCTCTGTGTGTAGGTAATACCAGAGTACCTGAAATGATATGTGATTTGATGTATCTGAGCTCTGTGTGTAGGTAATACCGGAGTACCTGCAATGATATGTGATTTGATGTATCAGCTGGGCTCTGTGTGTAGGTAATACCGGAGTACCTGAAATGATATGTGATTTGATGTATCAGAGCTCTGTGTGTAGGTAATACTGGAGTACCTGAAATGATATGTGATTTGATGTATCTGAGCTCTGTGTGTAGGTAATACCAGAGTACCTGAAATGATATGTGATTTGATGTATCAGAGCTCTGTGTGTAGGTAATACCGGAGTACCTGAAATGATATGTGATTTGATGTATCAGCTGAGCTCTGTGTGTAGGTTGTACATGCACTATAAATAGTGTAATGTGTGCAATTCCAACAACTGTATCAAGAAACAATTTAAAAGCAGTATTGTTTGTAAGTACTCTTTCTAATGTAATGAGAATTTCATGTAAATTCATTTTAAGTTTGATGGATGAATGACATTTTCAAACATCATCAGGCCAAGGATGTGTACTGTAGATGGTATGGATGTGTACTGTAGATGGTATGGATGTGTACTGTAGATGGTATGGATGTGTACTGTAGATGGTATGGATGTGTACTGTAGATGGTATGGATGTGTACTGTAGATGGTATGGATGTGTACTGTAGATGGTATGGATGTGTACTGTAGATGGTATGGATGTGTACTGTAGATGGTATGGATGTGTACTGTAGATGGTATGGATGTGTACTGTAGATGGTATGGATGTGTACTGTAGATGGTATGGATGTGTACTGTAGATGGTATGCATGTGTACTGTAGATGGTATGCATGTGTACTGTAGATGGTATGGATGTGTACTGTAGATGGTATGGATGTGTACTGTAGATGGTATGGATGTGTACTGTAGATGGTATGCATGTGTACTGTAGATGGTATGCATGTGTACTGTAGATGGTATGCATGTGTACTGTAGATGGTATGGATGTGTACTGTAGATGGTATGGATGTGTACTGTAGATGGTATGGATGTGTACTGTAGATGGTATGGATGTGTACTGTAGATGGTATGGATGTGTACTGTAGATGGTATGCATGTGTACTGTAGATGGTATGGATGTGTACTGTAGATGGTATGCATGTTCCTATTGTAATGCATTGTTTCCAACAGCTCACTTTGCTGTTTGAATAACTAGACTTTAGTTTACTCTTATGTAAAGTGTCTTGCTCAGGGACAATCCTGTCATTACAGGATTCAAACCTACAGAATGGCCATCAATAGACTGTAGCATTACAAAGTCTGATGGGTAGCCCTCATATGTTGGGAATACTTTTACAATGTTTGTTTACAGCTACCATTAGACAAGCTAGATCAGGAGGCCGGCATGGAGAGGCAGGGCTCGTCTGAAGATGACCAATCATCTGTCCCCACTCGCAGCACTCCCCGTGACCTTGACAGTGAGAGGTCAATTGACAGATCGGAAACCATGGAAACGCTTGTACCTCCTGCACAGATCAGTCCCACCTCAGAGATGGTGAGTTCATCTTGTGTGTTTTTTGTTTAAAGTTGTTTTGCAGTTTTGTTTGAAATGAATTTCAGTGAATTTTTTTCCCATCCGAGTTTAATGCACAAATTCTTTTTAGCATCATGTACATCTATGTAAAAGTTTAGCAATATCACCTCAAAGCCATGGGTATTCACAAAAAAACCTCAATGACCTATTTTGGAGTTTGAAAAAATATAAAGATTTGGCTTCATACACCAGATCATCATCAGCTGATGACAATTAGTCTCATGTCATGTACCAGATCATTAAGGATTTGAGACCAGGCTAAGCAGCTGATGTCATAGTCTCTGTCATGTACCAGATCATTAAGGATTTGGGACCAGGCTAAGCAGCTGATGACATATAGTCTCTGTCATGTCATGTACCAGATCATTAAGGATTTGGGACCAGGCTAAGCAGCTGATGTCATAGTCCCTGTCATGTCATGTACCAGATCATTAAGGATTTGGGACCAGACTAAGCAGCTGATGTCATAGTCTCTGTCATGTCATGTACCAGATCATTAAGGATTTGAGACCAGGCTAAGCAGCTGATGTCATATAGTCTCTGTCATGTCATGTACCTGATCATTAAGGATTTGGGACCAGGCTAAGCAGCTGATGTCATATAGTCTCTGTCATGTCATGTACCTGATCATTAAGGATTTGGGACCAGGCTAAGCAGCTGATGACATATAGTCTCTGTCATGTCATGTACCAGATCATTAAGGATTTGGGACCAGGCTAAGCAGCTGATGTCATAGTCTCTGTCATGTCATGTACCAGATCATTAAGGATTTGAGACCAGGCTAAGCAGCTGATGTCATAGTCCCTGTCATGTACCAGATCATTAAGGATTTGAGACCAGGCTAAGCAGCTGATGACATAGTCCCTGTCATGTACCAGATCATTAAGGATTTGGGACCTGGTTAAGCTTATTATAGACCTAGATTAGTAACATGTTTATTAATGTTTATTCTAGCTGAGTGATCGCGACCATGACAGCCTCAAGTCGGAGGAATTAATGATGCGGTTTGACAGTGAATCAGAGGACAACGGAATGGAGGAGCGACCGGGTGCTAGATTGGGTCATGTCCCAGTTGACAATGGTAACTACAGCTCTGAGGAGGAAACGATTAACTCCCCTGGTAGGCTGATTACCTCCCCTGATCAGCCCACAGCTCCGTTAGAAGAGGAACTTATTATTCCCCACCTGGCTCGGAGTCAAAATACCACCCCTCAAGGCGACGAGTCGAAAGAGAAGCAGATTGAGGAGAAAGAACAAGATGAAAGTGAGGCTGATCGTAGTGCCAGTCCCACAGATCTTTTGTTACAGACCCAATCATTGGCTGCTTTCACATTGCCAGCGTCAATTGTTGAATCTTCAACGGGATCCAACTCAGCTGATTTCCAAGAGACATTGTTGATGGAAGTGAAGGAAAAGGATGAAAAAATCAAACAGGTTGGATTATAGAATTTTATAAAAGTATTGGCTATTGATGGACGCATGACTAGCTTATATCCTTAAAATAAAAGCACCTTCAGGCTACTGAAAACTTTCTCCCTTATTGTGTAATTTTGTTGTCGGATTTCTTGTCTTCTCTCAGTGAAGAAGAAATAAACCTGGGTGATAATTTGATCATTTAGTGGTTTATGGGATGACTAACTTAACCCGAACTTATTTTCACTTTGATGTTTAAGTCTAGTCATAGTGTGATTGTTGTGTCCAGAACAGATTTGTTCTGATGGTAGTACAACTGTGAAGATTATTTTGTTGTTATTTAGCTGGAGGCAGAGATCCAGACTCTGAATGGACAGTTGAAAAAGCAAACTGAGGAGGAGAATCTGATTTTACTGAGGAGAGAAAGAGAGGCTCAAGAGGACCAGAATCTAGAAGAACTTCTCCGACAGGATGTATCCAGGGTAAACAAAGAGAGGTGAGGACATTTTGTTTTTACTCGGGGAGAAGACCTACAAAATTGAGGTGGGGATACAGGCTGGTAAGTGTTATGGGTTAGAGGGAGGTGGGGATACAGGCTGATAAGTATTATGGGTTAGAGGGAGGTAGGGATACAGGCTGATAAGTGTTATGGGTTAGAGGGAGGTGGGGATACAGGCTGATAAGTATTATGGGTTAGAGGGAGGTGGGGATACAGGCTAATAAGTATTATGGGTTAGAGGGAGGTAGGGATACAGGCTGATAAGTATTATGGGTTAGAGGGAGGTGGGGATACAGGCTGATAAGTATTATGGGTTAGAGGGAGGTAGGGATACAGGCTGATAAGTATTATGGGTTAGAGGGAGGTAGGGATACAGGCTGATAAGTATTATGGGTTAGAGGGAGGTAGGGATACAGGCTGATAAGTATTATGGGTTAGAGGGAGGTAGGGATACAGGCTGATAAGTATTATGGGTTAGAGGGAGGTGGAAACAAGAGGTGGGGATACAGGCTGATAAGTATTATGGGTTAGAGGGAGGTTGAAACAAGAGGTGGGGATACAGGCTGATAAGTATTATGGGTTAGAGGGAGGTTGAAACAAGAGGTGGGGATACAGGCTGACAAGTAATATGGGTTAGAGGGAGGTAGAAACAAGAGGTGGGGATACAGGCTGATAAGTATTATGGGTTAGAGGGAGGTAGGGATACAGGCTGATAAGTATTATGGGTTAGAGGGAGGTTGAAACAAGAGGTGGGGATACAGGCTGATAAGTATTGTGGGTTAGAGGGAGGTTGAAACAAGAGGTGGGGATACAGGCTGATAAGTATTATGGGTTAGAGGGAGGTAGAAACATGAGGTGGGGATACAGACTGATAAGTATAATGGGTTAGAGGGAGGTGGAAACAAGGGGTGGGGATACAGACTGATAAGTATTATGGGTTAGAGGGAGGTGGAAACATAGGTGGGGATACAGGCTGACAAGTAATATGGGTTAGAGGGAGGTTGAAACAAGAGGTGGGGATACAGGCTGATAAGTATTATGGGTTAGAGGGAGGTGGAAACATAGGTGGGGATACAGGCTGACAAGTAATATGGGTTAGAGGGAGGTGGGGATACAGGCTGATAAGTATTATGGGTTAGAGGAAGGTTGAAACAAGAGGTGGGGATACAGGCTGATAAGTATTATGGGTTAGAGGGAGGTTGAAACAAGAGGTGGGGATACAGGCTGATAAGTATTATGGGTTAGAGGGAGGTTGAAACAAGAGGTGGGGATACAGGCTGATAAGTATTATGGGTTAGAGGGAGGTTGAAACAAGAGGTGGGGATACAGGCTGATAAGTATTATGGGTTATAGGGAGGTGGGGATACAGGCTGATAAGTATTATGGGTTAGAGGGAGGTGGGGATACAGGCTGATAAGTATTATGGGTTAGAGGGAGGTAGGGATACAGGCTGATAAGTATTATGGGTTAGAGGGAGGTAGGGATACAGGCTGATAAGTATTATGGGTTAGAGGGAGGTAGGGATACAGAATGATAAGTATTATGGGTTAGAGGGAGGTGGGGATACAGGCTGATAAGTATTATGGGTTAGAGGGAGGTGGGGATACAGGCTGATAAGTATTATGGGTTATAGGGAGGTGTAAACAAGAGGTGGGGATACAGGCTGATAAGTATTATGGGTTAGAGGGATGTGGGGATACAGGCTGATAAGTATTATGGGTTAGAGGGAGGTAGGGATACAGGCTGATAAGTATTATGGGTTAGAGGGAGGTAGGGATACAGGCTGATAAGTATTATGGGTTAGAGGGAGGTGGGGATACAGGCTGATAAGTATTATGGGTTAGAGGGAGGTAGGGATACAGGCTGATAAGTATTATGGGTTAGAGGGAGGTGGGGATACAGGCTGATAAGTATTATGGGTTAGAGGGAGGTGGGGATACAGGCTGATAAGTATTATGGGTTAGAGGGAGGTAGGGATACAGGCTGATAAGTATTATGGGTTAGAGGGAGGTAGGGATACAGGCTGATAAGTATTATGGGTTAGAGGGAGGTGGGGATACAGGCTGATAAGTATTATGGGTTAGAGGGAGGTGGGGATACAGGCTGATAAGTATTATTGGTTAGAGGGAGGTGGGGATACAGGCTGATAAGTATTATGGGTTAGAGGGAGGTAGGGATACAGGCTGATAAGTATTATGGGTTAGAGGGAGGTGGGGATACAGGCTGATAAGTATTATGGGTTATAGGGAGGTGGGGATACAGGCGGATAAGTATTATGGGTTAGAGGGAGGTGGGGATACAGGCTGATAAGTATTATGGGTTAGAGGGAGGTTGAAACAAGAGGTGGGGATACAGGCTGATAAGTATTATGGGTTAGAGGGAGGTGGGGATACAGGCTGATAAGTATTATGGGTTAGAGGGGGGTGGAAACAAGAGGTGGGGATACAGGCTGATAAGTATTATGGGTTAGAGGGAGGTGGGGATACAGGCTGATAAGTATTATGGGTTAGAGGGAGGTAGGGATACAGGCTGATAAGTATTATGGGTTAGAGGGGGGTGGAAACAAGAGGTGGGGATACAGGCTGATAAGTATTATGGGTTAGAGGGGTGGAAACAAGAGGTGGGGATACAGGCTGATAAGTATTATGGGTTAGAGGGAGGTGTAAACAAGAGGTGGGGATACAGGCTGATAAGTATTATGGGTTAGAGGGGGGTGGAAACAAGAGGTGGGGATACAGGCTGATAAGTATTATGGGTTAGAGGGGGGTGGAAACAAGAGGTGGGGATACAGGCTGATAAGTATTATGGGTTAGAGGGAGGTTGAAACAAGAGGTGGGGATACAGGCTGATAAGTATTATGGGTTAGAGGGTGGTGGGGATACAGGCTGATAAGTATTATGGGTTAGAGGGAGGTAGGGATACAGGCTGATTAGTATTATGGGTTAGAGGGAGGTAGGGATACAGGCTGATAAGTATTATGGGTTAGAGGGAGGTAGGGATACAGAATGATAAGTATTATGGGTTAGAGGGAGGTGGGGATACAGGCTGATAAGTATTATGGGTTAGAGGGAGGTAGGGATACAGGCTGATAAGTATTATGGGTTAGAGGGGGGTGGAAACAAGAGGTGGGGATACAGGCTGATAAGTATTATGGGTTAGAGGGGGGTGGAAACAAGAGGTGGGGATACAGGCTGATAAGTATTATGGGTTAGAGGGAGGTGTAAACAAGAGGTGGGGATACAGGCTGATAAGTATTATGGGTTAGAGGGGGTGGAAACAAGAGGTGGGGATACAGGCTGATAAGTATTATGGGTTAGAGGGAGGTGGAAACAAGAGGTGGGGATACAGGCTGATAAGTATTATGGGTTAGAGGGAGGTAGGGATACAGGCTGATAAGTATTATGGGTTAGAGGGAGGTGGGGATACAGGCTGATAAGTATTATGGGTTAGAGGGAGGTGGGGATACAGGCTGATAAGTATTATGGGTTAGAGGGAGGTAGGGATACAGGCTGATAAGTATTATGGGTTAGAGGGAGGTTGAAACAAGAGGTGGGGATACAGGCTGATAAGTATTATGGGTTAGAGGGAGGTTGAAACAAGAGGTGGGGATACAGGCTGATAAGTATTATGGGTTATAGGGAGGTGGGGATACAGGCTGATAAGTATTATGGGTTAGAGGGAGGTGGGGATACAGGCTGATAAGTATTATGGGTTAGAGGGAGGTAGGGATACAGGCTGATAAGTATTATGGGTTAGAGGGAGGTAGGGATACAGGCTGATAAGTATTATGGGTTAGAGGGAGGTAGGGATACAGAATGATAAGTATTATGGGTTAGAGGGAGGTGGGGATACAGGCTGATAAGTATTATGGGTTAGAGGGAGGTGGGGATACAGGCTGATAAGTATTATGGGTTATAGGGAGGTGTAAACAAGAGGTGGGGATACAGGCTGATAAGTATTATGGGTTAGAGGGATGTGGGGATACAGGCTGATAAGTATTATGGGTTAGAGGGAGGTAGGGATACAGGCTGATAAGTATTATGGGTTAGAGGGAGGTAGGGATACAGGCTGATAAGTATTATGGGTTAGAGGGAGGTGGGGATACAGGCTGATAAGTATTATGGGTTAGAGGGAGGTAGGGATACAGGCTGATAAGTATTATGGGTTAGAGGGAGGTGGGGATACAGGCTGATAAGTATTATGGGTTAGAGGGAGGTGGGGATACAGGCTGATAAGTATTATGGGTTAGAGGGAGGTAGGGATACAGGCTGATAAGTATTATGGGTTAGAGGGAGGTAGGGATACAGGCTGATAAGTATTATGGGTTAGAGGGAGGTGGGGATACAGGCTGATAAGTATTATGGGTTAGAGGGAGGTGGGGATACAGGCTGATAAGTATTATTGGTTAGAGGGAGGTGGGGATACAGGCTGATAAGTATTATGGGTTAGAGGGAGGTAGGGATACCGGCTGATAAGTATTATGGGTTAGAGGGAGGTGGGGATACAGGCTGATAAGTATTATGGGTTATAGGGAGGTGGGGATACAGGCGGATAAGTATTATGGGTTAGAGGGAGGTGGGGATACAGGCTGATAAGTATTATGGGTTAGAGGGAGGTTGAAACAAGAGGTGGGGATACAGGCTGATAAGTATTATGGGTTAGAGGGAGGTGGGGATACAGGCTGATAAGTATTATGGGTTAGAGGGGGGTGGAAACAAGAGGTGGGGATACAGGCTGATAAGTATTATGGGTTAGAGGGAGGTGGGGATACAGGCTGATAAGTATTATGGGTTAGAGGGAGGTAGGGATACAGGCTGATAAGTATTATGGGTTAGAGGGGGGTGGAAACAAGAGGTGGGGATACAGGCTGATAAGTATTATGGGTTAGAGGGGGGTGGAAACAAGAGGTGGGGATACAGGCTGATAAGTATTATGGGTTAGAGGGAGGTGTAAACAAGAGGTGGGGATACAGGCTGATAAGTATTATGGGTTAGAGGGGGGTGGAAACAAGAGGTGGGGATACAGGCTGATAAGTATTATGGGTTAGAGGGGGGTGGAAACAAGAGGTGGGGATACAGGCTGATAAGTATTATGGGTTAGAGGGAGGTTGAAACAAGAGGTGGGGATACAGGCTGATAAGTATTATGGGTTAGAGGGTGGTGGGGATACAGGCTGATAAGTATTATGGGTTAGAGGGAGGTAGGGATACAGGCTGATTAGTATTATGGGTTAGAGGGAGGTAGGGATACAGGCTGATAAGTATTATGGGTTAGAGGGAGGTAGGGATACAGAATGATAAGTATTATGGGTTAGAGGGAGGTGGGGATACAGGCTGATAAGTATTATGGGTTAGAGGGAGGTAGGGATACAGGCTGATAAGTATTATGGGTTAGAGGGGGGTGGAAACAAGAGGTGGGGATACAGGCTGATAAGTATTATGGGTTAGAGGGGGGTGGAAACAAGAGGTGGGGATACAGGCTGATAAGTATTATGGGTTAGAGGGAGGTGTAAACAAGAGGTGGGGATACAGGCTGATAAGTATTATGGGTTAGAGGGGGTGGAAACAAGAGGTGGGGATACAGGCTGATAAGTATTATGGGTTAGAGGGGGGTGGAAACAAGAGGTGGGGATACAGGCTGATAAGTATTATGGGTTAGAGGGAGGTGGAAACAAGAGGTGGGGATACAGGCTGATAAGTATTATGGGTTAGAGGGAGGTGGGGATACAGGCTGATAAGTATTATGGGTTAGAGGGAGGTAGGGATACAGGCTGATAAGTATTATGGGTTAGAGGGAGGTGGGGATACAGACTGATAAGTATTATGGGTTAGAGGGAGGTGGGGATACAGACTGATAAGTATTATGGGTTAGAGGGAGGTAGGGATACAGGCTGATAAGTATTATGGGTTAGAGGGAGGTGGGGATACAGGCTGATAAGTATTATGGGTTAGAGGGAGGTGGGGATACAGACTGATAAGTATTATGGGTTAGAGGGAGGTAGGGATACAGGCTGATAAGTATTATGGGTTAGAGGGAGGTGGGGATACAGACTGATAAGTATTATGGGTTAGAGGGAGGTAGGGATACAGGCTGATAAGTATTATGGGTTAGAGGGAGGTGGGGATACAGGCTGATAAGTATTATGGGTTAGAGGGAGGTGGGGATACAGGCTGGTAAGTATTATGGGTTAGAGGGAGGTAGGGATACAGGCTGATAAGTATTATGGGTTAGAGGGAGGTGGGGATACAGGCTGATAAGTATTATGGGTTAGAGGGAGGTAGGGATACAGACTGATAAGTATTATGGGTTAGAGGGAGGTAGGGATACAGGCTGATAAGTATTATGGGTTAGAGGGAGGTGGGGATACAGACTGATAAGTATTATGGGTTAGAGGGAGGTAGGGATACAGGCTGATAAGTATTATGGGTTAGAGGGAGGTGGGGATACAGACTGATAAGTATTATGGGTTAGAGGGAGGTAGGGATACAGGCTGATAAGTATTATGGGTTAGAGGGAGGTAGGGATACAGGCTGATAAGTATTATGGGTTAGAGGGAGGTAGAGATACAGGCTGATAAGTATTATGGGTTAGAGGGAGGTGGGGATACAGACTGATAAGTATTATGGGTTAGAGGGAGGTAGGGATACAGGCTGATAAGTATTATGGGTTAGAGGGAGGTGGGGATACAGACTGATAAGTATTATGGGTTAGAGGGAGGTAGGGATACAGGCTGATAAGTATTATGGGTTAGAGGGAGGTGGGGATACAGGCTGATAAGTATTATGGGTTAGAGGGAGGTGGGGATACAGGCTGATAAGTATTATGGGTTAGAGGGAGGTAGGGATACAGGCTGATAAGTATTATGGGTTAGAGGGAGGTGGGGATACAGACTGATAAGTATTATGGGTTAGAGGGAGGTAGGGATACAGGCTGATAAGTATTATGGGTTAGAGGGAGGTAGGGATACAGGCTGATAAGTATTATGGGTTAGAGGGAGGTGGGGATACAGGCTGATAAGTATTATGGGTTAGAGGGAGGTAGGGATACAGGCTGATAAGTATTATGGGTTAGAGGGAGGTGGGGATACAGGCTGATAAGTATTATGGGTTAGAGGGAGGTGGGGATACAGGCTGATAAGTATTATGGGTTAGAGGGAGATGGGGATACAGGCTGATAAGTATTATGGGTTAGAGGGAGGTAGGGATACAGGCTGATAAGTATTATGGGTTAGAGGGAGGTGGGGATACAGGCTGATAAGTATTATGGGTTAGAGGGAGGTAGGGATACAGGCTGATAAGTATTATGGGTTAGAGGGAGGTAGGGATACAGGCTGATAAGTATTATGGGTTAGAGGGAGGTAGGGATACAGGCTGATAAGTATTATGGGTTAGAGGGAGGTAGGGATACAGGCTGATAAGTATTATGGGTTAGAGGGAGGTGGGGATACAGGCTGATAAGTATTATGGGTTAGAGGGAGGTAGGGATACAGGCTGATAAGTATTATGGGTTAGAGGGAGGTAGGGATACAGGCTGATAAGTATTATGGGTTAGAGGGAGGTGGGGATACAGGCTGATAAGTATTATGGGTTAGAGGGAGGTGGGGATACAGGCTGATAAGTATTATGGGTTAGAGGGAGGTGGGGATACAGGCTGATAAGTATTATGGGTTAGAGGGAGGTAGGGATACAGGCTGATAAGTATTATGGGTTAGAGGGAGGTAGGGATACAGGCTGATAAGTATTATGGGTTAGAGGGAGGTGGGGATACAGGCTGATAAGTATTATGGGTTAGAGGGAGGTAGGGATACAGGCTGATAAGTATTATGGGTTAGAGGGAGGTATGGAAACAGACTGATAAGTATTATGGGTTAGAGGGAGGTAGGGATACAGGCTGATAAGTATTATGGGTTAGAGGGAGGTAGGGATACAGGCTGATAAGTATTATGGGTTAGAGGGAGGTAGGGATACAGGCTGATAAGTATTATGGGTTAGAGGGAGGTAGGGATACAGGCTGATAAGTATTATGGGTTAGAGGGAGGTAGGGATACAGGCTGATAAGTATTATGGGTTAGAGGGAGGTAGGGATACAGGCTGATAAGTATTATGGGTTAGAGGGAGGTAGGGATACAGGCTGATAAGTATTATGGGTTAGAGGGAGGTAGGGATACAGGCTGATAAGTATTATGGGTTAGAGGGAGGTGGGGATACAGGCTGATAAGTATTATGGGTTAGAGGGAGGTAGGGATACAGGCTGATAAGTATTATGGGTTAGAGGGAGGTAGGGATACAGGCTGATAAGTATTATGGGTTAGAGGGAGGTGGGGATACAGGCTGATAAGTATTATGGGTTAGAGGGAGGTAGGGATACAGGCTGATAAGTATTATGGGTTAGAGGGAGGTGGAAACAAGAGGTAGGGATACAGGCTGATAAGTATTATGGGTTAGAGGGAGGTGGGGATACAGGCTGATAAGTATTATGGGTTAGAGGGAGGTGGGGATACAGGCTGATAAGTATTATGGGTTAGAGGGAGGGAAGCAAAGCAAGTAAAACTTCACCAGTAAACTGTAGTAAAGCTGGTCACATCTATAAACAAGTTTATTGTAAAACTTTACCAGTAAACTTGCTGTTTGTAGGGACACCATACAGCAGACCAATGAACACCTGCTACAACTACTCTCCGACGCGGTCAAGACTTTTATGAGCGTCGAGGAGTCGATTGGAAAGAAGCTATCCAAGATTGTAGTGGACACTGGTGACCAATCTGGCCATTCTGGAGCAAAGTCTCCTCGGTCAATCGAACACAGTCCAGGGGGCCCTTCTGGAGCTGAGGGTAAGACATATGATGTCAGACAGGGGACCGAGGGTAAGACATATGATGTTTGACAGGGGACTGAGGGTAAGACATATGATGTCAGACAGGGGACCGAGGGTAAGACATATGATGTCAGACAGGGGACCGAGGGTAAGACATATGATGTCAGACAGGGGACCGAGGGTAAGACATATGATGTCAGACAGGGGACCGAGGGTAAGACATATGATGTCAGACAGGGGACTGAGGGTAAGACGTGATGTCAGACAGGGGACCGAGGGTAAGACATATGATGTCAGACAGGGGACCAAGGTAAGACATATAATGTCAGACAGGGGACGGAGGGTAAGACATATGATGTCAGACAGGGGACGGAGGGTAAGACATATGTCAGACAGGGGACCGAGGGTAAGACATATGATGTTAGACAGGGGACCGAGGGTAAGACATATGATGTCAGACAGGGGACCGAGGGTAAGACATATGATGTCTGACAGGGGACCGAGGGAAGACATATGATGTCAGACAGGGGACCGAGGGTAAGACATATGATGTCAGACAGGGGACCGAGGGTAAGACATATGATGTCAGACAGGGGACTGAGGGTAAGACATATGATGTCAGACAGGGGACCGAGGGTAAAACATATGATGTCAAACAGAGGGCTTGTTTTGTTGTTTGTTTGTTTGGGTGAGTTTTACGTGGCCTCACTACAGAGGAGTTTGGGTTTTTCAGCAGATGACAGTCAGGGGAGAGTATTAGATTGGACAAGAGAAGTCATGTGCCTAATTTGAAAGATTTTTTTTTTCTTACAGAAGCGAGATGGTCTGTGTGATTGATAATTTTTTATTTGACAAGCAGTTTGATTATAGCGAAATGTCTGTGATATTTTAGGAGGAGAATTCCATGACAGTGGTGATGTCCCACAGGAAACTTCGATCCTGTCTAATGACGAGGGACTGGACCTGTCACAGCGACTCTGTGAGAGTATATTCCTGGACTCGGAGGGAGAGGAACTCCTCACAGGTAGGCGGAGCTACACATCTCATACATATTTATACAGGTAGGCAGAGCTACATGTCTCGTACATATATATACAGGTAGGCAGAGCAATACATCTCATACATATTTATGGAGGTAGGCAGAGCTACACATCTCAAACATATTTATACAGGTGGGTATAGCTACACATCTCATACATATTTATACAGGTAGGCAGAGCTACACATCTCATACATATTTATACAGGTAGGCAGAGCTACACATCTCATACATATTTATACAGGTAGGCAGAGCTACACATCTCATACATATTTATACAGGTGGGCAGAGCTACACATCTCATACTTATTTATACAGGTAGGCAGAGCTACACATCTCATACTTATTTATACAGGTGGGCAGAGCTACACATCTTATATATATTTATACAGGTGGGCAGAGCTACATGTCTCGTACATATTTATACAGGTGGGCAGAGCTACATGTCTCGTACATATTTATACAGGTAGGCAGAGCTACACATCTCATACATATTTATACAGGTGGGTATAGCTACACATCTCATACATATTTATACAGGTGGGTATAGCTACACATCTCATACATATTTATACAGGTAGGCAGAGCTACACATCTCATACATATTTATACAGGTAGGCAGAGCTACACGTCTCGTACATATTTATACAGGTAGGCAGAGCTACACATCTCATACATATTTATACAGGTAGGCAGAGCTACACATCTCATACATATTTATACAGGTAGGCAGAGCTACACGTCTCGTACATATTTATACAGGTAGGCAGAGCTACACGTCTCATACATATTTATACAGGTGGGCAGAGCTACACATCTCATACATATTTATACAAGTGGGCAGAGCTACATGTCTCGTACATATATATACAGGTAGGTAGAGCTACACATCTCATACATATTTATACAGGTGGGCAGAGCTACACATCTCATACATATTTATACAGGTAGGTAGAGCTACACATCTCATACATATTTATACAGGTAGGCAGAGCTACACGTCTCGTACATATTTATACAGGTAGGCAGAGCTACACGTCTCATACATATTTATACAGGTAGGCAGAGCTACACATCTCATACATATTTATACAAGTGGGCAGAGCTACATGTCTCGTACATATATATACAGGTAGGTAGAGCTACACATCTCATACATATTTATACAGGTGGGCAGAGCTACACATCTCATACATATTTATACAGGTGGGTATAGCTACACATCTCATACATATTTATACAGGTGGGTTTAGCAACACATCTCATACATATTTATACAGGTAGGCAGAGCTTCACATCTCATACATATTTATACAGGTAGGCAGAGCTACACGTCTCATACATATTTATACAGGTAGGCAGAGCTACACATCTCATACATATTTATACAGGTAGGCAGAGCTACACATCTCATACATATTTATACAGGTAGGCAGAGCTACACGTCTCGTACATATTTATACAGGTAGGCAGAGCTACACGTCTCATACATATTTATACAGGTGGGCAGAGCTACACATCTCATACATATTTATACAAGTGGGCAGAGCTACATGTCTCGTACATATATATACAGGTAGGTAGAGCTACACATCTCATACATATTTATACAGGTGGGCAGAGCTACATGTCTCGTACATATATATACAGGTAGGTAGAGCTACACATCTCATACATATTTATACAGGTGGGCAGAGCTACATGTCTCGTACATATATATACAGGTAGGTAGAGCTACACATCTCATACATATTTATACAAGTGGGCAGAGCTACATGTCTCGTACATATATATACAGGTAGGTAGAGCTACACATCTCATACATATTTATACAAGTGGGCAGAGCTACATGTCTCGTACATATATATACAGGTAGGTAGAGCTACACATCTCATACATATTTATACAAGTGGGCAGAGCTACACATCTCATACATATTTATACAAGTGGGCAGAGCTACATGTCTAATGCATATTTATACAGGAAGATTATTGTTTCCACTCGTTTACTTTTAAATGAGTAGTAATATTGAACTTGAAGTCATTAGGTAGCTGTATGATGATAAGATGCAGGTCAGGTTGAGATTTAGTGAAGATCCAATTTTTTTTTCAGAATTATTACCACATTTAACTTTGAGAATTTCAATAGTTTCCTCATTGCCTAACTAAAGCAGAAATGTTAAGAAAATTTTACAGAAAAATAACTTTTCTTTAGTTGTTAGCGGTAACATTCATGCCTCATTGACACATCTTTTGCAATTTTAAATCTCTGAGAATTAATATATTTTAAAACTCTGATCATGCTTTGTAAAATGTGAACCATTAGATTGCATTTCATGAAAGTCAGAATATTAAGATGAATGATTGTAATTTAACATGATATGTGAAATTGGTGTTTTAAGAATTTATTGTCTCAAGTAGACATAGTTGTTTCATTACAATAATCAAAGTCTATCAAATGAAGGCTTATTCATGATTTTAGAAAAGTAGAACTTAAATTGATGACTGAGCTGTTATCAAATATCAAGTCTTTTCAGAAGTTAGATTTTATATTTTAAAACATAATACCACCAAAGATATTACTATGTAATTGCAATAAAAACTAATGCTTCTATACAATGTAGTTCTATTGAAGATTAAAACTACCATACAATGTAGTTCTATTGAAGATTAAAACTACCATACAATGTAGCTCTATTGAAGATTAAAACTACCATACAATGTAGCTCTATTGAAGATTAAAACTACCATACAATGTAGTTCTATTGAAGGTTAAAACTACCATACAGTGTAGTTCTATTGAAGGTTAAAACTACCATACAATGTAGTTCTATTGAAGATTAAAACTACCATACAATGTAGTTCTATTGAAGGTTAAAACTACCATACAATGTAGTTCTATTGAAGATTAAAACTACCATACAATGTAGTTCTATTGAAGATTAAAACTACCATACAATGTAGTTCTATTGAAGATTAAAACTACCATACAATGTAGTTCTATTGAAGATTAAAACTACCATACAATGTAGTTCTATTGAAGATTAAAACTACCATACAATGTAGCTCTATTGAAGATTAAAACTACCATACAATGTAGTTCTATTGAAGATTAAAACTACCATACACTTGTGTGATCAATGGTTTTTACTTTCTAAATCATGTAGATTACCTCTGGGTGAAAAATTTCGTCATAGGTTGGTGACTTTCTGATAGTGCCGTATCACACCTCCTCACCTTCATTACACATGATCTTTGATTTTTGAAAAAAAATATAATTAAATAGTTCTGTTTCCCCCCATCACATATTTCATTTCGAAGTGTCTGTTCTGTTTCCCCGCACATTCTTCACAAGGACTGTGGGTTTGGTTGGCTTACTGTATCATTGTCTATACTTCTGTTACCAGGGACCAGTCACTCCAAATGTGTGCATGCATGTATTGTCATGTCGTTTGCAGTGATCACATTATGTTCATTGTCTCACTATGTAAAACAGATATTCTTATTATGCACATTTCAATTCAAAGTAATGTTTTTCAGAAAAGAACAATTTAGAGAAAAACTTATTTTTTATGCGTCATGAAAAAAACAAAATGTACTTGGAACAACTTTTGAGTAGATGGAATCAAGAGAAAAAAGAATTATGTTTTAGAATATAATATAGCCACATTTCTCAGCATAAACCATGCCTAACTTTTCAAATAGATTTTATTACAAACATGCCTATTAAAGTACAAAAAAGAATGATATGACAATGGATATATATGTTAGATATTACCCTCTCGTGGCCTCACTGACTCGGGGATAACATCCCCCTTGAGTGGCCCCAGCAGACTGTGCAGGATGCTAATTTCAGCAGTTGAAGTTTCTATTTCCTAAATGTCACCCATATTTATGATTCATTCATGGAGTCGCCAGTTTCAAATCTGTGTCATGACAAACAAAGCTTGGATTTTATTAGCAGTCTGGGAAAGCCGGCAGTCTATTCCAACTACATAAGTATACTCCTAGTGATGTCTTCTGTCTTACTGTCATTTGTTAATATTCTGAAACATGACATGTTAGATGTATAGCCACCCACCCATTCACTGTTACAAACCTGTACATGTGGCTATACGAAAAACACATGTGGCTATTAACGAAGAACACAACTTTGTAATGTTTTCTATAAGTCATGTGTATACTATATTACTACATGTAGGTACATTGTAGATAATTAAGGCTCCTAGAGATGAAATATTAATAACAGACTCATTTTGGGAAAAATAGCTGAATATACATATTTTGTATTTGATAAAAGTTATGTCAGTTACAGATAAAATAAATTTATAAAACGTGTTTTGAATAGTGGAACATTAGGGGGTTAATATTTTGTCAAAAACTCTTCTAAGTGTCTTTATAGCTTATACTGTTCAATTTTAGGTCTTGTCATTGGACTACAGAATGTTTATATATATACAGTTTGTATGTAAATTTTGCTTCCTGTGTTCCTGTGTATTTATATACACCATTCTTTCCTGTATGTGTAAAATATGTTTCAAAAACAAACAAATTTATACCAACTGTGACCTGAAACATGAATGTAATATTGAAACACTTAAAAATGAAGCCAAAAGCTCGGAGGAAGTTAATTAGATAAAACTAGAACAGGATTAGGCTGTGTTTCAACAACAGACAGGACATGTGTGGTACAAGTGTATATATCCCTATATATGTGTGGGACAGCTGGGCCTGTCAACACTTGTTTACTGTACACACTTACAAGTGGCAGTCTAGCTAGTTGCTTCTGTCTGCAGATCAATTCCATCCAAATTTTGTTTCCATTCAGTTGGGGATTTTCTGAAAACAAAAAGGCAGAGAATTGTTTATAAAATCTTAGTTGATATTTGAAACTGCTGTATCAGGAGCCCAGCAGCGTAGTGACAAACCTGGGGTCACAGCTCACAGTTCTACCCTCACTGTCTGATATTGACAGATTTGTACAGTTCTACCCTCACTGTCTGATATTGACAGATTTGTACAGTTCTACCCTCACTGTCTGATATTGACAGATTTGTACAGTTCTAACTCCACTGTCTGATATTGACAGATTTGTACAGTTCTACCCTCACTGTCTGATATTGACAGATTTGTACAGTTCTAACCTCACTGTCTGATATTGACAGATTTGTACAGTTCTAACCTCACTGTCTGATATTGACAGATTTGTACAGTTCTAACTTCACTGTCTGATATTGACAGATTTGTACAGTTCTACCCTCACTGTCTGATATTGACAGATTTGTACAGTTCTACCCTCACTGTCTGATATTGACAGATTTGTACAGTTCTAACTTCACTGTCTGATATTGACAGATTTGTACAGTTCTAACCTCACTGTCTGATATTGACAGATTTGTACAGTTCTAACTTCACTGTCTGATATTGACAGATTTGTACAGTTCTAACCTCACTGTCTGATATTGACAGATTTGTACAGTTCTACCCTCACTGTCTGATATTGACAGATTTGTACAGTTCTAACCTCACTGTCTGATATTGACAGATTTGTACAGTTCTAACTTCACTGTCTGATATTGACAGATTTGTACAGTTCTAACTTCACTGTCTGATATTGACAGATTTGTACAGTTCTACCCTCACTGTCTGATATTGACAGATTTGTACAGTTCTACCCTCACTGTCTGATATTGACAGATTTGTACAGTTCTAACTTCACTGTCTGATATTGACAGATTTGTACAGTTCTAACTTCACTGTCTGATATTGACAGATTTGTACAGTTCTACCCTCACTGTCTGATATTGACAGATTTGTACAGTTCTAACTTCACTGTCTGATATTGACAGATTTGTACCGTTCTAACTTCACTGTCTGATATTGACAGATTTGTACAGTTCTAACCTCACTGTCTGATATTGACAGATTTGTACAGTTCTACCCTCACTGTCTGATATTGACAGATTTGTACAGTTCTAACTTCACAGTCTGATATTGACAGATTTGTACAGTTCTACCCTCACTGTCTGATATTGACAGATTTGTACAGTTCTACCCTCACTGTCTGATATTGACAGATTTGTACAGTTCTAACTTCACTGTGTGATATTGACAGATTTGTACAGTTCTAACTCCACTGTCTGATATTGACAGATTTGTACAGTTCTACCCTCACTGTCTGATATTGACAGATTTGTACAGTTCTAACTCCACTGTCTGATATTGACAGATTTGTACAGTTCTACCCTCACTGTCTGATATTGACAGATTTGTACAGTTCTAACCTCACTGTCTGATATTGACAGATTTGTACAGTTCTAACCTCACTGTCTGATATTGACAGATTTGTACAGTTCTACCCTCACTGTCTGATATTGACAGATTTGTACAGTTCTAACCTCACTGTCTGATATTGACAGATTTGTACAGTTCTAACTTCACTGTCTGATATTGACAGATTTGTACAGTTCTACCCTCACTGTCTGATATTGACAGATTTGTACAGTTCTAACTTCACTGTCTGATATTGACAGATTTGTACAGTTCTACCCTCACTGTCTGATATTGACAGATTTGTACAGTTCTAACTTCACTGTCTGATATTGACAGATTTGTACAGTTCTACCCTCACTGTCTGATATTGACAGATTTGTACAGTTCTAACTCCACTGTCTGATATTGACAGATTTGTACAGTTCTAACGTCTGATATTGACAGATTTGTGACAGAACCAGACTACTAAAGGCTGTAGTTACATGTATTTTCCCCTTAGAGTGAAGTGATATTAGGTAATAGTATCAGTTCTTCTGGTTCTGGTTCTTCAAATATTCCTTGCCTGGCCAGGCCATAGTTATAACTTCTAAACCATTGAAGATTCTTGACGAAACTTGCATTATCCTTGTTCATTGTATCACTTTAAGCCAATATCAAGTACATTGTGGTAAGGTCACAGTGACCTTGACCTCAAGGTCAAATAAGAATGAATTTTTTTTCAATCATTTCTTGTCTGGGTGATTACTTTAAACTGTTATAGATACCTTAATAATGCTTCAAACCTTTATTATCCACTGACATCATTAGGTCAGTACAACCTTGACCTCAACGTCGAATAAGTGCAATTCTTTTGATAATTTCTTGTCCAAGGGATAACTTTTTAACTGTTTAAAGAATAATTTCTTGTTCGGCTGATAACTTTTAAACTGTTAACATTTAAACCGTTACATGCAGGTATCTAGACTTTTAAGCTGTAACTTTGAAACTGTAACTTTTAAACCGTTCGAGATATCTTATTACAGCTAAACTTCCAAATTTTTCAACGTCATGTAAGATAAGAACAGTAAAATGTCAATTTTTTTATACATGCAGACCCAACTTACAACAAAACAGCGAGTATACATGTTTGCTGATAAAGGGAGATATATGTTCTTGTTCATGAATAGAATTCTAATTTAGTATTGTATTTAATTTTGGAAATTGTGAAAATGTAGGCTCCAGGTAATCAGTCGTTTATACTGGACTTGCAATGTCCCTTGTCATCCTCATTATAATATTGTCATGTTTTCCTCGTGACAGATGCCAGTCAGAGACTCCAGGGTTCGGTGACACGCCTCCTTGACATGATCGAGGACACCACCCACCAATTGACAGATGCTCGGCGGACCCAGCATGACCTTGTCTCGACCCTGTCGTCAGGGCAACAGGAGTCGCAATCGCTCGAGTCCCGCTGTCAGGAGATGGAAGATCGTCTACGGGAGCAGGTTGAGGCGAAGGAGTTCCTTGCCCTTGAACTGCACAAAGCTGAAGGTTCATTTTTATCTCTTTCGTATATGGTGGAGATCAAACAGTTATCCTAGGGTGGAGTATAGTACAAGATTTGAAAATTGAAGTTTATTATATCAACAGTTGTTATAAATGCCCATTTATTCATATGCATTGACACAAAAGTGTTAGATAGGGGTCCAATCCAACCAAATAACAAAGAACAGCAATCTCAAGTTGTAAACATGTACATCGATCTCTGTAGAGTACAGCACCACTGTACAATTGGTCTTAACTATCAAAACATTAATCTTAGTCCAGTGTACATTTATAAAAGCCAGTAGTACAGGACCTGTATAATATACCTTGACACACATCTTTATCATTGTAATTTACGCACACCCAACTATTTGATTTTAATTTCCCTTAAAAAAGTGTGCAGATTACAAGAGTTTTTACGGTACTAAAATAAAAGGGGACGGTGGTGGGCTTATTGTAAGATAATGGTCAAAAAGATCAGATCCAAATAAATAATTGGTAAAGATCAATCATTGACCTACATCATACACTCTTTGTTCCACCGTCTTATCTTCAGCTTCTGAATTCAGGCAGCTACGTCATTCGCTTTATATTCACACGATAGTGTTCTAAATTTAGAAAAAAGGAAATGAGTGTTACAACCTTGTTTATGTTCAGGGTTGATCGAAGGTTACAGTGCCGAACGTGAGATGCTAGAACTGCGGATACAAGACCTAGAGGAGCAGAAAGAGGCTCTTGTTCTTGACCTTGAGACCACACGCAACAAGCTTGGCGATTTGGAGACAGTTCATCACGAGGCAACATCTCTGCGGGCCGAAATCCAACGACAGCATGATCTAGTGGAGGAGAATGCAGGCGAGGAAGCACAAGGTTTACGTCGTTTACGCTACCTTTTACTTCCAATAGGTGTCGCTGTCACCAGCTACCTGCTGCGTGATTATTTATAATCTCTAGTTCCATGTGATTATATATAATGCTGTAATTACATAGTCTATTTATAGCACCAGATTGATTTGAACTATATATTTATCTAATTTTGATAGAATTTATTTTGTGATGTTTTTGCTTATAACGACTGATCCATATCAATTACTTAGCATCTAATTATAGTCATGTTTGAGTGATGAAATGGACAGATTTATTTGCTATTTGTGATATATATGAATGAAGTAGTCATGCTTGATTGATATTGAGTGCCAGAATACATTCATAGCATGGACTTTTGATTACTAAGGAGTTTGTCTTCAGGACTGAACATTTCTGGGGTCGGAAGCAGGTTTAACAGAAATGGATCTGTGTAATGTTTAAAAGTCATGAGTATATTCAAACATGGTAATATGAAGTAAGAATAGAATTCTTTTTTACTTGTATTTTCCTGTTCCGTGCTTATTTATGAAAGTTTAATCTTTTTAAACCTGTTAAACCTCCCCCAGAAATCTGATCTCCTACAGACGTCTCCTGTTCCTGTTGACATTTAATCCCTGTTATTTATTTGTTGATTATGAACTTTGACCCACTGCCTTATACAATTTTTGATGCATCCATTTTGATGCTTTCCAATTAAATTTAGTGTTTTCCTGGAAAGAGTATACATATACAAAGTATGGTTGTTATAGAGACTAGGGGATTGACCTTTATGGCTATTTTTAGCTATGGAAAAGGTCATCCACTTTGTGTTGAATAGATAGTCATGACCTTTGACCTTTATGAAGCACAGGCCTTTTCCTGTCCCAAAATCACTGACTAGATTTATCGTTGGTATAAACGGCTATTGTTAATTTGTCGTATAGCTTGATACTTTGTGTGGGGGCAATTTATTGTCAGTTATTGTTGATTCTTTGTCTGGGGACAATATTTATCTTTTATAATCAAATTACTTAATTTACCTTGCTTATTATTGAATAAATGATTTTGATGGAATTTTGTTAAATCGAAAAAATAAGTCACACATATGAATTTATTTAAATCATATCAATGAATATTCGATTGTTGACAATTACTTTATATATAAAAATGCAATAAGATCTGTAATTGACATTTCAAATGTAATTGGAAGACATGTTGGTTTAAAAAGGGAATTACAAATGGTTTACTTGGAAAATAAATAAATATGGCATGATCATTTAAATAGAGTTCAGTCTTCTTAAATCATTGGAAAAAAACTTAAAAGCTTTGGTGCTCATACCAGAGGCTGAGTGTCTGGTACAAGACCCGAGACCTATAAAATCTGAAGTTAAGGGTATATGCTGCCTTACTGTAATGTGCAGAATGGATCTCCAATCAAAGTAAGAAGCATGGTAACATAAGCGACTGATGGTAATCTTCATTGGATTGATAACTCTTAAGAGTTACACCATAATTAATACAAAATTGAAATTGGACAGAATTCAAGTCATTCTGTAGAATTATTGTTTAGGTAAGGGAGGTAACTCTTATATACATGTATTATGTGTAAGGTAGCATATAGCCTTAAGGATGAGAGCAGAATATTCCCAAAGAAGAATATGCAGTCTAAGTATAGAGGAGTTACCAATATTCAAGGTAAATTATATCATTTTTTTATGCATGTAAAAGTTTTCATTCTAGCTTAGAACTTAAAGAGGGAAGATCATGGTGTATTTCATTATCAAATATTATCATTAAGTGAACTTTTTAATTGATGCGTAGCAGTTAAACAAATTTTACTTTTTAATACAATTATATGTCTCTTATACAAAATGTATTTCAAATGTGTTAAAAAAAATCAGAAAAATAATCTTTAATTATTTCTAAATTTTTAATGTGAACGGCACTTTAATTTGGATTAAAATGTTCAGGTTTATAAGGCAAACTATTTCTATCAGAGGTTATAGTTTAAACTTTTGAGATCAATAATAGATTTGAGTAGCAGGGACACTAGATGATAAAGGTGTGAGTTAGTTTACAGGTAAACATACTAGGAAGTGGTCCTTGTGGACAGGAAAAGGCCTCGTGTACTCCTCAGGTAAGGAGTGCTCTCCCCTTCTTGTCTATATTTAGGCACGGGTTTCTTGGCTGTAGGGACCGCGGGTTGTGGAGGTAAATTAATATGCAAATTCAGATGTTAGAGGGCTTCTGCTTCAAATCATGATCATCAGTTTTCCTGGGTTTTTGATAGTTAAAGTAATGTCTTTATATAATTTCAAAAGTTATCTCCTTTTTATTTCATAATTCAAACATTCAATGCATCTCCAAATTTTTTGTGAAAGCAGTTACATTGTTGATAAATTTTTTTGTGAATCAAATAAAAATTATATTAATTGAACCCTTTAACTGAAGACTACACAGGACTTTCCCAGATAAATGTATTGTAAAGTCTACTAATGCTGCACAGGGGTGAGAGAGGTAAAATAGTACAGGAGGTTTGTGTATAGGGGTGGGAGGGGTAAAATAGTACGGGAGGTTTGTGTATAGGGGTGAGAGGTAAAATAGTATGGGAGGTTTGTGTATAGGGGTGAGAGGGGTAAAAAAGTACGGGAGGTTTGTGTATAGGGGTGGGAGGGGTAAAATAGTACAGGAGGTTTGTGTATAGGGGTGAGAGGTAAAATAGTATAGGAGGTTTGTGTATAGGGGTGGGAGGGGTAAAATAGTACGGGAGATTTGTGTATAGGGTTGGAAGGGGTAAAATAGTACAGGAGGTTTGTGAATAGGGGTGAGAGGTAAAATAGTACAGGAGGTTTGTGTATAGGGGTGAGAGGTAAAATAGTATGGAAGGTTTGTGTATAGGGGTGGAAGGGGTAAAATAGTACAGGAGGTTTGTGTATAGGGGTGAGAGGTAAAATAGTATGGGAGGTTTGTGTATAGGGGTGGAAGGGGTAAAATAGAACAGGAGGTTTGTGTATAGGGGTGAGAGGTAAAATAGTATGGGAGGTTTGTGTATAGGGGTGAGAGGGGTAAAATAGTACGGGAGGTTTGTGTATAGGTTTGGAAGGGGTAAAATAGTACAGGAGGTTTGTGTATAGGGGTGAGAGGTAAAATAGTATAGGAGGTTTGTGTATAGGGGTGGGAGGTAAAATAGTACGGGAGGTTTGTGTATAGGGGTGGAAGGGGTAAAATAGTACGGGAGGTTTGTGTATAGGGGTGAGAGGGGTAAAATAGTACGGGAGGTTTGTGTATAGGGGTGGAAGGGGTAAAATAGTACAGGAGGTTTGTGTATAGGGGTGAGAGGTAAAATAGTATAGGAGGTTTGTGTATAGGGGTGGGAGGTAAAATAGTACGGGAGGTTTGTGTATAGGGGTGGAAGGGGTAAAATAGTACGGGAGGTTTGTGTATAGGGGTGAGAGGGGTAAAATAGTACGGGAGGTTTGTGTATAGGGGTGAGAGGGGTAAAATAGTACGGGAGGTTTGTGTATAGGGGTGGGAGGTAAAATAGTATGGGAGGTTTGTGTATAGGGGTGAGAGGGTAAAATAGTACGGGAGGTTTGTGTATAGGGATTGTGTCAGAAAATGCTTTTCAGGAGATTAGAAAAATGTGACTGCATTTTTTCAGTCAATTAAACTGCATTGAAGCTTTAGCCCTTTGATATCTACTTCAACCCTGAAGCCCCTTAACACAATAGAGTGTATTTACTGGTGGACCAGTCTATTGTTGTTTGGGGGTTGGCAGAGTTCAAGGTGCTTTGTTGATACTGAGGGTAGCCCTGGTTTTCCTTACTCCAGCTTTTGTTACAAATGCAGAACTGACCCCAAATACCTATATCAAGTTATACTTGTGGAAATACGGTGCATGATTTCTTCATTCAAGGACAGCTGTCTCCCCTTCATAAATCAGCTTTCCAGGACAAATCGTGCTGGGAAGTTACGTGTAGGGTATTCCTGTTGAGACAGGAAGGACTCACTCCTAACCTGTTGTTACATAACTTAGAACCCTGTCCGTTGTGTCTGGTGTGTCTTCCTTGGAATCTCAGACATCTTCTCAGTGTAATTTTCCTGAATTTATTTCAGTATTAAAGATTTTTCCACAAAAGTGTGCTTATCTGTCATAAATTTTAAAAATATGTATCTATATTTGATGAGAATTTGATATACGTTTTGTTGTCTGAAAGACTTTGAGGCAGGTTTCTTTGTTATGTTTACATGTACATTAATATCAAAATATCATAAATGTCTTTATTTTCCTGACTTTCATACAACACTGAAGTAATGTTTCTGAAATTGATGAATCATATTTTTGTTCTTTTGAATGACTTACTTTAATGTTTAATTTTTATGATTATCATGAAGAAAATATCTTGAAAATTTTTTTTTACAACAAAGTATGTTACAGGAAAAATACAGACACTTGCACTTGAAGATTTTTTATCATGTATTGGAAAATTTTATATACTGTAAAAGCCAATATTTTCGCGCATGAAATTTTTCACTTGGTTAGCCTCCAAACTGTTTGCGACGTTGAAATGTTCGCGCTACCGCCATTCAGTTGTACTGTGTACCTATCATACTATTACACACTGTACAGATTGAATGGTGTTAACTTAAAATTTCCATATCGCGAAAAATTCTACTTTTACAGTTTTTACTTCATGTACCAGATTCTATTGTAAGTCAAATGTTTAAAAGTCAGATTTTAATTCAATAATATAATTAACGGAAAAGGCTGCGGATACATTATATAGAACAGTTTGCGGATAAGTTATATGAAAAAATTTGTGAATACCTTATATGAAATTTCCCATGCTGATAGTTATCTTCATATCATAACATAATTTATTTCAGTTCAACATCCTGTGTTCTAAATATTCTGCAGTAAATGGTGACCTCATTCAAGATTGAAGGTCTTAGGTCAAGATCACAACAAATATCACCTAAATAATGTTCTTGATCAAATTTGATAGAAATCAGGAACATGGATTGTAGTTTTCTCTAGCTGATCCAATTATCAAAATATTTTTTTGAAAATTTAACCATGTTCTAGCTGTTCTTATGTGAATTCTATGGAGTTAATTGATATGAGATTATTTTAGAGTGATAAGAGTAGAGTTGTACACTGAATCCATATGTTGGATTGTATTTAACTGACACTAATTTACAATATTCAGTATAACTTAACATACCCAACCCAGCATGATAATTAAGTACCAATATCCATGTTTTATTAAAATGCATGCAGTGCATGAAAAAAATGTTCCTTTAAAAACATTTTTTTATGACATGCAAAATCATCAGAAATTTTTAAAAGTTTTTTTTTAACAAAGTCTCATTGCAATTCGGTTTTGCTTGATTTGAAATGATAAAATAGTTCTTGTTAAGGATAAATATTGTCTCTACCTGACTATGTCATTATCTTCTTAAAATAGTCCTGCTTAAAAAACCCAATAAAACAAGTCAGAAGGGACTAAGTCTAAATAAGTTCTAATGCCACGTTACCATGCCTCCTTAACTGATGTTTTGATGATATGTGGGAAATCATAATCTACATACCATAAAATAATTTTTTTTGTATCTTTTTTACAAAATGCATGATATCATTTGATTCACAGATAATGTAAACAAACATGGTTGTGGGCAGATTGTAATCTAACAAAAAGGACAATCTAACTAAAAATAAACATTTGTTATTTATTACATTCACTGGTGACTAATACAACTTCAAATATAACCCTGAATATATAGTCCTAAATAGTATTTAACACATGCTTAAAAATTAATTTGAATTGATCATTAAAAATAAAAATCCATCAGAAGTATTTGTTGGGGGGGGGGGGGGGGGTACTTAGAAAGCTTTGATTAAGTATTGATGATAAAAAAAGATCTTTTGGAAGGATTCTAGTATTTTTATGAGATAGTGGATTATAGAGCAAGATTCCATTTGGATGTCTGTAGGGGTGCATGGATGTTAAGCTAACATCAGTTTGTGTATCCTTCCCTCCCCCACCATTTACCCTGCATGTAACCTCCCATATCGCTGTGGTGATGGATGTCAATTTTCCTGGAAAAAAAATGAAAATTTTCCTCAAGTACTATTAAAAAGTTTCAAATAAAAATGTTTTGAAATCAAAGAAAACTTTTGGCTAAAGCATAAAATGAATGTTTGCAGGAAAATTGATCTTGCTTGAGTGTTTCTGCACTTGTATCATATATGTTGCTTGAAATAAGAAAACATTATGGTGAACTTATTTAAGAATGCTGGTGTTTCCAACAGATTATATTTTAGATTAATAGCTGTGATACAAAAATTCTTTCTACAGGTAAAATGTGTCTGGGTGGCAGGCAGTAAATCCTGATCTGTACAGAAAACACATTGCCAGCACATTGCCCGATATCACCATAAAGTTTTCAAAATGAGAATTTCTCAATGCATCCTGGGAATGTTATCTGCTTGCTTAGTTGGAATGTTTGAGTTTTGATTTGCCCGATTTGAGATTTTTTTTTTAGTTTTGAAGCATTTTTCTTTCTATGATAATTAAAACCGGTTATGGTTCATAACATATATTTGAAGAATAACTTAGCCAAGTGTAATGCTTTCAATTGAGTTTCTTCCCTGCTATTTTAATTATAAAATGTAACCTTACTGAGAAATGTTTTAACAGATACTGAACATGTAATGTTGTATTCATCATAAGCATGGGTATCTCAGTTAGTGTAGGTATATATCTAATGTATTTTGTTTTTTCTTTCTTCCCTCTGATAAACCTACTTGGTTTGACTTTTGCATGGCTATGTGCCATTTTGTCTACAAACAGTCTCCGTGGCGACAAGAGAAGGGGCGCCCCCTAGTGGACAAGGTTGGTCCTACCAGTCAGACACTGTTTCATATATTATCATGATTCTATCAACTTCATGTTTTTGAAATGTATCCTATTCTTTACTTATTTTAAGCTTTATTTAAAAAAAAAACCCAAGATATGTCTATAATAAACTTAGTTTTCTGTCCTACAAAAATAACTCTGCTATCAACTGACATGGTCTTTAGCATGAGATACATATATATATATATGTACACTCTCAGAATCCTAACCAAGTATCAAATATTATCTGTGTTTCATGTGCCTTTAAGTTTCTGTATAAAAATTACATCCATTGTCTCAAGCCATATTGTGTTGCTTAATGTTGCATGGATTGAAAAAGAGCCTGCTGTTCCTCCTGTATATTGTGTTCAGTGTTGTTGGACTGTTGTTTAGTGAAACACTCCGTGAAATGGAGAGTTGTCTCCCTTATCAGTGTGAAATGGAGAGTTGTCTCCCTTATCAGTAATTACATTGTGTTAGTTTGAATACACATTCCTTCAAGGAAACAGGTGATACTAGTATATATAGATGTAGAGCTAGCCTGAAAACCTGTATCACTTAACAAGTAATTTGTAATTCAAATAAAAGCTACATGTTGACCGTCAATAACAAAAGCAGTAATTTTTGACAGGCTAGTATTTTTTTAGACAAATTGGATTCACACATAATATATTTGTGAGCTCAGGATTATATTTGACCAGCTAGGTTTATTTTTGACATATTGCATTGAGTCTTTGTAGCTATGGTTTCTTCTGACCAATCAGTGGGTAGGTTTATATTTCTGTTTTTGGTGTAGATAGGACATCACCGGACCTTTTCCCCCACTCTAACTAGCTCCATATTTACAATGCCACCTATCTAATGTGCATCTAGTTTGGTACACAAGTAGGAGAAACAAAAGGATACCTCATGCTATTAGAAGTGGTCTGCTCAGAGTTTGTCCAGATCTGGATGCTCAAGAAAACCTCACTTTTGAATATTATAAAAAGGTGGAGTGTTTACATGGTGACTATACCATCATAACAAACATCATCATTTACATAAATCTCCTTTAATCTGTAAACTATTTACATTTACAAAGACTTTTCAAGATAAACTCAGTATAATTTGAAACAACGTAGTTACCGGTATAGGTTTTTCATGTCATTAAATTAGACTTTTGGGCCTATGAAAGCTTTTCATTAAAACGTATTTTGTTTGCCTCTTTTATTTATCATAATTCATTTTTATGAAAGTGTGATTTGCTGTGCTTAAAATCATGGTAACATGAAATTCACTGACCTGTGTGAGCTGCACCCTATTTGTGTATTGGGTCTTTTATAAAAAAAAGTTGTCTCCCTTTGGGTTACAATATACATCATTTCCACTGTGGTGTCATTGTGTTGCTGGAGAAGCGACGTACATATGCAGAAAAATCTAGACTGAAAACGCCATTTCCATAGCAAACTATTGAAGTCACATTGGTATTGATGTAAATATTTACCAAAATGGGAGACAACTCTTGTTTATGAGAGAACCTGTTACTGTCATACTGCCCACTGACTGCGACCACTCACAATTACCGGTGTGGCATCACAATGACCGGTGTGGCATCACAATGACCGGTGTGGCATCACAATGACCGGTGTGGCATCATAATGACTGTTGTGGCATCATAATGACCGTTGTGGCATCACAATGACCGGTGTGGCATCACAATGACCGGTGTGGCATCACAATGACCGGTGTGGCATCATAATGACTGTTGTGGCATCATAATGACCGTTGTGGCATCACAATGACCGGTGTGGCATCACAATGACCGGTTTGGCATCACAATGACCGGTGTGGCATCACAATGACCGGTCATCCGGTCAATGATCGGTCAATGATCGGTCAATGACCGGTCAATGATCGGTCATCATAATGACCGATGTGACATCACAATGACTGGTGTGACATCACAATGACCGGTGTGGCATCACAATGACCGGTTTGGCATCACAATGACCGGTGTGGCATCATAATGACCGTTGTGACATCACAATGACTGGTGTTGCGGTCATTCTCTGTTGTGTGTCCCATTACTGTAGTAAATACTTAATAGTTCAATAATTATCACCCTCTAGAATGTCAACCTAAGGGATGTAGAGGACGGTTTGTTGATGATGTTTAATGACAACCTAAGGGATGTAGAGGACGGTTTGTTGATGATGTTTAATGTCAACCTAAGGGATGTAGAGGACGGTTTGTTGATGATGTTTAATGTCAACCTAAGGGATGTAGAGGACAGTTTGTTGATGATGTTTAATGACAACCTAAGGGATGTAGAGGACAGTTTGTTGATGATGTTTAATGTCAACTTAAGGGATGTAGAGGACGGTTTGTTGATGATGTTTAATGTCAACCTAAGGGATGTAGAGGACAGTTTGTTGATGATGTTTAATGTCAACCTAAGGGATGTAGACAGACAGTTTGTTGGTGATGTTTAATGTCAACCTAAGGGATGTAGACAGACAGTTTGTTGATGATGTTTAATGTCAACCTAAGGGATGTAGAGGACGGTTTGTTGGTGATGTTGAATGTCAACCTAAGGGATGTAGAGGACAGTTTGTTGGTGATGTTTAATGTCAACCTAAGGGATGTAGAGGACGGTTTGTTGGTGATGTTTAATGTCAACCTAAGGGATGTAGACAGACAGTTTGTTGGTGATGTTTAATGTCAACCTAAGGGATGTAGAGGACGGTTTGTTGGTGATGTTTAATGTCAACCTAAGGGATGTAGACAGACAGTTTGTTGGTGATGTTTAATGTCAACCTAAGGGATGTAGACAGACAGTTTGTTGGTGATGTTTAATGTCAACCTAAGGGATGTAGAGGACGGTTTGTTGATGATGTTTAATGTCAACCTAAGGGATGTAGACAGACAGTTTGTTGATGATGTTTAATGTCAACCTAAGGGATGTAGAGGACGGTTTGCTGGTGATGTTTAATGTCAACCTAAGGGATGTAGACAGACAGTTTGTTGATGATGTTTAATGTCAACCTAAGGGATGTAGAGGACAGTTTGTTGGTGATGTTTAATGACAACCTAAGGGATGTAGAGGACGGTTTGTTGATGATGTTCAATGTCAACCTAAGGGATGTAGAGGACAGTTTGTTGATGATGTTTAATGTCAACCTAAGGGATGTAGAGGACGGTTTGTTGGTGATGTTTAATGACAACCTAAGGGATGTAGAGGACGGTTTGTTGATGATGTTTAATGTCAACCTAAGGGATGTAGAGGACAGTTTTTGGTGATGTTTAATGTCAACCTAAGGGATGTAGAGGACAGTTTGTTGATGATGTTTAATGACAACCTTAGGGATGTAGAGGACGGTTTGTTGATGATGTTTAATGTCAACCTAAGGGATGTAGAGGACAGTTTGTTGGTGATGTTTAATGACAACCTAAGGGATGTAGAGGACGGTTTGTTGATGATGTTTAATGACAACCTAAGGGATGTAGAGGACAGTTTGTTGAGGATGTTTAATGTCAACCTAAGGGATGTAGAGGATGGTTTGTTGATGATGTTTAATGACAACCTAAGGGATGTAGTGGATGGTTTGTTGGTGATGTTTAATGTCAACCTAAGGGATGTAGAGGACAGTTTGTTGATGATGTTTAATGTCAACCTTAGGGATGTAGAGGACGGTTTGTTGATGATGTTTAATGTCAACCTAAGGGATGTAGAGGACGGTTTGTTGATGATGTTTAATGACAACCTAAGGGATGTAGAGGACAGTTTGTTGATGATGTTTAATGACAACCTAAGGGATGTAGAGGACGGTTTGTTGGTGATGTTTAATGTCAACCTAAGGGATGTAGAGGACGGTTTGTTGATGATGTTTAATGTCAACCTAAGGGATGTAGAGGACAGTTTGTTGATGATGTTTAATGTCAACCTAAGGGATGTAGAGGATGGTTTGTTGATGATGTTTAATGTCAACCTAAGGGATGTAGAGGACGGTTTGTTGATGATGTTTTATGTCAACCTAAGGGATGTAGAGGACAGTTTGTTGATGATGTTTAATGTCAACCTAAGGGATGTAGAGGACGGTTTGTTGATGATGATGAAGGTGGATTTAAGGGGACACAATGATAATAGAGTGCAGTAGATTTGTTTCCTTTTGATTGTGTTATTTAGCGTACATGTTGTGGTGTCCAGAAATGTCTGACTTTTCACACAGGTCATTGTGTTGTAAGATCATCTGACACTTTCACACAGGTCATTGTGTTGTATGATCATCTGACACTTTCACACAGGTCATTGTGTTGTAAGGTCATCTGACACTTTCACACAGGTCATTGTGTTGTAAGATCATCTGACACTTTCACACAGGTCAATGTGTTGTAAGATCATCTGACACTTTCACACAGGTCATTGTGTTGTAAGGTCATCTGACACTTTCACACAGGTCATTGTGTTGTAACATCATCTGACACTTTCACACAGGTCATTGTGTTGTATGATCATCTGACACTTTCACACAGGTCATTGTGTTGTAAGATCATCTGACACTTTCACACAGGTCATTGTGTTGTATGATCATCTGACACTTTCACACAGGTCATTGTGTTGTAACATCATCTGACACTTTCACACAGGTCATTGTGTTGTATGATCATCTGACACTTTCACACAGGTCATTGTGTTGTATGATCATCTGACACTTTCACACAGGTCATTGTGTTGTATGATCATCTGACACTTTCACACAGGTCATTGTGTTGTAAGATCATCTGACACTTTCACACAGGTCATTGTGTTGTAAGATCATCTGACACTTTCACACAGGTCATTGTGTTGTATGATCATCTGACACTTTCACACAGGTCATTGTGTTGTATGATCATCTGACACTTTCACACAGGTCATTGTGTTGTAACATCATCTGACACTTTCACACAGGTCATTGTGTTGTATGATCATCTGACACTTTCACACAGGTCATTGTGTTGTAACATCATCTGACACTTTCACACAGGTCATTGTGTTGTATGATCATCTGACACTTTCACACAGGTCATTGTGTTGTAACATCATCTGACACTTTCACACAGGTCATTGTGTTGTAACATCATCTGACACTTTCACACAGGTCATTGTGTTGTATGATCATCTGACACTTTCACACAGGTCATTGTGTTGTATGATCATCTGACACTTTCACACAGGTCATTGTGTTGTATGATCATCTGACACTTTCAAACAGACACATCTATAGATTAGAATCAGCCAGACTGTATATCACTTCACCTCTCCAGCAGATTAGAAATTGTACATCACTCCACCTCCCCGTCACAGCCATTCTGTCATCGCCAGATCGTCTCCTGTACACATTCAATTTAGTGACATATTTAAATAAACAACTGTGACCCAATAATTGCACCCTTTTCAATCGGAAACTTCTTCCTTTCATTAGCACCTGATTTTCTCAACTTTTTAAAACAGATAGATTTGTATCATTTTTTGATGTTAAGCTCTTTTTTCAAACTTTACTTGATTCTGTTTTTGTCTAATATTTCATGCAGATCTTAAAACACTTGTCTTTTTAGAATCACCCTTACTTTTCACACTTGTCTTTAAACATCATTTAAACTATAAAATGTTATTTTCTGATTTAAAAACAAACCATATAAACGCTACTTTTCTATAAGTATCAATTTGTACCGCAGACTACTAGAGCAAGACCAAAACCAATCTAAAGATATTTTAATTCTACAGTATCATTATAATTGTTGTTTGGTTTGACATGATAAAAGATTGAGTTGTGTATGTGATTTTGTATAATATTTGTTCACAAATAATCACTATTATTCACTATAATATGTGTGAAACTTTAACTAAACAAATTTTCTCGTCACGTTTATGCTCACACATGATTCACAACATAATTTTTCATGAAAGTTTATTTAGATTTTTGTGCGAATGAATTAACCAATGAGATTCTTCTGTTTTATTTTGTGCTGTGTACAGCACTGATCCTGGAGGTACATCGAGTCAATGATGAGAAACGGGAGCTTTCCCAACAGTTGCGTAACCTTCAGGAAGCGTATGACATTCGTGTACGTGACCTGGAGAATGCTGGGGAGGAGACAGAACGCCATTATGTGGCTCTTCTCGAGGACAAGAAGGCTGAAATGAATGACCTTCACCTGCAGCTAGACTCCTCCGAGAAACAAAACAAAGCCAACCGTCAGTTCATGGAGGTATGTTTGCCGTATCTTATTTTGGTGTTTACACTGTGTAACTTACAACATTCATGTCAATTGTGTTTTGTGGTGCAGATAAAATTAAATCTTGCCAGGTCACAAGATACAATGCTTATACATCAAGGCACTGTACAATGGGAAGATGTCAGGGTAAGGGAAACATTTAAAATTGAAAAAAAAATTATATGTCAAAATTATATTGCTTTGAAAATAAGCTGCTGAAAGCTTAAAACAAGTCTGATATACACTGTGTTCTAAAGCACAAGTTAATAGCATTATTCCACTGTATTAAAATCATTGTTCACAGGAAGAAGCTATAGAAAGGGAGAAAGAAAGAGAGGATTTTCAGAGAGAGATAATGAAATGGGAACAAAAAATCCTTGAAAGTCAGAAGGAAAAGAAGGCAGAAACCAGACTACAACGTGAGGTAAGTTTAGTTTACTAACTCTGGTTTTAAGATCATTTTTAGCTCACCTGGCCCGAAGGGCCAAGTGAGCTTATGTGATGGTGCAGCGTCCGTCATCCGTCCGTCCGTCCGTCCGTCCTGCGTCCGTCAACTTTTTCCTTTAAACAACTTCTTCTAAAATACTGAAAGGCCCAGTGACATGAAATTTGGCTGGTAGATTTCTTGGAAGGAGCTGAACAAAGTTTGCGAAAAAAAATCACTTTGACCTAATTTCAAGGTCACAGGGGTCAAAAATGTCGAAACTTTCAAACAACTTCTTCTAAAATACCGTCAGGCATAGAGACTTCATATTTGACCAGTAGCTTCCTTGGATGAAGCCAAATAAACTTTGCGAAAAGAAATGACCTTGACCAATATTCAAGGTCACAGTGAGATTAAATCTATTTTAAACTTTAAACGACTTCTTCTGAAATACAAAAAGCCTTAGAAACATGGCATTTGGCTAAAAGGTTCCTTGGATGAAGCCCAACAAAGTTTGCGAAAAAAATGACCTTGACCTATATTTAAGGTCACAAGGGTCAAATCTGTTAAAACCTTCAAACGACTTCTTCTGAAAAACCAAAAGCCCTAGAAGCATGATATTTGGCTGAAATGTTCCTTGAGTGAAGCCCGACAAAGTTTGCGAAAAGAAATTACCTTGACCTATATTCAAGGTCACAGGGGTCAAATCTGTTAAAACCTTTAAACAACTTCTTCTGAAATACCAAAAACCCTAGAAGCATGACATTTGGCTGAAATGTTTCTTGGATGAAGCCGAACAAAGTTTGCGAAAAGAAATGACCTTGACTTATATTGAAGGTCACAGGGGTCAAATCTGTTAAAACCTTTAAACGACTTCTTCTGAAATACCAAAAGCCCTAGAAGCATGATTATTGGCCGAAAGGTTCCTTGGATGAAGCCCGACAAAGTTTGCAAAAAGAAATGACCTTGACCTATATTCAAAGTCACAGGGGTCAAATCTGTTAAAACCTTTAAATGACTTCTTCTGAAATACCAAAAGCCCTAGAAGCTTGATATTTGGCTGAAATGTTTCTTGGATGAAGCCCGACAAAGGTTGCGAAAAGAAATTACCTTGACTTATATTCAAGGTCACAGGGGTCAAATCTGTTAAAACCTTTAAACAACTTCTTCTGAAATACCAAAAACCCTAGAAGCATGACATTTGGCTGAAATTTTTCTTCGATGAAGCCCGACAAAGTTTGCGAAAAGAAATTACCTTGACTTATATTCAAGATCACAGGTGTCAAATCTGTTAAACCCTTCGAACAACTTCTTCTGAAATACCGTAAGCCCTAGAAGCATGATATTTGGCTGAAAGGTTCCTTGGATGAAGCCCGACAAAGTTTGTGAAAAGAAATGACCTTGACCTATATTCAAGGTCACAGGAGTCAAATCACAGTTAAAACATTCAAACGACTTCTTCTGAAATACCAAAAGCCATAGAAACATGATATTTGGCTGAAAGATTCCTTGGATGAAGACTGACAAAGTTTGAAAATGAAAATGATGTTGTCTTATAAGGTCACAGGAGTAAAATATGTTTAAATCTTAAGATGTTCTTCTAAATGTCTTACATTAAAAGATTTTAGGGGACTTTAGGGTTACACTATAATATAAGTCAGAGATTGATACCAGGTGAGCGATGCAGGCCCATTGGGCCTCTTGTTACAATAACCAATTAAAGTTTTCAGGTGACTAGTATGTTATGTACTCTGTCACCTTCATCAGACAAAAGTGTAAATTGTGTATTGAAAAATTGGTCAATTTTATCTACCCTGTTAGGGGTAGGTACATTAGTAACGTTATTGTACAGAAATGACTCGATTGTACCTCTGGCCTTAAAGACAGTGAATTTGTTATCGAAACCTCTGGCCTTAACGACAGGTAAATTTGTTATTGAACCTTTGGCCTTAACGACAGGTAAAGGAGTAGGGCCACGAAGGGTAAAAAATGGCCCTATTCCATATTTTTTTTAAACTGTGTTATATTTATCAATGGTACATTAATTAAATAAATCCGAAGTTTCATGTCATTTCGTTTAACGGTTTTTATTTAATAAGGGTTCAAAGACCCATGCGCAATTTAACAAAAACTGAAAAATTACGCTGTTTTTGTGTGACGTCGTTATTGACGTCAATTCATGTATTGAATAACGATACAAACGAGTTTCTTTCAATTACATGATTTTAATAACGATACAAACAATTTTTTTTTCAATGACATATTTTTGATATTAATATAATTACTTTCATTATTTGCGTCGAAGTAATATACACAACCACACACAAACACACACTTATGATTAGCACACAATGACAGTAAAACAGATCCCGAAATAAAGTTAAGCCCCAGATATGATGACAGAACAAATATACAAATGTAGGTTATTTTACGTCTATCTATATTGTCACTTTGTTAAAGATATACTGAAGATTATAACACAAATTAAAATGATTTCCCAATGTACTTAAATTTGTTACTGAAACATGCTTTAAGACGATAAGACAGTCACATTGAACAGACTATTGTTAGACTTGCACAAGTTTTTATACGATGTTGGCTGAAAAATATACACGCTTTGATATGCACCTGCTGTCAAGAGTTATATAACATAAGCTGCCTGGTCAAAACAGTAAATATATCATGTAAAGATTATCAGAAGCAACAGAAAAAATATAAACAAAAGTTCTGAAAATTTACAAATCATGAGACCTATATATATATATTTATATAAAAAAATAGAACGGATCGTGTCAGCTTACGGACTGTATACAGCACATTGATGTAAATATGGACATTTATGGATTGTGTTGAAATAGTACCTGAACTTCAATTGTCCAGTATTTCAATTAGGCAAAATAGCAACATCTTTTTCATTAGTACATTTATATATCTGAAAATGGAAAGATAGTATATGCGTTCGAAGGGAAAACAGATTATTATATGTTTTTTTCAGCACATATTTATTGATAACACATCAAAGGATATGCTATTGAAACAAACACAATCTAAATCTGTCAGAGAATTCTCCTATATATCTTGTACTGTCTGCTTAATAAGCTGGGTGTTCTGAATTGTAATACAATGCTATTGTGTGAGCCCAATTATCAATCCCTCAATCCTTTTAACTTTTTAACAGTATTTGTTCAATCAATGAAATATAAATGTGAAAAAAAAATAATCTTGCTTAAGTGTGTGTTGAACTTTCAATCCTCGGGACAAGAGTGTGACAGCTCATTTACAAGACAACACCATGCATATGCATATTAAGGTGTAATTGTGAATATTCTGATCTGTCAACAAAGTCACTATATTTCTATGTTATTAGTCATACATATTTATAACTAATATCAAAATATTGTAATCATAGCTTTCTTGCATGCATGTTTTTGTTTAACATAGGACGGGGGGGGGGGGGGGGGGGATTTGCCATCCATTGCATATATTTCAGAACCAAGTTTTTACCGCTAAAAACAACTATGTGAACATAATGAGACGAGCAACATAAGACAGTTAGCTAGGATCAACAATATTTAAGTATCACAAATGATGCAGTTTTGATAACTGTGTTCAGAAAAGCTTCCACCGGACATGAAACTATGCCGTTGTTAGTATGTCAGTGTAGCACCAGTACACATCGATTCGTGATATTTTGTTTTAAGTAATTCAATATGCAAACGAAATGATATTACATTTCATGATCCATTCTTTAACGGACAATATCAATTTCAAACTTTGGATGAATGTCTCAAGAAATATAAGTGATTTGCAGTACTTCATTCCTCAACAATGCTTTCATCACTGTCACTCTCGTCAACAACTTCCGGAATCTGGCTAGCATCAGCGATACATCTTCCCCAATCCCTTACTCCATACGACTGGTTTTCACAATGTTGAGCATATCCAAGGTACCAAACAACTGCCGCGATATGCCCACATACTCCAACTACTCGAGACCCCGCTCGGCATTTACAATACCATGCCTCGACATTGGATACGTTGTACCGGATCCACAGAAGGTATGCCTTAGCTGCCACGTGCCTGCTTTGGATCTTTACACGGAGAAGATTGCCCTCTTCTTTGTGGAGGAGAATTTCGCAGTTACCATCTATATGTTCCTGTATGTAACTTGTACTTAGTTTCAGTTGATAAGTACCACAAGTTAGGTTTCGAAGTTGTTCCTCATCAAGTTGGGGGAAGTCTGGCACAGTATTTTCTGTAGTTGTTTTCCAAATTGCAGAACGCCTGTGCAAACTGTTGTCCTCAACATATTCTTTCAGGAGGTTCACTTGTTTTGATAAGTATAGCATCTTGGATCCCATGCATATGTCTTCCTCTGCATCGTTGGTTTTGTTTAATGGTGGAAAGAACCTGTTTGCAATGGCACACACAATCCTGACATAGTCGCCGATGTGTGGTACTTGATTCGTTGGCAAGACATGGTTCAGATATTTCCAGTTGTTGATACGGGCATTGGCAGATTCTACGACCCAACGAACCTAGAAAAGAGAACGAAAAGTTTGAAATAAAAATTAAATCATATTGTTATTTGTTAATTGGTAGATCGTTAAATGATATCTCATGATATGTCTCTATTTGATTTTTCAAATAAAGTTGGTATTGTTAATTGATGTATTGATGTTATTTATTGCTAAATGTGAAAATAGAGTGTATGGTTCATGTATTGATATGTTGTTTGTTTCTTCAAAGTTGCAGTCATTCCCCTGAATGTTAAAATCTAAAAATAACATCATTATGCATCTTAATTAAATTGGTTTGGTTTATTTTGTTTAACGTCCTATTAACAGTCATTTAAGGACGTGCCAGGTTTTGGAGGTGGAGGAAAGCCGGAGTGCCCGGAGAAAAAACACCGACCTACGGTCAGTACCTGGCAACTGCCCCACCTGGGTTTCAAACTCGCAACCCAGAGGTGGAGGGCTGGTGGTAGAATGTCGGAACACCTTAACCACTAAAATAAAGACCAAAGTATTAGAATGAAAAGAAATATGTTTAACGGGGAGATAATAGAGAATCAATGTTTCAGATTATTAATGATACTTTACATTTAGTTAGAGCTAAAGCGCTTCCTTTGATACTGGCTAAAGTATTGTAACGCTACATACATACATCTCAATACATACCTTTGTTACAAGTCTGTTTGTGTTAGCATCGTCTGTGCTAAATTGTTTTTCTCCCTTGTGAAGGAATGACGGCATTTCAGCTCTGATACCAAGATCCGCAAGGAGAGAAAGTGAATCTCTAAATCCTCTGTCCACGACAAAAATGTCGTCCTCATGAACCCAGTTCTTGATATCCTCAACATTTGTTTTTAGCATATGGTTCAGAATGGAAGCGTCGTTGTTTTTGGCGTCTGCTAGGTAAGGACCAACAATAGTTACAAAGTAGCCACTTGTGGTGACAACTACCATGGGTTTGATCAACGGCCGTCCCTTGTGAAGACTGTACGATCGTCGCTGGAAATGAAAATTTCCGCTTTTCTGTATATATATATATGTACCGTCCAATACAAGGATCGCCTGATTACCACCGATGTCACCAAATAAGGTCTGTGCCAAAGGAAGTGTATGATGCTGTATGACATCTTCCCGTGTTATATGCTGCAATCCTAAATTAGATGGAACGAATCTTGCCATGAGTGCCCTTCTTACACTTGATATCGCACGTCGTAGACTTGACTTCGACAGGTTGAACAAAGTTGACATAATGTTGTTTGACATGCCTGATTTCATTTTTAGTAGAAAAATTCCAACAGATGTCTGTGTGGTCCTAACTGGAGAATTCCGTACCGTACTTTTAACTGAATCAAAATCAATCCTGGTGCTTGAGCACTTCCTTGCATAGTCTCTCAGTTGCTTAACCAGATCTACAATTGTAGTTCTATTCACATAAGAACTGTCTGTTGGTATCATGCTACTCAATTCTGTTTGGTTGATCTTTCCATCTCGGATGTGTCCGGGGCAACATCTACTTCCTGTCGGAACAATGACATATTTCTCCAAGAAGATCGAAAATCTGATTTCCGAAGGAACAACTACTAGCTTTGGCCCTGGCTTCTTACAAATAAAGCAGTATGCATGTGTCTTGACTGTGCTTCCTATTGGAAGAGATACAGAAGGTGGACTTGCTGTCGGATTGATCCCGACTTGTTTCTGTGGAGGTATATAATCGCCATCATTGTTGCTATTCTGCTTTCTTGGAAGGTCAAATCTGGATGACTTACCGCAGTACTTGTGTCTACATGAATTACATAACACACTGTCAATGTTGACGACAAGTAAAAAAGCTCTCTGTAGATATTTTTGCACGTCTTTATTTAACTTCCGGCGTTCATTTGGCTTTGTCCTCTTACTGCACAGAACACATGGAAAGTTTTTTGGTCCCGTTCCAGGCATCTCTGAAAATAAATAAAGTGGATCATTAAATGGAATCAAATTAATTTTTTAATATTAGCATACTAATTACAGTGATCAATTTACAATTTATTTTCATGGGTCCATTTTGTACATATTGTCGAAAACAATGTGTCCCACTATGTTAAATTAGAGTATTTCCAGAATTTCTATGAATCCTTTCATAATTTTATGAGTACTGGACTAATATTAGATTGATTACTGATATTATTATACTTCTATTTTTGTTAGGACAAAGACTATCAGCGTACTGTATTTGGCCTTTTGAATATTTCGAATGTTTACTTATCAGTCTATGTTATTTAGATTTCACCATGCAAGAATATAATACAATTATACTTTTATTCCACAGGCACTAGCCTCGCCTGTTCAACACATATAATATAAAAGTTCTTGTGTTTAGAGTTATTTAGTTTTAATTACTCGTTCGATTTTATTGTCATTTAAAAATACATAATTAGGGCCTATTGACATATATAATTTAATAAAGATTATTCCAAAGTGTAATATTTATTAAGAAATTAAAAAAAAAATAAAAATAAAAAAAATATAAACGAAGTAAGTTGGAGTCGAACTCTTTATGACACGAAGGTCTAGTCTGGAGTCCGGTTACTTAACCACTACGCTACGTCGGCTTAAGTGACGGGAAGTGTTTTTTACAAGATAATATATTTGAAAAAGTAGGTCATTGTCTTTGCTTCATTCAGCTCTGGTTTATTTTACCCCGAATCTTTCTCAATATTTTTAGTTTTGGTTTTTCTTATAAGTGTCTTTTCAGCTTGAACAGAAATATGGACAACTTAAATTCAGCAATACAGGCAAGCAATCAAAGCCTTCGGTTGTTATGTTAAATTACGTGCTATTTGTTTCCGAAGCAGACGACAATACTACAGCCTAAAAGTTATTCAACAGTGTTAACAATTCGCATATTTAAGGTCGAGTATTTATTAATAAATCATTAATGCATAATTACTAATTAAAATATACACCAACAATAAAAACTGCTCTCTTATTGCCGATTCGCCAACAGTACAAGTACTGTAGGCCAGCTGCTGTTGACGCAACTCGATCTGTCAAGTGTCAGACACTTCAGCTTGTAACGAAACATCGTCTCCAAATAGCAACAAGGGGTGGAATAAGTAAAAAAGGACGCATCAATCTAGACTGAGAAGGATTTGGTGTTTGTTTTTCTTCCTTTTGTTTGTACTTACCTAGAGCTGCATTCCGATAACAGGTACGCCAAGGCATCTTCTAAATTTTCGTCGTGCGTAAAATAGCGTCCATGGATACTGCGTCGACGATGCACAACGATTACAATTCATTTTACAATCGTAATACTTTTTGGATCATTAATGTAGAACACAGTCAAATTCAGTTAAGGTATTATTTCAGAAGGAAAAAGAGGTTGCAGAATCACAATATTTTACCGATAGTATTTATACAATAATTTAAAGATAAATAAACTAATTATAAAGTGGTGCATCACGTCAGAGACGAAAGATACCACCACATTTAAAACATGAAAAAGTTCAATTTTCGAAGTGGCCACAGGCTTCGACCAAAATAATATGATGGTCATTCAATCATGCTTTGGCAATAGTTTTTGTTTTGAAAAATATACGCTGGTCGAGGCATGTGGCCACTATGAAATATTGAAATTTCCTCACTAAAATTCAATACTTTCACCTTTTGGGCATATGTTCGTGTGTTTACTGCCTTATTGTGGCATATTTTATAAAAAAATTCTGACAAAATGATATTGACAATAAAAGTTCAACACTTCAATCATTATTTTATTATTGTACATTTGAAATATATTCATTTTCTAATTGGGCTTCACAACAGGGCCAGTTACGACCTTTCGTGGCCCTACTCCTTTGTTATTGAACCTTCGGCCTTAAAGACAGTGAATTTGTTATCGAACCTCTGGCCTTAATGACAGGTAAATTTGTTATTGAACCTTTGGTCTTAACAACAGGTTAATTTGTTACTGAACCTTTGGCCTTATTGACAGGTAAATTAGTTATTGAACCTTCGGCCTTAACGACAGTGAATTTTGTTATTGTACCTCTGGCCTTAACGACAGTGAATTTTGTTATTGTACCTCTGGCCTTAACGACAGTGAATTTTGTTATTGTACCTCTGGCCTTAACGACAGTGAATTTTGTTATTGTACCTCTGGCCTTAACGACAGGTAAGTTTATTTGTGGTTTTTCATTCCAGGTTGATGACTTGACAGAGCAGTTGCAGAGCCGCTTGGACCGTGACAGTGAGTTTGTGGAGCAGACGGCACAACTCCAGCGTGACCTCCAGGATAAACAGATGAGCGCAGAGGACATGCGTGCCCTAGTCGTAGAACAGGAAAAGGAACTGGAGGAGAGGAGTCATATGGAGGACATACTTAGACAGGTAACATTTAACACTGAGGTAAAACATACTCAGACAGGTAACATCTAACACTGAGATAAAACATAAATTGTACTTAGACAGGTAACATCTAACACTGAGGTAAAACATACTTAGACAGGTAACATCTAACACAGATAAAACATACTTAGACAGGTAACATCTAACACTGAGGTAAAACATACTTAGACAGGTAACATCTAACACTGAGGTAAAACATACTTAGACAGGTAACATCTAACACTGAGATAAAACATACTTAGACAGGTAACATTTAACACTGAGGTAAAACATACTCAGACAGGTAACATCTAACACTGAGATAAAACATACATTGTACTTAGACAGGTAACATCTAACACTGAGGTAAAACATACTAAGACAGGTAACATCTAACACTGAGGTAAAACATACTTAGACAGGTAACATCTAACACTGAGGTAAAACATACTCAGACAGGTAACATCTAACACTGAGCTAAAACATACTTAGACAAGTAACATTTAACACTGAGATAAATTATACTTAGGACAGGTAACATCTAACACTGAGATAAAACATACATTGTACTTAGACAGGTAACATCTAACACTGAGGTAAAACATACTTAGACAGGTAACATCTAACACAGATAAAACATACTTAGACAGGTAACATCTAACACTGAGGTAAAACATACTTAGACAATGTAACATCTAACACTGAGGTAAAACATACTAAGACAGGTAACATTTAACACTGAAATAAAACATACTTAGACAAGTAACATCTAACACTGAGATAAAACATGCTCAGACAGGTAACATCTAACACTGAGATAAAACATGCTCAGACAGGTAACATCTAACACTGAGATAAAACATACTTAGACAAGTAACATCTAACACTGAGATAAAACATGCTCAGACAGGTAACATCTAACACTGAGATAAAATATACTAAGACAGGTAACATCTAACACTGAGATAAAACATACTTAGACAGGTAACATTTAACACTGAGATAAAACATGCTCAGACAGGTAACATCTAACACTGAGATAAAACATACTTAGACAGGTAACATCTAACACTGAGATAAAACATACTTAGACAATGTAACATCTAACACTGAGATAAAACATATTTAGACAGGTAACATCTAACACTGAGGTAAAACATACTCAGACAGGTAACATCTAACACTGAAATAAAACATATTTAGACAGGTAACATCTAACACTGAGGTAAAACATACTCAGACAGGTAACATCTAACACTGAAATAAAACATACTTAGACAAGTAACATTTAACACTGAGATAAAACATACATTGTACTTAGACAGGTAACATCTAACACTGAGATAAAACATATTTAGACAGGTAACATCTAACACTGAGGTAAAACATACTCAGACAGGTAACATCTAACACTGAAATAAAACATACTTAGGCAGGTAACATCTAACACTGAGATAAAACATACTAAGACAGGTAACATTTAACACTGAGGTAAAACATACTAAGACAGGTAACATTTAACACTGAGGTAAAACATACTCAGACAGGTAACATCTAACACTGAGATAAAACATGCTTAGACAGGTAACATCTAACACTGAGATAAAACATACTCAGACAGGTAACATCTAACACTGAAATAAGACATACTTAGACAGGTAACATCTAACACTGATGTAAAACATACTAAGACAGGTAACATCTAACACTGAGATAAAACATGCTTAGACAGGTAACATCTAACACTGAGATAAAACATACTCAGACAGGTAACATCTAACACTGAGATAAAATATACTTAGACAGGTAACATCTAACACTGAGGTAAAACATACTTAGACAGGTAACATGTAACACTGAGATAAAGCATACTAAGACAGGTAACATCTAACACTGAGATAAAGCATACTAAGACAGGTAACATCTAACACTGAAATAAAACATACTAAGACAGGTAACATGTAACACTGAGATAAAGCATACTAAGACAGGTAACATCTAACACTGAGATAAAGCATACTAAGACAGGTAACATCTAACACTGAAATAAGACATACTTAGACAGGTAACATCTAACACTGAAATAAAACATACTTAGACAATGTAACATCTAACACTGAGATAAAACATACTAAGACAGGTAACATCTAACACTGAGATAAAACATACTAAGACAGGTAACATTTAACACTGAAATAAAACATGCTTAGACAGGTAACATCTAACACTGATGTAAAACATACTAAGACAGGTAACATTTAACACTGAGCTAAAACATACTTAGACAGGTAACATTTAACACTGAGGTAAAACATACTAAGACAGGTAACATCTAACACTGAGATAAAACATACTTAGACAGGTAACATCTAACACTGAGATAAAACATACTTAGACAGGTAACATCTAACACTGTTACTTGTCTAAGTATGTTTTATCTCAGTCTAACACTGAGATAAAACATACTTAGACAAGTAACATCTAACACTGAAATAAAACATACTTAGACAATGTAACATCTAACACTGAGATAAAACATACTAAGACAGGTAACATTTAACACTGAGATAAAACATGCTCAGACAAGTAACATTTAACACTGAGATAAAACATGCTCAGGCAGGTAACATCTAACACTGAGATAAAACATACTAAGACAGGTAACATCTAACACTGAGATAAAACATACTTAGACAGGTAGCATTTAACACTGAGATAAAACATACTCAGACAGGTAACATCTAACACTGAAATAAAACATACTTAGACAGGTAACATCTAACACTGAGGTAAAACATACTAAGACAGGTAACATTTAACACTGAAATAAAACATACTTAGACAGGTAACATATAACACTGAGGTAAAATATACTAAGACAGGTGACATTTAACACTGAAATAAAACATACTTAGACAGGTAACATCTAACACTGATGTAAAACATACTAAGACAGGTAACATCTAACACTGAGATAAAACATGCTTAGACAGGTAACATCTAACACTGAGATAAAACATACTAAGACAGGTAACATTTAACACTGAGATAAAATATACTTAGACAGGTAACATCTGACACTGAGATAAAACATATTTAGACAGGTAACATCTTACACTGAGATAAAGCATACTGAGACAGGTAACATCTAACACTGAAATAAAACATACTTAGACAGGTAACATCTAACACTGAGATAAAACATACTCAGACAGGTAACATCTAACACTGAAATAAAACATACTTAGACAGGTAACATCTAACACTGAGATAAAACATACTTAGGCAGGTAACATCTAACACTGAGATAAAACATACTAAGACAGGTAACATCTAACACTGAGATAAAACATACTAAGACAGGTAACATTTAACACTGAGATAAAACATGCTCAGACAGGTAACATTTAACACTGAGATAAAACATGCTCAGACAGGTAACATCTAACACTGAGATAAAACATACTCAGACAGGTAACATCTAACACTGAGGTTAAACATACTTAAGACAGGTAACATCTAACACTGAGATAAAACATATTTAGACAGGTAACATCTCAGACAGGTAACATCTAACACTGAGATAAAATATACTCAGACAGGTAACATCTAACACTGAGATAAAACATACTTAGACAGGTAACATCTAACACAGAGATAAAACATACTTAGACAGGTAACATCTAACACTGAGATAAAACAAACTTAGACAGTTAACATCTAACACTGAGGTAAAACATATTCAGACAGGTAACATTTAACACTGAGGTAAAACATACATAGACAGGTAACATCTAACACAGAGGTAAAATATACTCAGACAGGTAACATCTAACACTGAGGTAAAACATACTCAGACAGGTAACATTTAACACTGAGGTAAAACATACTTAGACAGGTAACATCTTACACAGATAAAATATACTCAGACAGGTAACATCTAACACTGAGGTAAAACATACTTAGACAGGTAACATTTAACACTGAGGTTAAACATACTTAGACAGGTAACATCTAACACTGAGATAAAACATATATAGACAGGTAACATCTAACACAGAGATAAAACATACTTAGACAGGTAACATCTAACACTGAGATAAAACATACTTAGACAGGTAACATCTAACACAGAGATAAAACATACTTAGACAGGTAACATTTAACACTGAGATAAAACATACTTAGACAGGTAACATCTAACACAGAGATAAAACATACTTAGACAGGTAACATTTAACATTGAGATAAAACATACTCAGACAGGTAACATCTATTATTGAGATAAAACATACTTAGACAGGTAACATCTAACACTGAGGCAAAACATTTACAATTCTGAAAATTCCTCTTGATCATACACAGATAAAAGTTTTATACTAAAAAAAACCCACTAACACCAAAATGATACCAAAAAACCAATGCTAACACTCAAATGAAAAAAGCCAAAACAACGCTAACACTCAAATAATTAAAAAAAAAATAATAACCTATTTGAGTCATGTGACTCTTACAACAGACTCAGACAAATACACTTGTGTATCCTATTATAACCACCTGTGATAGGTAGGTGATATTATGGTACATTGTACATCCGTTTAACATGATATGGTGAGTTTTGTTCCAGTAATCATTTGGTACTTTTGTGTAGAAATTACGGGATATGGAGGCTGAATTGTCCCAACAACATCAGGTCAACACGGAACTGTCAGAAATCATTAAACTGCCTCCAAATGTAGAGTCGGACGAGGAGGAGATGTCAGAAACTCACGCTCCAAATGGGGGACGTAAAACTAACACCCGACACAGACGCCTCCTACCTTCTCAGCTGTCACTTCAACAGGAAGAGGTTTGTGTTTGAATCACCTTCCAGGATAATAACGAAAGGCAATATTATCACCTTCTAGGGTAATAGAGAAAGGCAATATTATCACTTTCCAGGGTAATAGAGAAAGGCAATATTATCACATTATATGGTAATAGATAAAGGCAATATTATCACCTTCCTGGGTAATAGAGAAAGGCAATAGTATCACCTTCCAGATTAATAACGAAAGGAAATATTATCACCTTCTAGGGTAGTAGAGAAAGGCAATATTGTGACCTTCTAGGGTAATAGAGAAAGGCAATATTATCCCCTTCCAGGATAATAACGAAAGGCAATATTATCACCTTCAAAGGGTAATAAAGAAAGGCAATATTATCACCTTCCAGGGTAATAGAGAAAGACAATATTATCACCTTCCTGGGTAATAGAGAAAGGCAATATTGTGACCTTCAAGGGTAATAGAGAAAGGCAATATTGTGACCTTCAAAGGGTAATAAAGAAAGGCAATATTATCACCTTCAAAGGGTAATAAAGAAAGGCAATATTATCACCTTCCAGGGTAATAGAGAAAGACAATATTATCACCTTCCGGGGTAATAGAGAAAGGCAATATTGTGACCTTCAAGGGTAATAGAGAAAGACAATATTATCACCTTCCAGGGTAATAGAGAAAGACAATATTATCACCTTCAAAGGGTAATAAAGAAAGGCAATATTATCACCTTCCAGGGTAATAGAGAAAGGCAATATTATCATCTTCAAAGGGTAATAGAGAAAGGCAATATTATCACATTATATGGTAATAGAGAAAGGCAATATTATCCCCTTCCAGGGTAATAGAGAAAGGCAATATTATCCCCTTCCAGGGTAGTAGAGAAAGGCAATATTATCACCTTCAAAGGGTTATAGAGAAAGGAAATATTATCACCTTCTAGGGTAGTAGAGAAAGGCAATATTATCACCTTCTAGGTTAGTAGAGAAAGACAATATTATCACCTTCTAGGGTAGTAGAGAAAGACAATATTATTACCTTCCTGGGTAATAGAGAAAGGCAATATTATCACCTTCCAGGGTAATAGAGAAAGACAATATTATCACCTTCCAGGGTAATAGAGAAAGGCAATATTATCCCCTTCCAGGATATTAATGAAAGGCAATATTATCACCTTCAAGGGTAATAGAGAAAGGCAATATTATACCCTTCCAGGGTAGTAGAAAAAGGCAATATTATCACCTTCAAAGGGTTATAGAGAAAGGAAATATTATCACCTTCTAGGGTAGTAGAGAAAGACAATATTATCACCTTCCAGGGTAGTAGAGAAAGACAATATTATCACCTTCCTGGGTAATAGAGAAAGGCAATATCACATTCCTGGGTAATAGAGAAAGGCAATATCACATTCCAGGGTAATAGAGAACAGCAATATTATCAACTTCCAGGGTAATAGAGAAAGACAATATTATCACCTTCCAGGGTAATAGAGAAAGACAATATTATCACCTTCCAGGGTAATAGAGAAAGACAATATTATCACCTTCCAGGGTAATAGAGAAAGGCAATATTATCACCTTCCTGGGTAATAGAGAAAGGCAATATCACATTCCAGGGTAATAGAGAAAGGCAATATTATTATGCATGAATATTCTTACTATTTGAATTATCTAATGATATTTGTCATTTAGTTTGAAATGGTATCATAAAAGTTTAATTTTTTTCAAAATGTTACTTTCATAAATGACTAAAACTTTCTGTATTTTAATGATTGAAATTACTCAGAATAAGATGGTGTCACTTTTTACTATTTCATTGGAATGCGTGCAGAAGGCTATACCCTGAAAAATATCTCCTGATAGAATTATATTTGACTCTCTGAAGAGGAAGTAGTTGGTAAATAAAGAAGATGCTAATGTGAGTGTAGAACTGGTGACTTTCTCTGACAGGAACTACTCCATGAGAAGGAGGCTCTACAGCAACGGGTGGAGCAGCAGCTGAAGCAGATCTCGGCCCTGGAGAATCAGCTGGACACGATGAGGCACCGCGGGAGTCTGGGCGAGGACAGTCAGGCTGCTACACTTCAGAGACAGCTGGAGAGACAGACCGAGTTCGTGGAGACTCGTGACAGACAGGTAGGTGTAGGGCTGTAGACTTGTACAGACAGGTAGGTGTAGGTCTGTAGACTGTGACAGACAGGTAGGTGTAGGGCTGTAGACTTGTATTGACAGGTAGGTGTAGGGCTGTAGACTTGTCACAGACAGGTAGGTGTAGGGCTGTAGACTCGTGACAGACAGGTAGGTGTAGGGCTGTAGACTTGTACAGACAGGTAGGTGTAGGGCTGTAGACTTGTATAGACAGGTAGGTGTAGGGCTGTAGACTTGTACAGACAGGTAGGTGAAGGACTGTAGACTGTGACAGATAAGTAGGTGTAGGGCTGTAGACTTGTACAGACAGGTAGGTGTAGGGCTGTAGACTTGAACAGACAGGTAGGTGTAGGACTGTAGACTTGTTCAGACAGGTAGGTGTAGGGCTGTAGACTTGTGACAGGTAGGAAAGTGTAAGCTGTAGACTCGTGACAGACAGGTAGGTGTAGGGCTGTAGACTGTGACAGACAGGTAGGTGTAGGGCTGTAGACTGTGATAGACAGGTAGGTGTAGGGCTGTAGACTGTGACAGACAGGTAGGTGTAGGGCTGTAGACTGTGACAGACAGGTAGGTGTAGGGCTGTAGACTTGTTCAGACAGGTAGGTGTAGGGCTGTAGACTTGTGACAGGTAGGTAGGTGTAAGCTGTAGACTGTAACAGACAGGTAGGTGTAGGGATGTAGACTGTGACAGACAGGTAGATGTAGGGCTGTAGACTTGTGACAGGTAGGTTGGTGTATGGCTGTAGACTTGTGACAGACAGGTAGGTGTAGGGATGTAGACTTGTACAGACAGGTAGGTGTAGGGATGTAGACTTGTACAGACAGGTAGGTGTAGGGCTGTAGACTTGTACAGACAGGTAGGTGTAGGGTTGTAGACTTGTACAGACAGGTAGGTGTAGGGCTGTAAACTTGTCACAGACAGGTAGGTGTATGGCTGTAGACTTGTGACAGACAGGTAGGTGTAGGGCTGTAAACTGTGACAGACAGGTAGGTATAGGACTGTAGACTGTGACAGACAGGTAGATGTAGGGCTGTAGACTTGTCACAGACAGGTAGGTGTAGGGTTGTAGACTTGTCACAGACAGGAAGATGTAGGTGTAGGGCTGTAGACTCGTCACAGACAGGTAGGTGTAGGGCTGTAGACTTGTACAGACAGGTAGATGAGGTAGCTATTTATAAATGTATTTGTTGTAGCAGATGACTAGAGATGTGACCAGGAGAAGGGAGGTTAAGAGTTTGGGAGATGTAGGGGTGGGGGAAGAATGTCTCAGAAAGAAACGGATCTTTTGTGTGAGGGGTCTTCAATCTCCCTTTATTGTTAATTTTATTCTCACAATCATTGACAAAACTGTTCTGTATTTTATCCAGTTGGAAGAGCAAAAAGAGCAGATTGAAGATTTAGCTGGTCAACTGGTAAATAAGGAGCGTCTTATACAACAACTGACTGATCACATAGAGTCGACCGAGCGGCCGGAGGCCTCAATGCAGCCTGACCCAGTCATGGAAAAACTACAGGACGAGAACATGGAGATGACGGTAAGAGTTCTCAGTCAGGGGGTGTAATGACTATAGGCTTTGGGTGTAGTTCTGGAGGATGAGAGATTCTGTATTGGACATAGTTTGTTTTCACTCTCTCAGAATGTACTGGAAAAGTTTAAAATTGAATACATAGGTTCTCCTTTGATCCAAGTTGTGGTTAAGGTTAAATGGTCAAGTTGTGCATGTGAACCAACGACTGATTCAGTTAGCAGACGGGACAGCTGATAGAAAAGATAAACAGATTTGTTCCAAGTTGTGAACTAACGACTGATTCAGTAAGCAGACGGGATAGCTGATAGAAAAGATAAACAGATTTGTTCCAAATTGTGAACTAACGACTGATTCAGTTAGCAGACAGGACAGCTAACAATGATGGTCACTAAGATCCCTTTGAGATCTCTTGTTTAACTGTGGAGACTTGGTCTGTAACAACATGTGTTGTAATATCAGTGTTTTGTTTTCCTGATTATAGACAAAGATTAAATCCCTCCAGAATAAAATTGCCTCCATGCCAATGCCTGTCCTGAACCAGAGTCTGATCATGGAAAAGAACCAAGAGATCGACCATCTCAATAACCAGATAGAACAGCTCAACTATGAGATTGAACGCCTCCGTTCCGGACAGGAAATAGCCAGACTGGTAAGTCTTACACAAGTCATTTGTGAGTTTTGGAAGATTCTGTATTGGACATAGTTTACATTCCAAGTTTAGGGATCTCAGTTCTGGAGGGTGAGAGATTCTGTATGGGACATAGTTTACACCCCAAGTTTAGGGGTCTCAGTTCTGGAGGGTGAGAGATTCTGTATGGGACATAGTTTACATCCAAAGTTTAGGGATCTCAGTTCTGGAGGGTGAGAGATTCTGTATGGGACATAATTTACATCCCTAGTTTAGGGGTCTCAGTTCTGGGGGGTGAGAGATTCTGTATGGGACATAGTTTACATCCCAAGTTTAGGGGTCTCAGTTCTGGAGGGTGAGAGATTCTGTATGGGACATAATTTACATCCCTAGTTTAGGGGTCTCAGTTCTGGGGGGTGAGAGATTCTGTATGGGACATAGTTTACACCCCAAGTTTAGGGGTCTCAGTTCTGGAGGGTGAGAGATTCTGTATGGGACATAGTTTACATCCCAAGTTTAGGGGTCTCAGTTCTGGAGGGTGAGAGATTCTGTATGGGACATAGTTTACATCCAAAGTTTAGGGATCTCAGTTCTGGAGGGTGAGAAATTATGTATGTGACATAGTTTACATCCCAAGTTTAGGGGTCTCAGTTCTGGAGGGTGAGAGATTCTTGTGGGACATAGTTTACACCCTAAGTTTAGGGGTATCAGTTCTGGAAAGTGAGAGATTCTGTATGGGACTTTGTTTACATCCCAAGTTTAGGGGTCTCAGTTCTGGAGGGTGAAAGATTCTGTATGGGACATAGTTTACACCCCAAGTTTAGGGGTCTCAGTTCTGGAGGGTGAGAGATTCTGTATGGGACATAGTTTACACCCCAAGTTTAGGGGTCTCAGTTCTGGAGGGTGAGAGATTCTGTATGGGACCTAGTTTACATCCCAAGTTTAGGGGTCTCAGTTCTGGAGAGTGAGAGATTCTTGTGGGACATAGTTTACACCCCAAGTTTAGGGATCTCAGTTCTGGAGGGTGAGAGATTCTTGTGGGACATGGTTTACACCCCAAGTTTAGGGATCTCAGTTCTGGGGGGTGAGAGATTCTGTATGGGACATAGTTTACATCCCAAGTTTAGGGATCTCAGTTCTGGAGGGTGAGAGATTCTGTATGGGACATAGTTTACATCCCAAGTTTAGGGATCTCAGTTCTGGAGGGTGAGAGATTCTGTATGGGACATAGTTTACATCCCAAGTTTAGGGATCTCAGTTCTGGAGGGTGAGAGATTCTGTATGGGACATAGTTTACATCCCAAGTTTAGGGGTCTCAGTTCTGGAGGGAGAGAGATTCTGTATGGGACATAGTTTACACCCCAAGTTTAGGGGTCTCAGTTCTGGAGGGAGAGAGATTCTGTATGGGACATAGTTTACATCCCTAGTTTAGGGATCTCAGTTCTGGAGGGTGAGAGATTCTGTATGGGACATAGTTTACACCCCAAGTTTAGGGGTCTCAGTTCTGGAGGGTGAGAGATTCTGTATGGGACCTAGTTTACATCCCAAGTTTAGGGGTCTCAGTTCTGGAGAGTGAGAGATTCTTGTGGGACATAGTTTACACCCCAAGTTTAGGGATCTCAGTTCTGGAGGGTGAGAGATTCTTGTGGGACATGGTTTACACCCCAAGTTTAGGGATCTCAGTTCTGGGGGGTGAGAGATTCTGTATGGGACATAGTTTACATCCCAAGTTTAGGGATCTCAGTTCTGGAGGGTGAGAGATTCTGTATGGGACATAGTTTACATCCCAAGTTTAGGGATCTCAGTTCTGGAGGGTGAGAGATTCTGTATGGGACATAGTTTACATCCCAAGTTTAGGGATCTCAGTTCTGGAGGGTGAGAGATTCTGTATGGGACATAGTTTACATCCCAAGTTTAGGGGTCTCAGTTCTGGAGGGAGAGAGATTCTGTATGGGACATAGTTTACACCCCAAGTTTAGGGGTCTCAGTTCTGGAGGGAGAGAGATTCTGTATGGGACATAGTTTACATCCCTAGTTTAGGGATCTCAGTTCTTGGGGTTGAGAGATCGATTCTGTGTGGGGCTTGTATTACAACACAGGTTTTGGTGTTACATCACTAAGTAATCACACTATCAAAAATATGAAAACAATTGAAATTTATTCTATTAGGCCTAAGAAATAGAAAGGGACTAGTACAACTATTGTTAAAATATTTCGTAATAAATGATGATATTGTTCATATTTTCCTTTTAAAATTTTGCAGCAGGCAGAAGTTGATCGTCAACAAGCAGAGTTGGAGCAGTCCAAGTCAGACATTCAGTTTCTAAGGGCTTCTCAGGCATCCACGTTCTCTGGTGATGGGTCTGATGTTGAGGCCCCAGGTGTCACAGACTCATTCAGTGAAAAGGTAGGTACTGATCTGGTGATGGGTCTGATGTTGAGGTCCCAGGAGTCACAGACTCATTCAGTGAAAAGGTAGGTACTGATCTGGTGATGGGTCTGATGTTGAGGTCCCAGGAGTCACAGACTCATTCAGTGAAAAGGTAGGTACTGATCTGGTGATGGGTCTGATGTTGAGGTCCCAGGTGTCACAGACTCATTCAGTGAAAAGGTAGGTACTGATCTGGTGATGGGTCTGATGTTGAGGTCCCAGGAGTCACAGACTCATTCAGTGAAAAGGTAGGTACTGATCTGGTGATGGGTCTGATGTTGAGGTCCCAGGAGTCACAGACTCATTCAGTGAAAAGGTAGGTACTGATCTGGTGATGGGTCTGATGTTGAGGTCCCAGGTGTCACAGACTCATTCAGTGAAAAGGTAGGTACTGATCTGGTGATGGGTCTGATGTTGAGGTCCCAGGAGTCACAGACTCATTCAGTGAAAAGGTAGGTACTGATGTGGTGAGGGATATTATGTTGAGTCCCCAGGAGTCACAGACTCATTCAGTGAAAAGGTAGGTACTGATCTGGTGAGGGATATGATGTTGGGGTCCCAGGAGTCACAGACTCATTCAGTGAAAAGGTAGGTACTGATCTGGTGATGGGTCTGATGTTGGGGTCCCAGGAGTCACAGACTCATTCAGTGAAAAGGTAGGTACTGATGTGGTGAGGGATATTATGTTGAGTCCCCAGGAGTCACAGACTCATTCAGTGAAAAGGCAGGTACTGATCTGGTGATGGGTCTGATGTTGAGTCCCCAGGAGTCACTGACTCATTCAGTGAAAAGGCAGGTACTGATCTGGTGATGGGTCTGATGTTGAGTCCCCAGGAGTCACAGACTCATTCAGTGAAAAGGTAGGTACTGATCTGGTGATGGGTCTGATGTTGAGGCCCCAGGTGTCACAGACTCATTCAGTGAAAAGGTAGGTACTGATCTGGTGATGGGTCTGATGTTGGGGTCCCAGGAGTCACAGACTCATTCAGTGAAAAGGTAGGTACTGATGTGGTGAGGGATATTATGTTGAGTCCCCAGGAGTCACAGACTCATTCAGTGAAAAGGCAGGTACTGATCTGGTGATGGGTCTGATGTTGGGGTCCCAGGAGTCACAGACTCATTCAGTGAAAAGGTAGGTACTGATCTGGTGATGGGTCTGATGTTGAGTCCCCAGGAGTCACTGACTCATTCAGTGAAAAGGTAGGTACTGATGTGGTGAGGGATATTATGTTGAGTCCCCAGGAGTCACAGACTCATTCAGTGAAAAGGTAGGTACTGATCTGGTGAGGGATATTATGTTGAGTCCCCAGTAGTCACAGACTCATTCAGTGAAAAGGTAGGTACTGATCTGGTGATGGGTCTGATGTTGAGGCCCAGGAGTCACAAACTGATTTGATGTTCTGTGAAAACATATTTGCAATTGCAGTCCAATAAAACATTATATTTTTACATCAGTATTTGTTGAATTATGACAGCTTATCACAATTTTAATTGAAATTTGACGTCATGCCATATTTAGATATCAAGTACATTCTGGTGTCTTGTTTCAGACCAATCTCCAACAGGAGATAGAAGATTCTTTTGCCCTTAAATATCAGGAGGAGACTGAAGAGATCCGTGGGGAGCTTCAAAAGTCAAGGTCGGAGTTAGAGAAACGAGAGGAGGATGTGGCCAGCCTACGACGAGATTTAGAAACTTTACGCAACACCGACCAGGTACTGTAAGGGGAGGTAACACAGACCAGGTACTTTAAGGGGAGGTAACACAGACTAGGTACTGTAAAGGGAGGTAACACAGACTAGGTAATGTAAAGGGAGGTAACATAGACTAGGTACTGTAAAGGGAGGTAACACAGACAAGGTACTGTAAAGGGAGGTAACATAGACTAGGTACTGTAAGGGGAGGTAACACAGACCAGGTACTGTAAGGGGAGGTAACACAGACCACATACTGTAAGGGGAGGTAACACAGACCAGGTACTTTAAGGGGAGGTAACACAGACCATGTACTGTAAGGGGAGGTAACACAGACCATGTGCTGTAAGGGGAGGTAACACAGACCAAGTACTGTAAGGGGAGGTAACACAGACCACATACTGTAAGGGGAGGTAACACAGACCAAGTACTGTAAGGGGAGGTAACACAGACCATGTGCTGTAAGGGGAGGTAACACAGACCAAGTACTGTAAAGGGAGGTAACACAGACTAGGTACTGTAAGGGGAGGTAATACAGACCAGGTACTTTAAGGGGAGGTAACACAGACCACATACTGTAAGGGGAGGTAACACAGACTAGGTACTGTAAGGGGAGGTAACACAGACCATGTACTGTAAGGAGAGGTAACACAGACTAGGTACTGTAAGGGGAGGTAACACAGACCAGTTACTGTAAGGGGAGGTAACACAGACCAGGTACTTTAAGGGGAGGTAACACAGACCAAGTACTGTAACGGGAAAGTTAATCAGTTTTGATTGAAGACCTAGTTTATTCTACTACCTTGCATCCCAACTGAGAATAGCAAATAATGACACAGTTTCAGGGTTATTACAACAAATATCATCCCTAAAACTATATCAGAGACAACTACATCAGTGACAACTACACCTTTGAAAAATATGGTGATAACTACTTACGTGACAACTTCATCAATAAAAGTAGGGGATGAACTGTATTAGTGACAACTACTTTAGTATTGTCTGGAACGTAGATAATTGACATCTTTTGTAACAATGGCTTATCTTTTGTTTTCAGAATAAAATCTTAGAGCTGACAGAAATTATTCAACAGAAACAAGCCGAAATTTCAGTTCTAAAAGAAAGCCAGACAATGACACCAAAACCTAAAGGAAAGGTAAAGTTCGCCTGTAATAGCATGTTCATGATTAACTTTGACAGTTGGAGTTTATAGGTAACCATGCTATTTACTGTTAGTAGGTACAAGTGTTAGGTATTGGGACTTTCAGTTTATGTATTTCTTGCAAAATATTGTTTTTTGTTGTTGTTTTTTAATAGGAAAAATTCAAAAGTATCAATGTTGAATTACTGAGTAAAAACCTCTTTTCAATCGTGGTTGAATTATGAGGAGTGATAGTTGTTCATAGAACTTGAATACAGTTGTGATTACTTCACTAGAATACAGTTGTGATTACTTCACTAGAATACAGTTGTGATTACTTCACTAGAATACAGTTGTGATTACTTCACTAGAATACAGTTGTGATTACTTCACTAGAATACAGTTGTGATTACTTCACTAGAATACAGTTGTGATTACTTCACTAGAATACAGTTGTGATTACTTCACTAGAATACAGTTGTGATTACTTCACGTGGATACAGTTGTGATTACTTCACTAGAATACAGTTGTGATTACTTCACTAGAATACAGTTGTGATTACTTCACTAGAATACAGTTGTGATTACTTCACTAGAATACAGTTGTGATTACTTCACGTGGATACAGTTGTGATTACTTCACTAGAATACAGTTGTGATTACTTCACTAGAATACAGTTGTGATTACTTCTCTAGAACACAGTTGTGATTACTTCACTAGAATACAGTTGTGATTACTTCACTAGAATACAGTTGTGATTACTTCACTAGAACACAGTTGTGATTACTTCACTAGAATACAGTTGTGATTACTTCACTAGAATACAGTTGTGATTACTTAACTAGAAAACAGTTTTGATTATTTCACTAGAATACAGTTGTGATTACTTCACTAGAATACAGTTGTGATTACTTCACTAGAATACAGTTGTGATTACTTCACTAGAATACAGTTGTGATTACTTCACTAGAAAACAGTTGTGATTACTTCACTAGAATACAGCTGTGATTACTTCACTAGAATACAGTTGTGATTACTTCACTAGAAAACAGTTGTGATTACTTCACTAGAATACAGTTGTGATTACTTCACTAGAATACAGTTGTGATTACTTCACTAGAATACAGTTGTGATTACTTCACTAGAATACAGTTGTGATTACTTAACTAGAAAACAGTTGTGATTACTTCACTAGAACACAGTTGTGATTACTTCACTAGAATACAGTTGTGATTACTTCACTAGAATACAGTTGTGATTACTTCACTAGAATACAGTTGTGATTACTTCACTAGAATACAGTTGTGATTACTTCACTAGAATACAGTTGTGATTACTTCACTAGAATACAGTTGTGATTACTTCACTAGAATACAGTTGTGATTACCTCACTAGAATACAGTTGTGATTACTTCACTAGAATACAGCTGTGATTACCTCACTAGAATACAGTTGTGATTACTTCACTAGAATACAGTTGTGATTACTTCACTAGAATACAGCTGTGATTACTTCACTAGAATACAGTTGTGATTACTTCACTAGAATACAGTTGTGATTACTTCACTAGAATACAGTTGTGATTACTTCACTAGAATACAGCTGTGATTACTTCACTAGAATACAGTTGTGATTACTTCACAAGAATACAGTTGTGATTACTTCACAAGAATACAGTTGTGATTACCTCACTAGAATACAGTTGTGATTACTTCACTAGAATACAGTTGTGATTACTTCACTAGAATACAGTTGTGATTACTTCACTAGAATACAGTTGTGATTATTTCACGTGGATACAGTTGTGATTACTTCACTAGAATACAGTTGTGATTACTTCAGTTGGATACAGTTGTGATTTACTTCACTAGAATTCAGTTGTGATTACTTCACTAGAATACAGTTGTGATTACTTCACTAGAACACAGTTGTGATTACTTCACTAGAATACAGTTGTGATTACTTCACTAGAATTCAGTTTTAATTACTTCACTAGAATACAGTTGTGATTATTTCACTATAATACAGTTGTGATGACTTCTGACTAATTACATTTTATACCAGGTTGACCCTAGCAGTCTTGACCACGCCCAGCTCCTCCAGGAGAAGGAAAGCCAGATTGAGCAGATGAACATTCAGATAGAGTCACTTAATGCAGAAGTGGAAAGTCTGAATGATTTCCAGGTAAGGGAGATAACTCAGTAAACAATATCTGTTAATCACAAGGAAACATTTGAAGAGTTCAAAAGAAAATTGTTGAATGACATTATTATTCATGTTTTAGTTCTTGACTACACCCACTCTGCCTTAACGTATAGTTTTCCTGATATGTATTGCTTTACCAGTGATGTTTTTACTTGGGAGAGTGATGTTTTAGGAGATGTTTGGGGAGAGTGATGTTTTGGGAAAGTGCTGTTTTGGGAGAGTGATGTTTTGGGAGAGTGATGTTTTGGGAGATGTTTTGGGAGAGTGATGTTTTGGGAGAGTGATGTTTTGTGAGAGTGATGTTTTGGGAGGGTGATGTTTTGGGAGAGTGATGTTTTGTGAGAGTGATGTTTTGGGAGAGTAATGTTTTGGGAGAGTGATGTTTGGGGAGAGTAATGTTTTGGGAGGGTGATGTTTTGGGAGAGTGATGTTTTGGGAAGGTGATGTTTTGGGAGGGTGATGTTTTGGGAGAGTGATGTTTTGTGAAAGTGATGTTTTGTGAGAGTAATGTTTTGGGAGAGTAATGTTTTGGGAGAGTGATGTTTTGGGAGAGTGATGTTTTGTGAGAGTGATGTTTTGGGAGAGTAATGTTTTGAGAGAGTAATGTTTTGGGAGAGTGATGTTTTGGGAGAGTGATGTTTTGGGAGAGTTATGTTTTGGGAGAGTGATGTTTTGGGAGAGTTATGTTTTGAAAGGGTGATGTTTTGGGAGGGTGATGTTTTGGGAGAGTGATGTTTTGTGAGAGTGATGTTTTGGGAGAGTAATGTTTTGGGAGAGTGATGTTTTGAGAGAGTGATGTTTTGGGAGAGTGATGTTTTGGGAGGGTGATGTTTTGGGAGGGTGATGTTTTGGGAGAGTGATGTTTTGGGAGGGTGATGTTTTGGGAGAGTGATGTTTTGGGAGAGTGATGTTTGGGGAGAGTGATGTTTTGGGAGAGTGATTTTTTGGGAGAGAGTGATGTTTTGAGAGAGTGATGTTTTGGGAGAGTGATGTTTTGAGAGAGTGATGTTTTGGGAGAGTGATGTTTTAGGAGAGGGATGTTTGGGGAGAGTGATGTTTTGGGAGAGTGATGTTTTGGGAGAGTGATGTTTTGAGAGAGTGATGTTTTAGGAGAGTGATGTTTTGGGAGAGTGATGTTTTGGGAGAGTGATGTTTTGGGAGAGTGATGTTTTGGGAGAGAGTGATGTTTTAGGAGAGTGATGTTTTGGGAGAGAGTGATGTTGTGAGAGAGTGATGTTTTAGGAGAGCGATGTTTTAGGGAAATGTGTGACCTTTGAGTGTCTTATATTGCAGACGAAGTTGTCCGAGGATTTCGACCTTGTACAATCTATGCTTGAGGAAAAAGAGAGAGACATTGATCTTCTCACAAAAGAACTCACAGAGAAGTCCACGGAAAGTCCCAGTACCCTTGTACGTTTTTTTTGGAATATATGAATTATACAATATGAAAAACTGAGGGAGTATTATATACAAGATTAAAATCTTGTTAATTTTTCATACTAAGCATCACTAATGATAGCCCACAACGGTCAAGAGAAATGGCATTATTCTTGAATCAGTTGTCTTTTTTTCTATCAGTTGATGAAGAATTGTTTGGCACACAACCGCTAACCTACTTTATAATGTAATATCACTGACATGATCGGTGTCTTAAATAGGTTGGATCTTATGATGTCTTATTGTTACAAATACCAATATATATGTTTCTTCTTCAGACTGCTCTTGAACTGGAAATAACTAGACTCCAAAGAGATGTCAAAGAACGTGACAATGTGATTGATGAAAAGGCGGAGGAGATGTATCTTCTTAATGAGAAACTAGAACAACAGGTGAGAAACTAGAACAGCAAGTGAGACTAGAACAACAGGTGAGAAAGTAGAATAACAGGTGAGAAACTAGAACAACAGGTGTGAAGCTAGAACAGTAGGTGAGAAACTAGAACAACAGGTGAGAAACTAGAACAGCAGGTGAGATATTAGAACAACAGGTAAGAAACTAGAACAGCAGGTGAGAAACTAGAACAGCAGGTGAGAAACTAGAACAGCAGGTGAGATATTAGAACAACAGGTGAGAAACTAAAACAGCAGGTGAGAAACTAGAACAACAGGAGAGATATTAGAACAACAGGTGAGAAACTAGAACAACAGGTGAGAAACTAGAACAGCAGATGAGAAACTATCACAGCAGGTGAGATATTAGAACAACAGGTGAGAAACTAGAACAGCAGGTGAGAAACTAGAACAACAGGAGAGATATTAGAACAACAGGTGAGAAACTAGAACAGCAGGTGAGAAACTAGAACAACATGTGAGAAGCTGGAACAGCAGATGAGAAACTAGAACAGCAGGTTAGAAACTAGAACAGCAGGTTAGAAACTAGAACAGCAGGTGAGAAGCTGGAACAGCAGACGAGAAACTGGAACAACAGGTGAGAAACTAGAACAACAGGTGAGAAACTAGAACAGCAGGTGAGAAACTAGAACAGCAGTTGATAAACTGGAACAACAGGTGAGAAACTAGAACAGCAGTTGAGAAACTAAATCAACAGGTGAGAAACTAGAACAGCAGGTGAGAAACTAGAACAGCAGGTGCGAAGCTAGAAAAGCAGGTGAGAAACTAGAACAACAGGTGAGAAGCTAGAACAACAGGTGAGAAACTTGAACAGCAGGTGAGAAACTAGAACAGCAGGTGAGAAGCTAGAATAACAGGTGAGAAACTAGAACAACAGGTGAGAAACTAGAAAAGCAGGTGAGAAACTAGAACAACAGGTGAGGTATCACCCTACCTAATATCTTGATGTGTTAATACTGCAATACAGTGATAGTCACTCAGACCAGAAAATATCAGAGGTAGGTAATATCAGCTTACATCACATACTCCAGACTTACAATTTGTTTTATTTCCAGGAGATGACACTGGCAGATTTGAAGTCTCAGCTGGAAGAGAAGGTTCCAACAGGAGAGGCCTCCCAGGAAGTCCAGGGTCTCCAACAGGAAAAGGAGGTTGTAATCAAAGACAGGGACCAACAAATCGTCAGGCTACAAGAAGTCCAAGATCTCCTCAAGGAAAAGGAGCTTGTAATCAAAGACAAGGACCAACAAATTGTCAGGCTACAAGAAGTCCAAGATCTCCTCAAGGAAAGGGAGGTTGTAATCAAAGACAAGGACCAACAAATTGTCAAGCTACATGAACAACTTGATACTGTCCAAGAACATCTTAAGATTGCAGAAAATCTACAGAGGAAACTTGAAGAAGCTGGATTGTTGGGTCCTGACATTCTTATAAAGGAGAAGAATGCAGAGATCCAGTCTCTTCAAGAGGAATTGACAGCTTTGAAGGAGAAGCTTCAAGCTTTGACTAGAGATCAGGAGCCAGACAGAGTGCAGAGAGGACAGGAAGAGCTCACAGGACAGGTAAAGGAGCTTGATGCTACAAGACTGAGGAATGAGGCTCAAATTTCTCTTCAAATAGAGGAAATGCTGGAGCTTAAGAATGAGCTTGCAGCTACAAGAAAGAGAGAGGAAGATGAGCTGACACATCACCAAGAGGAGATTGAGATGATGAAGAACGAGCTGAACTCACAGTCTAATGAAGCAGAGATAACTGAGCTACGGATGGAGATAGAAGGACTGGAGGACAAACTCCAGAATGTGGAGGGGCAAGATGTGACCGAGTTGAGAAGGGAAATAACTTCTCTAAATGAAAAGACTGTGGCAAAGGATGACGAGTTGCACAAGTTACGAGAGGAAGTGACTTGTCTGAGGCAGGAAGACAATGCTGATACAGAGTCAGAGCTAGAAAGTCTCCGAGAGGAAGTAGTCCAACTAAAACAGGACCTCCAAGTCGCCAGGTCGGCTGAGGTTGTGACAAGTCAGGAAGGAGTGTCCATGGAACTGTATCCTCAGGGAAGCCAGCAGATTCTAGTTCCAGAGAGCATAGGTATAGTCTCCCAGGCTAATCTGGTGGTCTCCCAAAACACTGACACTGAGCCTTGTGAAGTGTCTGAGGACCAGATTCTGCCTGAGACTTCCAAGAGGATCCGTGGTCCTCCAGCAAGTAGTGCTATGGACAAAACAATACAGGTTCTAAAAGAAAAGGTCTTAAATCTAGAAAACGAGGTTGCCAGCTACAAAACCCTGGAGGAGAAAATGCAGTGTTCATCAAGTGGGATTTCCTCAGATGAAAGATCGCAGGCTCTAGAGGGAAGAGTAGTACAACTAGAGCAGGAGCTTGACATGTACAGAGGTCTAGAGGTGAGTCAGGTGGTGGAGGATCTGAAAGAGAGGGATGAGGAAATCACAATTCTTCGTGAGGCCCTCAACGCAATGAAGACTGGGGAGGATGACCTCAACAGCCTCCTACGAGAGAAAGACGACAGCCTCATTGAAATGGAAGGGAAGCTAGAAAGCATGAGAGCTGATGGAGAGGTATCAGAGAGTGACAAGCTTCTTCAGGATAAAGTTGCAGAGGTGATCCGTCTCCAGCAAGAGCTTGTGAGTATCAGACAAGAAATGGAAAACAAGGCAAATGCAGACATTTCAACAATGGAAGAACAATTGGCTAAAAGTCACGAAGAAGGGCGGCACCTCCATGATGAAGTTGAATGGCTTCAACAACAAGTGGACTCGCTAAGGGAAATGAAACTTAAGGAAGGTGACAGCCAGTTTGACCTAGACGAGAAAGAGAAATTAATAGAAGACTTACAGCGGGAAGTGACAGAGCTCAAAGGTCAAACTAGAGAGTGGAGTTCAGAGGTCACATCAGACGGGCAAGTTACAGAATCAACAGAGCAGAAAATGCATGAGGTTACCGCACACCTAGCCGCAAAGGAAAGTGAGTACAGGACCCTACAGGAGGAGTACCTCAAGGCCACAGCACAGCTGTCAGACGCCATCACCACGCTACAGCAGAAAGAGGAGAAACTGTCACAGACAACAGCTCAGCTGTCAGAACGCGAGGAACAGCTACATTCCCTCCAGGGGGAGCTACAGCTCCTCCAACAGGAAAGCGATGAGAACCGCACACAGGAACTAATGTCTGAGATACAAGAAGTTCAACGTGAAAAAGCTCTGCTCCAGAAAGAAAAGGATGCAGAGTTTGAGGACATGAAGGAGAAATTGACACAGGCAGTGGAGTTTAGTGAGGCACAGCTACAACAAGTCGAGGAGAAGGAGGAGGAGTATATGAAACTGAAGCTGGAGATGCATCAGGCTAACGTGGACCATGACAGGCTAGTTAAGGTACGAGATATTATAGTTTAAAACTTTTCAAAGAATGGATTTTGGGAGATTTTTATTTAAAGTTTACAGTACAAAGGACATGTAGATTTAAAGGTCAGGGTTCAGGCTTTATGTCTTGGTAACAGTGATAGGGGTAAGGGTCACAAGAATAAGAATGGTGATCAGTATTTTCAGAATTGTGAGGTCTCAGTTGAACATCTGATAGAAGTGGTATAAATGTGTTTTGTTTGGTGTCAGGATCTGCATCATCAGCTGGAGAGGTCAGAGGCCGAGAGAGAGGACGAAGTCACAAGTCTAAAGAACACGGCCAACATGGCTCACACTGAGCAGGCCAAGGTCATCAGTGAACTTCAGATCCAAAATCAGCAGCTGAAGGCGGCCACAGAGTCAACTGTTGGAGGAGGGGATGCAGTAGCCACGGTTACCAACCTACAGACAGAAATCATGGTGAGACTAAAACTTCCAATGATTTGTCTGTTTTATCTGTAATAACGTGTCAGGCTACCTGTGTTTATGTGTATTCTGTAAGTTTCTTAAAAAGAAAATATACCTCTGGTTCCTTACTTTGTTTTTGGCTGTCTTTCTAAGCACGACTGGCTTGACTTAAGGTGTAATGGGAACAATGGACCTGAACAAAATAGAACACTAATTTTCTTTTCATTTCAAAATATTTTATTGTAATGGTCTTATCTTATGTACAATAGGAATTGGGCAACAGGTTGTATAGCTTATGTAAGCCCTCTCCTTAAAACAAATCTGAGAACAGAGCAAGGAATCGCTAGAATAAAAACAAATGTGATTCTGTCAAATGTTTGCTTTTTCATCAGGAAAAGAATGAAGCTGTGGAAATGTTGGAGAAAGAACTGGAGCAGTCCAAACTGTCTGTGGAGGAGAAAGCTGAAGAGCTGGAGAAGATTTTAGTAGAGCTGGAAAGGGCTCGCACTGCACAAGTGAGAAATGAAGAAGAGCTTGAAGCAAAGGCCCAGGAGCTTGACTTGGTTTACACTGATCTACAAAACAGCAAGCATAGCCTTAAGGCCACAGTGGAGGAGCTTGAGAGGAAAGCCAGGGAACTGGAAACGAGGGCTCAGGAAGTTGCTAAACTCCGGGGAGAACTTGATCAGTCGTCAGGGATCGGACTTGATCTGGATATAGATGTCATTCCAGAAATGGCACAAAAAAGAATTGACAGTCTTCAGATGGAGCTGAATGCATCCAAGGTAGCAGTGCTGGACCTACAACAGAAGGAAACATTACAGGTCAGTGTTTGTCAGGCTGGGGTCACTTGTAGCCAGGCTTGACACATTACAGGTCAGTGTTTGTCAGACTGGGGTCACTTGTAGCCAGGCTTGACACATTACAGGTCAGTGTTTGTCAGACTGGGGTCACTTGTAGCCAGGCTTGACACATAACAGGTCAGTGTTTGTCAGACTGGGGTCACTTATAGCAAGGCTTGACACATAACAGGTCAGTGTTTGTCAGGCTGGGGTCACTTATAGCCAGGCTTGACACATAACAGGTCAGTGTTTGTCAGACTGGGGTCACTTATAGCAAGGCTTGACACATAACAGGTCAGTGTTTGTCAGGCTGAGGTCACTTGTAGCCAGGCTTGACACATTACAGGTCAGTGTTTGTCAGACTGGGGTCACTTATAGCCAGGCTTGACACATAACAGGTCAGTGTTTGTCAGACTGGGGTCACTTATAGCAAGGCTTGACACATTACAGGTCAGTGTTTGTCAGACTGGGGTCACTTATAGCAAGGCTTGACACATAACAGGTCAGTGTTTGTCAGGCTGAGGTCACTTGTAGCCAGGCTTGACACATAACAGGTCAGTGTTTGTCAGACTGGGGTCACTTGTAGCCAGGCTTGACACATAACAGGTCAGTGTTTGTCAGACTGGGGTCACTTATAGCCAGGCTTGACACATAACAGGTCAGTGTTTGTCAGACTGGGGTCACTTATAGCAAGGCTTGACACATAACAGGTCAGTGTTTGTCAGGCTGAGGTCACTTGTAGCCAGGCTTGACACATAACAGGTCAGTGTTTGTCAGACTGGGGTCACTTGTAGCCAGGCTTGACACATAACAGGTCAGTGTTTGTCAGACTGGGGTCACTTGTAGCCAGGCTTGACACATAACAGGTCAGTGTTTGTCAGGCTGGGGTCACTTGTAGCCAGGCTTGACACATTACAGGTCAGTGTTTGTCAGGCTGGGGTCACTTGTAGCCAGGCTTGACACATAACAGGTCAGTGTTTGTCAGGCTGGGGTCACTTGTAGCCAGGCTTGACACATTACAGGTCAGTGTTTGTCAGGCTGGGGTCACTTATAGCAAGGCTTGACACATAACAGGTCAGTGTTTGTCAGGCTGAGGTCACTTGTAGCCAGGCTTGACACATAACAGGTCAGTGTTTGTCAGACTGGGGTCACTTGTAGCCAGGCTTGACACATAACAGGTCAGTGTTTGTCAGGCTGAGGTCACTTGTAGCCAGGCTTGACACATAACAGGTCAGTGTTTGTCAGACTGGGGTCACTTGTAGCCAGGCTTGACACATTACAGGTCAGTGTTTGTCAGACTGGGGTCACTTGTAGCCAGGCTTGACACATAACAGGTCAGTGTTTGTCAGACTGGGGTCACTTGTAGCCAGGCTTGACACATAACAGGTCAGTGTTTGTCAGACTGGGGTCACTTGTAGCAAGGCTTGACACATTACAGGTCAGTGTTTGTCAGGCTGGGGTCACTTGTAGCCAGGCTTGACACATTATAGGTCAGTGTTTGTCAGACTGGGGTCACTTGTAGCCAGGCTTGACACATTACAGGTCAGTGTTTGTCAGGCTGGGGTCACTTGTAGCCAGGCTTGACACATTACAGGTCAGTGTTTGTCAGACTGGGGTCACTTATAGCCAGGCTTGACACATAACAGGTCAGTGTTTGTCAGGCTGAGGTCACGTATAGCCAGGCTTGACACATTACAGGTCAGTGTTTGTCAGACTGGGGTCACTTATAGCAAGGCTTGACACATAACAGGTCAGTGTTTGTCAGACTGGGGTCACTTATAGCCAGGCTTGACACATTACAGGTCAGTGTTTGTCAGACTGGGGTCACTTATAGCAAGGCTTGATGATTATTATACCTTTTAGGTAAAGGTGTATATAGAACTTTCTTTGTGTTTGCATGCGTCTGGAACTTATATCTCATGAACACCTGTACAGATTTGGTTCTTATTCACACCATAGCATCACAGTGAAGATTTACACCTGATAAAGTTTTGGTTGCTATCAGTCAAGGTTAAAGGTCAAAGGTCACACTTGACCACTTTGAAGGGGTGGGGGTATATCTATGTGAGCCCCTGCTCACTTTGTTTATATAAAAAAATGAAGGCTTGTAACACATACTGGGATTTATACAAGCTTATGTTGATTTATCAATTCTGATTTACAGAGGCGTGATGCCAGCCAAGATCAGAGTGTTGATGAGGACAGAAAGGAACCACCCGTCCTCTATCTACGTAGTGACAGCCAGGAAAGTGAAGACGACTTGGCAACACTAGACACGGCCACACTGCGGGTAAAGATGGTGGCACTCACACAGGAGCTGAGACAGACATCATCGGAGCTCGATCTGTTCCGATCGTCTGCATCACTGACAGCTAAAGACTATGTGAGGGTAAGTTGACGAGGACAAAGTTTATGTCATCAGTCTTACGTCTAACATTACAACATGACGGGGACAAAGTTTATGTCATCAGTCTTACGTCTAACATTACAACATGACATGGATGTATTTCCAACCTTTGTATGAACAAGCTCATCAGATTTGGCGGGAACATTTTGCTGGAAAAGCAATTAAGAACATTTCACAAATAAGCCTTCATAATACATACTGTCTGTAATCGTAGCCTAACATGGTACCGTAATACATACTGTCTGTAATCGTAGCCTAACATGGTACCGTAATACATACTGTCTGTAATCGTAGCCTAACACAGAGGTAGGTACCGTAATACATACTGTCTGTAATCGTAGCCTAACACAGAGGTAGGTACCGTATTACATACTGTCTGTAATCGTAGCCTAACACAGAGGTAGGTACCGTAATACATACTGTCTGTAATCGTAGCCTAACACAGAGGTAGGTACCGTAATACATACTGTCTGTAATCGTAGCCTAACACAGAGGTAGGTACCGTAATACATACTGTCTGTAATCGTAGCCTAACACAGAGGTAGGTACCGTAATACATACTGTCTGTAATCGTAGCCTAACACAGAGGTAGGTACCGTAATACATACTGTCTGTAATCGTAGCCTAACACAGAGGTAGGTACCGTAATACATACTGTCTGTAATCGTAGCCTAACACAGAGGTAGGTACCGTAATACATACTGTCTGTAATCGTAGCCTAACACAGAGGTAGGTACCGTAATACATACTGTCTGTAATCGTAGCCTAACACAGAGGTAGGTACCGTAATACATACTGTCTGTAATCGTAGCCTAACACAGAGGTAGGTACCGTAATACATACTGTCTGTAATCGTAGCCTAACACAGAGGTAGGTACCGTAATACATACTGTCTGTAATCGTAGCCTAACACAGAGGTAGGTACCGTAATACATACTGTCTGTAATCGTAGCCTAACACAGAGGTAGGTACCGTAATACATACTGTCTGTAATCGTAGCCTAACATGGTACCGTAATACATACTGTCTGTAATCGTAGCCTAACACAGAGGTAGGTACCGTAATACATACTGTCTGTAATCGTAGCCTAACACAGAGGTAGGTACCGTAATACATACTGTCTGTAATCGTAGCCTAACACAGAGGTAGGTACCGTATTACATACTGTCTGTAATCGTAGCCTAACACAGAGGTAGGTACCGTATTACATACTGTCTGTAATCGTAGCCTAACACAGAGGTAGGTACCGTAATACATACTGTCTGTAATCGTAGCCTAACACAGAGGTAGGTACCGTATTACATACTGTCTGTAATCGTAGCCTAACACAGAGGTAGGTACCGTATTACATACTGTCTGTAATCGTAGCCTAACACAGAGGTAGGTACCGTAATACATACTGTCTGTAATCGTAGCCTAACACAGAGGTAGGTACCGTAATACATACTGTCTGTAATCGTAGCCTAACACAGAGGTAGGTACCGTATTACATACTGTCTGTAATCGTAGCCTAACACAGAGGTAGGTACCGTAATACATACTGTCTGTAATGGTAGCCTAACACAGAGGTAGGTACCGTATTACATACTGTCTGTAATCGTAGCCTAACACAGAGGTAGGTACCGTAATACATACTGTCTGTAATCGTAGCCTAACACAGAGGTAGGTACCGTAATACATACTGTCTGTAATCGTAGCCTAACACAGAGGTAGGTACCGTATTACATACTGTCTGTAATCGTAGCATAACACAGAGGTAGGTACCGTAATACATACTGTCTGTAATCGTAGCCTAACACAGAGGTAGGTACCGTAATACATACTGTCTGTAATCGTAGCCTAACACAGAGGTAGGTACCGTATTACATACTGTCTGTAATCGTAGCCTAACACAGAGGTAGGTACCGTAATACATACTGTCTGTAATCGTAGCCTAACACAGAGGTAGGTACCGTAATACATACTGTCTGTAATCGTAGCCTAACACAGAGGTAGGTACCGTAATACATACTGTCTGTAATCGTAGCCTAACACAGAGGTAGGTACCGTAATACATACTGTCTGTAATCGTAGCCTAACACAGAGGTAGGTACCGTAATACATACTGTCTGTAATCGTAGCCTAACACAGAGGTAGGTACCGTAATACATACTGTCTGTAATCGTAGCCTAACACAGAGGTAGGTACCGTAATACATACTGTCTGTAATCGTAGCCTAACACAGAGGTAGGTACCGTATTACATACTGTCTGTAATCGTAGCCTAACACAGAGGTAGGTACCGTAATACATACTGTCTGTAATCGTAGCCTAATGCGGAGGTAGGTATCGTTTTCTACAAAACAGATATTTCATGTATTACTGAAATCTCGTTGTAAATTATGTGGATGTTTAATTAGTATTTCTCTCTATAGAAAGTGATGGAGTTGAGGGATGAGCTATCCCAACAGCATCAGCGTCACATACATGACATCCAAGATCGTGCACGTCACGACACCGACGCAACACTAATGCAGCTGCGTATCCGCTATGACGACGAGATTGAGCATCTTAGAGAACTTCACACGAAGGAACTTGAGAACAAGATCGGAGAAGTCAGGCGTGACTTGGACAAACAACATATAACTGAGATTAACAAACTGGTCGCACGCCACAAACAAGAAATCGAACTTGCCAAGGTCAAGGAACCTGTTCTAGGTGTGTAGGGATTGTACAATATATCAATGATGGGAGGGCTGGACCTGTTCTAGGTGTGTAGGGATCGTACAATATATCATTGATGGGAGGGCTGGACCTGTTCTAGGTGTGTAGGGATCGTACAATATATCATTGATGGGAGGGCTGGACCTGTTCTAGGTGTGTAGGGATCGTACAATATATCAATGATGGGAGGGCTGGACCTGTTCTAGGTGTGTAGGGATCGTACAATATATCAATGATGGGAGGGCTGGACCTGTTCTAGGTGTGTAGGGATCATACAATATATCATTGATGGGAGGGCTGGACCTGTTCTAGGTGTGTAGGGATCGTACAATATATCATTGATGGGAGGGCTGGACCTGTTCTAGGTGTGTAGGGATCATACAATATATCATTGATGGGAGGGCTGGACCTGTTCTAGGTGTGTAGGGATCGTACAATATATCATTGATGGGAGGGCTGGACCTGTTCTAGGTGTGTAGGGATCGTACAATATATCATTGATGGGAGGGCTGGACCTGTTCTAGGTGTGTAGGGATCGTACAATATATCATTGATGGGAGGGCTGGACCTGTTCTAGGTGTGTAGGGATTGTACAATATATCATTAATTGGAGGGCTGGACCTGTTCTAGGTGTGTAGGGATCGTACAATATATCATTGATGGTAGGGGTTTGAAGGTGAATTCATATTTTAGCTAAGAAAAATTTCTCATTTGTATGTTAAGGTCACTCGGTTCCTTTGTCAATATCCATAGGAATTTCATGAAATTTCACTCAAATGTTTACTAGTGTATAAAGAACAAGTGTTTTTGTTGTAATTGACCGAAAAACTGCAGAAATCTTTTTGGGGTGAAAAACTGATATTTGCAGGGAAAACACCAGGAAGAGCGAAATCAACAACTAACATATTTCTTTTTGATGTATTACAATGCTAACTTTATATATACATATAAAATAGAAAAGAAGGCAAATATTTTACGTTTCGTATAACTTTTATTCAACAAAACAAACAATTATATGTATGTTTTTCATCAACATTTTCAAATATCAAAACATTGTGTGGATGAAAAACTGATTTTTTAAAGTTATGTTGTGAAGAAACAATCCTTATTTAACAAAGCATGAAAAAATTGAACCAAAAAACATTATTTCACTTAAAATTTGGGGAAAATAATCAGAATTATTGTTTTTTTTTATTTCAATTGCCTCCCCTTTCACTGCAACTGGACTTAATTGTAGGAGGTATAGATTTTCCCATATCACATAATGCGTTGAAAGTAGTGATATACTAGGTTTATCGATTGCTTTAGCCTGATTTGAATGTATCCGCTCGCCTGGTATCAGATTACACAGAATATAGTTTATAACTAGCATTTATGACATTAATTGAATAGTGATATCATCAGACCATGTTGCATTAAATATCGAATAAATATAAAGCAATGTGTTTATTTTAATGATGCAGTTGTAAAGAATTGAAGTGGACATTCTATACATGTAGGTTGTCTTGGTGTTTACATTACTAAGCTTAGGCGAGTGGGGAACTCGCTTATAATGAAAATCAAATCATGACATCGTTGTAGATAAAAACACAAAAGCGTGTGACTAGTTCCACGTCCTTGTATTCACTCCAAAATGTATGTTTTACATAAACAGATTTCTGATAAATGGGAATAACTCAAATACATTGGAGTTACTGATTACCTCCCCTATACCATACTGTATTGTTAACACAACACGTTTACATAAGATCAGGTTGATATAGTCGATAATTACGCAACCAACTTAACCTTCTAGCGTTTACATTGATTCTAGCAGACGCTTGGGTCTTTGCCGGATTGCAAATTGCATGATCATCGGCGTATGTACGGTGAATTTCTTACCCACGATAGGTATGAAATTTGATATCCGTCAAAGCGGCCATGTTTTTGCCAAGAACGATAATCAACGGACCGAGAGACCTTAAGGCCATCAACACTAGAAAAGAAATTCCTCCACCAATGTGCTTGTTTAGATCCACTGTTCAATTAAAGTCTGCTGACAGATGTTTGTGTGCATGTTTTGTTGACAGATGTTGGTATGGATGTTTTTAACTGACTGATATTGGTATGAATGTTTTTAACTGACTGATATTGGTATAAATGTTTTTATTGACTGATGTTGGTATGAATGTTTTTGTTGACAGATGTTGGTATGAATGTTTTGTTGACTGATGTTGGTATGAATGTTTTGTTTACAGATGTTGGTATAAATGTTTTTACTGACTGATGTTGGTATGAATGTTTTTACTGACTGATGTTGGTATAAATTTTTTTTACTGACTGATGTTGGTATAAATGTTTTGTTGACTGATGTTGATATAAATGTTTTGTTGACTGATGTTGGTATGAATGTTTTGTTGACTGATGTTGGTATGAATGTTTTGTTGACATATGTTGGTATAAATGTTTTTACTGACTGATGTTGGTATAAATGTTTTTACTGACTGATGTTGGTATGAATGTTTTGTTGACTGATGTTGGTATAAATGTTTTTGTTGACTGATGTTGGTATAAATGTTTTTGTTGACAGATGTTGGTATAAATGTTTTTACTGACTGATGTTGGTATAAATGTTTTTACTGACTGATGTTGGTATGAATGTTTTGTTGACTGATGTTGGTATGAATGTTTTGTTGACAGATGTTGGTATAAATGTTTTTGTTGACTGATGTTGGTATAAATGTTTTTGTTGACAGATGTTGGTATAAATGTTTTTACTGACTGATGTTGGTATAAATGTTTTTACTGACTGATGTTGGTATGAATGTTTTATTGACTGATGTTGGTATAAATGTTTTTACTGACAGATGTTGGTATAAATGTTTTTGTTGACAGATGTTGGTATAAATGTTTTTGTTGACTGATGTTGATATAAATGTTTTTAACTGACTGATGTTGGTATAAATGTTTTTACTGACTGATATTGGTATAAATGTTTTTACTGACTGATGTTGATATAAATGTTTTTACTGACTGATATTGGTATAAATGTTTTTGCTGATTGATATTGGTATGAATGTTTTTGCTGATTGATGTTGGTATGAATGTTTTTACTGACAGATATTGATATAAATGTTTTTACTGACTGATATTGGTATAAATGTTTTTGCTGATTGATATTGGTATGAATGTTTTTGCTGACTGATGTTGATATAAATGTTTTTACTGACTGATGTTGGTATGAATGTTTTTGTTGACAGATGTTGGTAGGAATGTTTTTGTTGACAGATGTTGGTATGAATGTTTTGTTGACAGATGTTGGTATGAATGTTTTTAACTGACTGATATTGGTATAAATGGTTTTACTGACTGATGTTGGTATAAATGTTTTTACTGACTGATGTTGGTATGAATGTTTTTGTTGACAGATGTTGGTAGGAATGTTTTTGTTGACTGATGTTGGTATGAATGTTTTTGTTGACAGATGTTGGTATGAATGTTTTGTTGACTGATGTTGGTATGAATGTTTTGTTTACAGATGTTGGTATAAATGTTTTTACTGACTGATGTTGGTATGAATGTTTTTACTGACTGATGTTGGTATAAATTTTTTTTACTGACTGATGTTGGTATAAATGTTTTGTTGACTGATGTTGATATAAATGTTTTGTTGACTGATGTTGGTATGAATGTTTTGTTGACTGATGTTGGTATGAATGTTTTGTTGACATATGTTGGTATAAATGTTTTTACTGACTGATGTTGGTATAAATGTTTTTACTGACTGATGTTGGTATGAATGTTTTGTTGACTGATGTTGGTATAAATGTTTTTGTTGACTGATGTTGGTATAAATGTTTTTGTTGACAGATGTTGGTATAAATGTTTTTACTGACTGATGTTGGTATAAATGTTTTTACTGACTGATGTTGGTATGAATGTTTTGTTGACTGATGTTGGTATGAATGTTTTGTTGACAGATGTTGGTATAAATGTTTTTGTTGACTGATGTTGGTATAAATGTTTTTGTTGACAGATGTTGGTATAAATGTTTTTACTGACTGATGTTGGTATAAATGTTTTTACTGACTGATGTTGGTATGAATGTTTTATTGACTGATGTTGGTATAAATGTTTTTACTGACAGATGTTGGTATAAATGTTTTTGTTGACAGATGTTGGTATAAATGTTTTTGTTGACTGATGTTGATATAAATGTTTTTAACTGACTGATGTTGGTATAAATGTTTTTACTGACTGATATTGGTATAAATGTTTTTACTGACTGATGTTGATATAAATGTTTTTACTGACTGATATTGGTATAAATGTTTTTGCTGATTGATATTGGTATGAATGTTTTTGCTGATTGATGTTGGTATGAATGTTTTTACTGACAGATATTGATATAAATGTTTTTACTGACTGATATTGGTATAAATGTTTTTGCTGATTGATATTGGTATGAATGTTTTTGCTGACTGATGTTGATATAAATGTTTTTACTGACTGATGTTGGTATGAATGTTTTTGTTGACAGATGTTGGTAGGAATGTTTTTGTTGACAGATGTTGGTATGAATGTTTTGTTGACAGATGTTGGTATGAATGTTTTTAACTGACTGATATTGGTATAAATGGTTTTACTGACTGATGTTGGTATAAATGTTTTTACTGACAGATGTTGGTATAAATGTTTTTACTAACTGATGTTGGTATGAATGTTTTTGCTGACTGAATGTTTTTTGGATGTTTTTGTGTTGCCAGTAGCTGACCAGTCTACCATGGAACATGTGGAGAGATTACAGGCGGAGATTTCTTTGTCAGAGAAACTTGACAATCGGCTACGACAGTCACTGTCAGACACTGCCCAGGGTCAAGGTCGGGTTGATACTGGTGATGCCGGCAGCAATGCAGGGTCAACTGCTACAGACCTTTCTTTCAATGACAATGTACCAGCTCGTCTCCAGGTAAGGCCAATGTACCAGCTCGTCTCCAGGTAAGGCCAATGTACCAGCTCGTCTCCAGGTAAGGCCAATGTACCAGCTCGTCTCCAGGTAAGGCCAATGTACCAGCTCGTCTCCAGGTAAGGCCAATGTACCAGCTCGTCTCCAGGTAAGGCCAATGTACCAGCTCGTCTCCAGGTAAGGCCAATGTACCAGCTCGTCTCCAGGTAAGGCCAATGTACCAGCTCGTCTCCAGGTAAGGCCAATGTACCAGCTCGTCTCCAGGTAAGGCCAATGTACCAGCTCGTCTCCAGGTAAGGCCAATGTACCAGCTCGTCTCCAGGTAAGGCCAATGTACCAGCTCGTCTCCAGGTAAGGCCAATGTACCAGCTCGTCTCCAGGTAAGGCCAATGTACCAGCTCGTCTCCAGGTAAGGCCAATGTACCAGCTCGTCTCCAGGTAAGGCCAATGTACCAGCTCGTCTCCAGGTAAGGCCAATGTACCAGCTCGTCTCCAGGTAAGGCCAATGTACCAGCTCGTCTCCAGGTAAGGCCAATGTACCAGCTCGTCTCCAGGTAAGGCCAATGTACCAGCTCGTCTCCAGGTAAGGCCAATGTACCAGCTCGTCTCCAGGTAAGGCCAATGTACCAGCTCGTCTCCAGGTAAGGCCAATGTACCAGCTCGTCTCCAGGTAAGGCCAATGTACCAGCTCGTCTCCAGGTAAGGCCAATGTACCAGCTCGTCTCCAGGTAAGGCCAATGTACCAGCTCGTCTCCAGGTAAGGCCAATGTACCAGCTCGTCTCCAGGTAAGGCCAGCTGATCAGATAAGTAAAGAGGATGTAAAATTTCAAAACAATTTTTTATTTATTACGTCTTTTTATTTGTTTTAAATGAAATATAATCACCAGAATTGATTTTGAAACCTATCACATTGTTCAAGAATTTTGGTTTGATTTGTGCTCTACCTTTAACGCTAAATAAGATATGTAAGATATCCCTATCAATGTATACTTTCTTGTTAAGAACAGGGTGTTTGATATATCTTATAGAATCTGATGGAACGTCTCCACAAGGAAAGTGTCCAGGTGCTGAGTATGTCCGAGTTACAGTTCCTGAACCGACATCTCCACACTGAAAAGGTAGACAAGGAGGCAGACCTGGCTGCTCTACGGGCATCCTGGGTTAACGAGAAACAAAGTCTGATGACCGCCATACAGTCCTTAAAGGACCTCCTCTCCCAGACCCACAAACTACGAGGACTCGACAAAGTGAGACTCAATCCCTACCTCCTAAAACTAAATCCCTGTTCCTTGTACGATTAATATAATTGAAAGCTTACCTTTATTTTCTTCAATTCTCTCCTGGTTATTGTCTTATATTTAGAAGACTAGAAATGAAGCAAATAAGCTTGAGACTTTTCAGAAAACTGTTAAAAATAAAGCGATTTCAGCTTTAAGAGTTTTTTCCACATCAATATTCAGGATAGTTTTTATTAGATAAATGTAAAAGTAATTGTTTTAAGTATAAACAGACAAACCAGTTTCATCTGTGGAACATTCTTTACTGATCAAAGGGAAGTATAATTATAGACTTCCTGAGACTAGGCTTCCTGATTCATCTATTCTCCATGTTCGTGTTATTTTTCTCTGTCAGTATCTTACCATTTTCATCCAGTTGTACATATCATCTCACTTTTCTTCATTCCTGTCAGGAACATGAGGCAGAGTTGTCTGACTTTGTAAGTCTTGTTGTCGTGTTTACAAAATCAGTGTCGTATCAATTGTTTTGTTTGACAATTCACAGAAAACAATACTCATTATCTCTAATTGGTGTCTGCCATATTGACACATAATTTCCAAGATGGCTGGTGTTTATTCATTTGTGTCCTGTATTTGTTATTGTTGTTTATGTTGTTCACTTTATATACTAAACCTTCACAACACAAAGATCAGGACCTGGAAAGTCAAGGTCAGGACCTTGAAAGTAAAGGTCAGGACCTTGAAGGTAAAGGTCAGGACCTGAAAAGTAGCCTGTATTATTGATATTGTTTACACTCATTGTTAATAAACACATACTATATATGTTGTGGATTTGCTAATTACTAATATTCAACAAAATACTCCATGGGTATGCAACAGGTTTTTCGCTTGTTATGACTTCTTTTTTCATGATTTATAATTATAACTGGTCACATATAAATCCTGAGCCATGGGTCTCTATCATATTGATGACATTTCTACCAGTTACAACAAGAATTTACCTCAATTAACAGTATGCTTAACATCACAAACAAGTTTCTTACAACATTGACTTACATAACAAATATCTACCAAAATCTTTTCTGAAGACAACAATGTAAAGATCAGCTGTCTATGGCTGTACTATTTCTGAAGACAACTATATAAAGATCAGCTGTCTATGGCTGTACTATTTCTGAAGACAACAATGTAAAGATCAGCTGTCTATATGGCTGTACTATTTCTGAAGACTATATAAAGATCAGCTGTCTATGGCTGTACTATTTCTGAAGACTATATAAAGATCAGCTGTCTATGGCTGTACTATTTCTGAAGACAACAATGTAAAGATCAGCTGTCTATGGCTGTACTATTTCTGAAGACAACAATGTAAAGATCAGCTGTCTATGGCTGTACTATTTCTGAAGACAATATAAAGATCAGCTGTCTTTGGCTGTACTATTTCTGAAGACAACAATATAAAGATCAGCTGTCTATGGCTGTACTATTTCTGAAGACAACAATGTAAAGATCAGCTGTCTATGGCTGTACTATTTCTGAAGACAACAATGTAAAGATCAGCTGTCTTTGGCTGTACTATTTCTGAAGACAACAATGTAAAGATCAGCTGTCTATGGCTGTTCTATTGTGTCTTTTGAATATATTAAGTTAGAAAATGGAAATAATTTTTCAGATATAGAATCAATATTTAATGCACATTGTTGTTGTCTTTTCTGTTTCATATTATTAATAGTTTGAATTTATGTTACTTGTGTGTTTTTTTATGCCACCATACTTGAAGATTACAGGGGTGTATTTTTTTGGTCCGTCCATTTGTCTGCTTACTTCTCCAATCTGCCAGACAATACAGGACATACTAAGTGGTTCTCTGATGGACACAGTTTTTGTTTTGCAGTGAGACAATATTTTGCTACTAGACACATTAATTGTATACTCTAAAATACTAAACTGCTGTACTGAAGTAACTAACAAATGCCTGGAAACCAAGGTAACCAAGGTAACCAAGGTAAATAAGTATTTTTGAGTTAGAGTAATACAGGATAGGCGATACTCAGTACAGGATAGCCAATACTCAATACAGGATAGCCCATACTCAGTACAGGATAGCCAATACTCAATACAGGATAGCCAATACTCAGTACAGGATAGCCAATACTCAATACAGGATAGCCCATACTCAGTACAGGATAGCCGAAACTCAATACAGGATAGCCAATACTCAATACATGATAGCCGATACTCAATACAGGATAGCCGATACTCAATACAGGATAGCCGATACTCAATACAGGATAGCCGATACTCAATACAGGATAGCCGATACTCAATACAGGATAGCCGATACTCAATACAGGATAGCCCATACTCAATACAGGATAGCCCATACTCAATACAGGATAGCCCATACTCAATACAGGATAGCCGATACTCAATACAGGATAGCCGATACTCAATACAGGATAGCCCATACTCAATACAGGATAGCCAATACTCAGTACAGGATAGCCTATACTCAATACAGGATAGCCAATACTCAGTACAGGATAACCGATACTCAATACAGGATAGCCGAAACTCAATACAGGATAGCCGATACTCAGTACAGGATAGATGATACTCAATACAGGATAGCCAATACTCAATACAGGATAGCCGATACTCAGTACAGGATAGCTTATACTCAATACAGGATAGCCAATACTCAGCACAGGATAACCGATACTCAATACAGGATAGCCAATACTCAATACAGGATAGCCGATACTCAGTACAGGATAACCGATACTCAATACAGGATAGCCAATACTCAATACAGGATAGCCGAAACTCAATACAGGATAGCCGATACTCAGTACAGGATAACCGATACTCAATACAGGATAGCCGATACTCAGTACAGGATAGCCTATACTCAATACAAGATAGACAATACTCAATACAGGATAGCCAATACTCAATACAGGATAGCTAATACTCAATACAGGATAGCCGATACTCAATACAGGATAGCCGATACTCAATACAGGATAGCCGATACTCAATACAGGATAGACGATACTCAATACAGGATAGACGATACTCAATACAGGATAGCCGATACTCAATACAGGATAGCCTATACTCAATACAGGATAGACAATACTCAATACAGGATAGCCGATACTCAATACAGGATAGCCGATACTCAGTACAGGATAGCCGAAACTCAATACAGGATAGCCGAAACTCAATACAGGATAGCCGATACTCAATACAGGATAGCCCATACTCAATACAGGATAGCCGATACTCAGTACAGGATAGCCTATACTCAATACAGGATAGATGATACTCAATACAGGATAGCTAATACTCAATACAGGATAGCCGATACTCAGTACAGGATAGATGATACTCAATACAGGATAACCAATACTCAATACAGGATAGACGATACTCAATACAGGATAGCCGATACTCAATACAGGATAGCCCATACTCAGTACAGGATAGCTGATACTCAATACAGTACAGGATAGCCGATACTCAATACAGGATAGACAATACTCAATACAGGATAGCCGATACTCAATACAGGATAGCCTATACTCAATACAGGATAGCCGATACTCAATACAGGATAGCCGATACTCAATACAGGATAGACAATACTCAATACAGGATAGACAATACTCAATACAGGATAGCCGATACTCAATACAGGATAGCCTATACTCAATACAGGATAGCCGATACTCAATACAGGATAGCCTATACTCAAAACAGGATAGCCGATACTCAGTACAGGATAGCTGATACTCAATACAGGATAAACGATACTCAGTACAGGATAGCTGATACTCAATACAGGATAGCCGATACTCAGTACAGGATAGCCGATACTCAGATTTTTAACATTTTATGGCTTCTTACTGATAACATTAGTCATTGTGGTATATAACATGTTACAGTATCAGGTTTAAGTTGATTAACGAACAGGATTCCCATTCATGATTGCCACCATTGGATTTGATCATTGTTCCTGAAAGAAAAATGAAAAGTAAAGAAAATAAAGATCATTTTTCTTAGATTTTATCCTTAAATGCATTATGGTTTGCAAGAGCTGTCAAATATCTCTGGTTCATTTGCATTTTTAAATCAGTATTTGCCTTTGTTTCTAGTTTTGTGACAACAAAATTCCACCCAATAAATGACCTAGATAACCTCTATATAACATAACCTTTAGATGACCTCTGTAAATGATTTTTATTCAACTGACTTTTTCTAGTCCACGGAGATCACAGACTGGCGCGGTGAGCTATTACACTCCGTCGGTTTCGTGTTTGCCAAGGAACGTGAGACATTGCTAGCCGAACTCCGCACACATGTGATGTCACATCCAAACACTGATCTCACCGAGATCCACAAACTGGAACAGAGAATCCGAACCTCAGTAAGTAAAATCAGAGCCAAGTTTGTGTCCTTAGAACCAAATCCAGCAAAATATGGAATCATTGTTCATCCTTTATCCATGTTCGGAATTTTTTCATGTCTGTTGTTTTTGCTTGACTTTCCCTACGTTGTAGTAGACCTTCTTTTTCATTTTGTCCTGTTCTCACACAAATCTACAGCCAGAAAAAAATGCAAAAAAATTTAGTGATATTTGATCCAGTATCAACTCATTTAGCAATTAATTTAATGAACCCATTGTGAAATAAAGAATGTTGTTGTGTGTAGGAAAGTCACCAGCGGTCAGCTCTGGACCAGATCTTCCACGCAGATCGTCAGTCACTACTGGCAGAGGTGCGCGACTTACGGGCACACGTAAACATTAGTCAGATACGGAGCCAGGAGGAGAGAGAGAGGCTGTCCGATCAACTCAACGATGTCGAGGATCAAGGAAACAAACGAGAACGGCAACTCAAACGACAGGGTGAGTTAATATAGGGGAACGGCAACTCAAACGACAGGGTGTGTTCATATAGGGGAAACGGCAACTCAAACGACAGGGTGAGTTCATATAGGGGAACGGCAACTCAAACAACAGGGTGAGTTCATATAGGGGAACGGCAACTCAAACGACAGGGTGAGTTAATATAGGGGAACGGCAACTCAAACAACAGGGTGAGTTCATATAGGGGAACGGCAACTCAAACAACAGGGTGAGTTCATATAGGGGAACGGCAACTCAAACGACAAGGTGAGTTAATATTGGGGAACGGCAACTCAAACGACAGGGTGAGTTAATATAGGGGAACGGCAACTCAAACGACAGGATGAGTAAATATTGGGGAATGGCAACTCAAACGACAGGGTGAGTAAATATAGGGGAACGGCAACTCAAACGACAGGGTGAGTTTGTATTTGGGAATGGCAACTCAAACGACAGGGTGAGTTAATATTGGGGAATGGCAACTCAAACGACAGGGTGAGTTAATATAGGGGAACGGCAACTCAAACGACAGGATGAGTAAATATTGGGGAATGGCAACTCAAACGACAGGGTGAGTTAATATAGGGGAACGGCAACTCAAACGACAGGGTGAGTTTGTATTTGGGAATGGCAACTCAAACGACAGGGTGAGTTAATATTGGGGAATGGCAACTCAAACGACAGGGTGAGTTAATATAGGGGAACGGCAACTCAAACGACAGGGTGAGTTTGTATTTGGGAATGGCATCTCAAACTACAGAGTGAGTTTGTATTGGGGAATGGCATCTCAAACGACAAGTTGAGTTTGTATTGGTGAATGGCATCTCAAACGACAGAGTGAGTTAATATAGGGGAACGGCAACTCAAACAACAGGGTGAGTTCATATAGGGGAACGGCAACTCAAACAACAGGGTGAGTTCATATAGGGGAACGGCAACTCAAACGACAAGGTGAGTTAATATTGGGGAACGGCAACTCAAACGACAGGGTGAGTTAATATAGGGGAACGGCAACTCAAACGACAGGATGAGTAAATATTGGGGAATGGCAACTCAAACGACAGGGTGAGTAAATATAGGGGAACGGCAACTCAAACGACAGGGTGAGTTTGTATTTGGGAATGGCAACTCAAACGACAGGGTGAGTTAATATTGGGGAATGGCAACTCAAACGACAGGGTGAGTTAATATAGGGGAACGGCAACTCAAACGACAGGATGAGTAAATATTGGGGAATGGCAACTCAAACGACAGGGTGAGTTAATATAGGGGAACGGCAACTCAAACGACAGGGTGAGTTTGTATTTGGGAATGGCAACTCAAACGACAGGGTGAGTTAATATTGGGGAATGGCAACTCAAACGACAGGGTGAGTTAATATAGGGGAACGGCAACTCAAACGACAGGGTGAGTTTGTATTTGGGAATGGCATCTCAAACTACAGAGTGAGTTTGTATTGGGGAATGGCATCTCAAACGACAAGTTGAGTTTGTATTGGTGAATGGCATCTCAAACGACAGAGTGAGTTTGTATTGGGGAATGGCATCTCAAACGACAAGTTGAGTTTGTATTGGTGAATGGCATCTCAAACGACAGAGTGAGTTTGTATTGGGGAATGGCATCTCAAACGACAAGTTGAGTTTGTATTGGTGAATGGCATCTCAAACGACAAGTTGAGTTTGTATTGGGGAACGGCAACTCAAACGACAGGGTGAGTTTGTATTGGGGAATGACAATTCAAACTACAGGGTGAGTTAATATTGGTGAATGGCATCTCAAACAACAGGGTGAGTTAATATTGGGGAATGACAATTCAAACTACAGGGTGAGTTAATATAGGGGAATGGCATCTCAAACGACAGAGTGAGTTAATATTGGGGAATGACAATTCAAACTACAGGGTGAGTTAATATTGGTGAATGGCATCTCAAACAACAGGGTGAGTTTGTATTGGGGAATGACAACTCAAACGACAGGGTGAGTTAATATAGGGGAACGGCAACTCAAACGACAGGGTGAGTTTGTATTGGTGAATGGCATCTCAAACGACAGGGTGAGTTTGTATTGGTGAATGACAACTCGAACGACAGGGTGAGTTTGAATTGGGGAACGGCAACTCAAACGACAGGGTGAGTAAATATTGGGGAACGGCAACTCAAACGACAGGGTGAGTTAATTTAGGGAAACGGCAACTCAAACGACAGGGTGAGTTAATATAGGGGAACGGAAACTCAAATGACAGGGTGAGTTAATATAGGGGAACGGCAACTCAAACGACAGGGTGAGTTAATATAGGGGAACGGCAACTCAAACAACAGGGTGAGTTCATATAGGGGAACGGCAACTCAAACAACAGGGTGAGTTCATATAGGGGAACGGCAACTCAAACGACAAGGTGAGTTAATATTGGGGAACGGCAACTCAAACGACAGGGTGAGTTAATATAGGGGAACGGCAACTCAAACGACAGGATGAGTAAATATTGGGGAATGGCAACTCAAACGACAGGGTGAGTAAATATAGGGGAACGGCAACTCAAACGACAGGGTGAGTTTGTATTTGGGAATGGCAACTCAAACGACAGGGTGAGTTAATATTGGGGAATGGCAACTCAAACGACAGGGTGAGTTAATATAGGGGAACGGCAACTCAAACGACAGGATGAGTAAATATTGGGGAATGGCAACTCAAACGACAGGGTGAGTTAATATAGGGGAACGGCAACTCAAACGACAGGGTGAGTTTGTATTTGGGAATGGCAACTCAAACGACAGGGTGAGTTAATATTGGGGAATGGCAACTCAAACGACAGGGTGAGTTAATATAGGGGAACGGCAACTCAAACGACAGGGTGAGTTTGTATTTGGGAATGGCATCTCAAACTACAGAGTGAGTTTGTATTGGGGAATGGCATCTCAAACGACAAGTTGAGTTTGTATTGGTGAATGGCATCTCAAACGACAGAGTGAGTTTGTATTGGGGAATGGCATCTCAAACGACAAGTTGAGTTTGTATTGGTGAATGGCATCTCAAACGACAGAGTGAGTTTGTATTGGGGAATGGCATCTCAAACGACAAGTTGAGTTTGTATTGGTGAATGGCATCTCAAACGACAAGTTGAGTTTGTATTGGGGAACGGCAACTCAAACGACAGGGTGAGTTTGTATTGGGGAATGACAATTCAAACTACAGGGTGAGTTAATATTGGTGAATGGCATCTCAAACAACAGGGTGAGTTAATATTGGGGAATGACAATTCAAACTACAGGGTGAGTTAATATAGGGGAATGGCATCTCAAACGACAGAGTGAGTTAATATTGGGGAATGACAATTCAAACTACAGGGTGAGTTAATATTGGTGAATGGCATCTCAAACAACAGGGTGAGTTTGTATTGGGGAATGACAACTCAAACGACAGGGTGAGTTAATATAGGGGAACGGCAACTCAAACGACAGGGTGAGTTTGTATTGGTGAATGGCATCTCAAACGACAGGGTGAGTTTGTATTGGTGAATGACAACTCGAACGACAGGGTGAGTTTGAATTGGGGAACGGCAACTCAAACGACAGGGTGAGTAAATATTGGGGAACGGCAACTCAAACGACAGGGTGAGTTAATTTAGGGAAACGGCAACTCAAACGACAGGGTGAGTTAATATAGGGGAACGGAAACTCAAATGACAGGGTGAGTTAATATAGGGGAACGGCAACTCAAACGACAGGGTGAGTTAATATAGGGGAACGGCAACTCAAACGACAGGGTGAGTTAATATAGGGGAACGGCAACTCAAACGACAGGGTGAGTTAATATAGGGGAACGGCAACTCAAACCACAGGGTGAGTTAATATAGGGGAACGGCAACTCAAACGACAGGGTGAGTTTCTTTGGGGAATGACAACTCAAAAGACAGGGTGAGATTATATTTGGGAATGGCAACTCAAAAGACAAGGTGAGATTATATTTGGGAATGGCAACTCAAAAGACAAGGTGAGATTATATTGATAGAAGTGCTGTTTTATTACAATGACATTAGTTCCATTTCTCATTTAACATTTCATTGATGATTGCCAAAGCCTGTATGATAGCACCTTTTGGGATGATTGTCCCATGCTGAAGTTTGTATCCAATAATAAATAGAGTTACATCCCTTTGTTTGCTGTCGACCTTATAGCTAGTGCCTGAACAAAGTTAATGCTAGTCTTCAGAAGGCAGCGTTAATGATATTGTTTCATGTAGTATGTAAAACATTTGGAGGTTGATAATCAAATTTCTGGTGTTTGTTTTACAGTGAAACTTCTGGAGTACAAACTTCAGCAGGAGAAAATCCTTCAAGATGATATTCGCACGAGTTTGGACACCGAGCGTGAGCGAAACACCGAGCTCTCTGCTTCCCTGAGTCGTGAAAAGATGAGCAATCTCGACCACCAGACAGACGTATCAAATCTCAATGTACAGGTCACTAAACTCAAGGAGAGTCTGGAGCGTGAGCAGAGTAGATTTGTGTCAGTTACGTAAGTTCTACAGTTTATTTATTTTCCATTTTATTGCTAACTTCAGCATTATTTTTCCTGTTTTATTTTGTGGTTCAATAAAACAAATGACCAGTAATACAGGACCCCTGTTTTCCCAGGAGACCTGTTTGATCTCTGTGTTCACAGAATTTGTCTCGATTTTAACTTACTTCCCTGTAAAATTTATAGCTGAGATACAGAAAGGCTTACTATACAAGTAACATGTTGAATATGGTGATCTTATAAACATAAGTCTTATCTTACACAGTTCATAAAGTCTTAGCTTACATGAGTTCATACATAATTTATAAAGACTTATCTTATAATTTATAGTCTAACTTACATAATTCTGTGGCCGTGTTCTGTTAAGCTCTACAGTATGTGGCCGTGTTCTGTTTAGCTCTACAGTATGTGGCCATGTTCTGTTAAGCTCTACAGTATGTGGCCGTGTTCTGTTAAGCTCTACAGTATGTGGCCGTGTTCTGTTAAGCTCTACAGTATGTGGCCATGTTCTGTTAAGCTCTACAGTATGTGGCCATGTTCTGTTAAGCTCTACAGTATGTGGCCATGTTCTGTTAAGCTCTACAGTATGTGGCCATGTTCTGTTTAGCTCTACAGTATGTGGCCATGTTCTGTTTAGCTCTACAGTATGTGACCGTGTTCTGTTTAGCTCTACAGTATGTGGCCGTGTTCTGTTAAGCTCTACAGTATGTGGCCATGTTCTGTTAAGCTCTACAGTATGTGGCCATGTTCTGTTAAGCTCTACAGTATGTGGCCATGTTCTGTTTAGCTCTACAGTATGTGGCCATGTTCTGTTTAGCTCTACAGTATGTGGCCGTGTTCTGTTAAGCTCTACAGTACGTGGCCGTGTTCTGTTAAGCTCTACAGTACGTGGCCGTGTTCTGTTTAGCTCTACAGTATGTGGCCGTGTTCTGTTTAGCTCTACAGTATGTGGCCGTGTTCTGTTAAGCTCTACAGTATGTGGCCGTGTTCTGTTAAGCTCTACAGTATGTGACCGTGTTCTGTTAAGCTCTACAGTATGTGGCCGTATTCTGTTAAGCTCTACAGTATGTGACCGTATTCTGTTAAGCTCTACAGTATGTGACCGTGTTCTGTTTAGCTCTACAGTATGTGACCGTGTTCTGTTTAGCTCTACAGTATGTGGCCGTGTTCTGTTTAGCTCTACAGTATGTGGCCGTGTTCTGTTAAGCTCTACAGTATGTGGCCGTGTTCTGTTAAGCTCTACAGTATGTGGCCGTGTTCTGTTAAGCTCTACAGTACATGTATGTGGCCGTGTTCTGTTTAGCTCTACAGTATGTGGCCGTGTTCTGTTTAGCTCTACAGTATGTGGCCGTGTTCTGTTAAGCTCTACAGTATGTGGCCGTGTTCTGTTAAGCTCTACAGTATGTGGCCGTGTTCTGTTAAGCTCTACAGTATGTGGCCGTGTTCTGTTAAGCTCTACAGTACATGTATGTGGCCGTGTTCTGTTTAGCTCTACAGTATGTGGCCGTGTTCTGTTTAGCTCTACAGTATGTGGCCGTGTTCTGTTAAGCTCTACAGTATGTGGCCGTGTTCTGTTAAGCTCTACAGTATGTGGCCGTGTTCTGTTAAGCTCTACAGTATGTGGCTGTGTTCTGTTAAGCTCTACAGTATGTGGCCATGTTCTGTTTAGCTCTACAGTATGTGGCCGTGTTCTGTTTAGCTCTACAGTATGTGGCCGTGTTCTGTTTAGCTCTACAGTATGTGGCCGTGTTCTGTTAAGCTCTACAGTATGTGGCCGTATTCTGTTAAGCTCTACAGTATGTGGCCGTGTTCTGTTAAGCTCTACAGTATGTGGCCGTATTCTGTTAAGCTCTACAGTATGTGGCCGTATTCTGTTAAGCTCTACAGTATGTGGCCGTGTTCTGTTAAGCTCTACAGTATGTGGCCGTGTTCTGTTTAGCTCTACAGTATGTGGCTGTGTTCTGTTAAGCTCTACAGTATGTGGCCATGTTCTGTTTAGCTCTACAGTATGTGGCCGTGTTCTGTTAAGCTCTACAGTATGTGGCCATGTTCTGTTAAGCTCTACAGTATGTGGCCATGTTCTGTTAAGCTCTACAGTATGTGGCCATGTTCTGTTAAGCTCTACAGTATGTGGCCATGTTCTGTTTAGCTCTACAGTATGTGGCCATGTTCTGTTTAGCTCTACAGTATGTGACTGTGTTCTGTTTAGCTCTACAGTATGTGGCCGTGTTCTGTTAAGCTCTACAGTATGTGACCGTGTTCTGTTAAGCTCTACAGTATGTGGCCGTATTCTGTTAAGCTCTACAGTATGTGGCCGTGTTCTGTTAAGCTCTACAGTATGTGGCCGTATTCTGTTAAGCTCTACAGTATGTGGCCGTGTTCTGTTAAGCTCTACAGTATGTGACCGTATTCTGTTAAGCTCTACAGTATGTGGCCGTATTCTGTTAAGCTCTACAGTATGTGGCCGTGTTCTGTTAAGCTCTACAGTATGTGGCCGTGTTCTGTTAAGCTCTACAGTATGTGACCGTATTCTGTTAAGCTCTACAGTATGTGACCGTATTCTGTTAAGCTCTACAGTATGTGGCCGTGTTCTGTTAAGCTCTACAGTAACATTACCAGTTTGCTAATTACAACTTACATTAAAATGACAACACATCTCTCTAGTGGAATTGTTAAGTGGTTATCAAGTTTGAATTTGATTGCAGTCAAGGAGAAGTCGGGTATGTGATAAACAGATAGTTAGGATGTAGCTCTGACACTAGTCCTTATACTGTCAATCAGGAAACTAGTCCTAATAGTGTCAATCAGTGGAACTAGTCCTAATACTGTCAATCAGTGGAACTAGTCCTAATACTGTCAATCAGTGGAACTAGTCCTAATACTGTCAATCAGTGGAACTAGTCCTAATACTGTCAATCAGTGTAACTAGTCCTTATACTGTCAATCAATGGAACTAGTCCTAATACTGTCAATCAGGGAACTAGTCCTAATACTGTCAATCAGTGGAACTAGTCCTAATACTGTCAATCAGTGGAACTAGTCCTTATACTGTCAATCAGTGGACAAGTCCTAATACTGTCAATCAGTGGAACTAGTCCTAATACTGTTTATCAGTGGAACTAGTCCTAATACTGTCAATCAGGGAACTAGTCCTAATACTGTCAATCAGTGGAACTAGTCCTAATACTGTCAATCAGTGGAACTAGTCCTAATACTGTCAATCAGTGGAACTAGTCCTAATACTGTTAATCAGTGGAACTAGTCCTTATACTGTCAATCAGTGGACTAGTCCTAATACTGTCAATCAGGGAACTAGTCCTAATACTGTCAATCAGGGAACTAGTCCTAATACTGTCAATCAGGGAACTAGTCCTAATACTGTCAATCAGTGGACAAGTCCTAATACTGTCAATCAGTGGACAAGTCCTAATACTGTCAATCAGTGGAACTAGTCCTAATACTGTCAATCAGTGGAACTAGTCCTAATACAGTCAATCAGTGGAACTAGTCCTAATACTGTCAATCAGTGGACAAGTCCTAATACTGTCAATCAGGGAACTAGTCCTAATACTGTCAATCAGTGGAACTAGTCCTAATACTGTCAATCAGTGGAACTAGTCCTAATACTGTCAATCAGTGGAACTAGTCCTAATACTGTCAATCAGTGGACAAGTCCTAATACTGTCAATCAGGGAACTAGTCCTAATACTGTCAATCAGTGGAACTAGTCCTAATACTGTCAATCAGGGAACTAGTCCTAATACTGTCAATCAGTGGAACTAGTCCTAATACTGTCAATCAGGGAACTAGTCCTAATACTGTCAATCAGTGGAACTAGTCCTAATACAGTCAATCAATGGAACTAGTCCTAATACTGTCAATCAGGGAACTAGTCCTAATACTGTCAATCAGTGGAACTAGTCCTAATACTGTTAATCAGTGGAACTAGTCCTAATACTGTCAATCAGGGAACTAGTCCTAATACTGTCAATCAGTGGAACTAGTCCTAATACTGTTTATCAGTGGAACTAGTCCTAATACTGTCAATCAGGGAACTAGTCCTAATACTGTCAATCAGTGGAACTAGTCCTAATACTGTCAATCAGTGGAACTAGTCCTAATACTGTCAATCAGTGGAACTAGTCCTAATACTGTTAATCAGTGGAACTAGTCCTTATACTGTCAATCAGTGGACTAGTCCTAATACTGTCAATCAGGGAACTAGTCCTAATACTGTCAATCAGGGAACTAGTCCTAATACTGTCAATCAGGGAACTAGTCCTAATACTGTCAATCAGTGGACAAGTCCTAATACTGTCAATCAGTGGACAAGTCCTAATACTGTCAATCAGTGGAACTAGTCCTAATACTGTCAATCAGTGGAACTAGTCCTAATACAGTCAATCAGTGGAACTAGTCCTAATACTGTCAATCAGTGGACAAGTCCTAATACTGTCAATCAGGGAACTAGTCCTAATACTGTCAATCAGTGGAACTAGTCCTAATACTGTCAATCAGTGGAACTAGTCCTAATACTGTCAATCAGTGGAACTAGTCCTAATACTGTCAATCAGTGGACAAGTCCTAATACTGTCAATCAGGGAACTAGTCCTAATACTGTCAATCAGTGGAACTAGTCCTAATACTGTCAATCAGGGAACTAGTCCTAATACTGTCAATCAGTGGAACTAGTCCTAATACTGTCAATCAGGGAACTAGTCCTAATACTGTCAATCAGTGGAACTAGTCCTAATACAGTCAATCAATGGAACTAGTCCTAATACTGTCAATCAGGGAACTAGTCCTAATACTGTCAATCAGTGGAACTAGTCCTAATACTGTTAATCAGTGGAACTAGTCCTAATACTGTCAATCAGGGAACTAGTCCTAATACTGTCAATCAGTGGAACTAGTCCTAATACTGTCAATCAGTGGAACTAGTCCTAATACTGTTTATCAGTGGAACTAGTCCTAATACTGTCAATCAGGGAACTAGTCCTAATACTGTCAATCAATGGAACTAGTCCTAATACTGTCAATCAGGGAACTAGTCCTAATACTGTCAATCAGTGGAACTAGTCCTAATACTGTCAATCAGGGAACTAGTCCTAATACTGTCAATCAATGGAACTAGTCCTGAAACTGTCAATCAATGGAACTAGTCCTAATACTGTCAATCAGGGAACTAGTCCTAATACTGTCAATCAGGGAACTAGTCCTAATACTGTCAATCAGTATAACTAGTCCGAATACTGTCAATCAGTGGAACTAGTCCTAATACTGTCAATCAATGGAACTAGTCCTAATACTGTCAATCAGGGAACTAGTCCTAATACTGTCAATCAGGGAACTAGTCTTAATACTGTCAATCAGTGTAACTAGTCCTAATACTGTCAATCAGGGAACTAGTCCTAATACTGTCAATCAGTGGAACTAGTCCTAATACTGTCAATCAGGGAACTAGTCCTAATACTGTCAATCAGTGGAACTAGTCCTAATACTGTCAATCAGTGGAACTAGTCCTAATACTGTCAATCAGTGGAACTAGTCCTAATACTGTCAATCAGTGGAACTAGTCCTAAAACTGTCAATCAGGGAACTAGTCCTAATACTGTCAATCAGTGGAACTAGTCCTAAAACTGTCAATCAATGGAACTAGTCCTTATACTGTCAATCAGGGAACTAGTCCTAATACTGTCAATCAGTGTAACTAGTCCTTATACTGTCAATCAGGGAACTAGTCCTAATACTGTCAATCAGTGGAACTAGTCCTGATACTGTCAATCAGTGGAACTAGTCCTAATACTGTCAATCAGTGGAACTAGTCCTAATACTGTCAATCAGGGAACTAGTCCTAATACTGTCAATCAGTGGAACTAGTCCTAATACTGTCAATCAGTGGAACTAGTCCTAATACTGTCAATCAGGGAACTAGTCCTAATACTGTCAATCAGTGGAACTAGTCCTAATACCGTCAATCAGGGAACTAGTCCTAATACTGTCAATCAGGGAACTAGTCCTTATACTGTCAATCAGGGAACTAGTCCTAATACTGTCAATCAGGGAACTAGTCCTAATACTGTCAATCAGGGAACTAGTCCTAATACTGTCAATCAGTGGAACTAGTCCTGATACTGTCAATCAGGGAACTAGTCCTAATACTGTCAATCAGGGAACTAGTCCTAATACTGTCAATCAGGGAACTAGTCCTAATACTGTCAATCAGGGAACTAGTCCTAATACTGTCAATCAATGGAACTAGTCCTTATACTGTCAATCAGTGGAACTAGTCCTAATACTGTCAATCAGTGGAACTAGTCCTTATACTGTCAATCAGTGGAACTAGTCCTAATACTGTCAATCAGTGGAACTAGTCCTAATACTGTCAATCAGTGGAACTAGTCCTAATACTGTCAATCAGGGAACTAGTCCTAATACTGTCAATCAGGGAACTAGTCCTAATACTGTCAATCAGGGAACTAGTCCTAATACTGTCAATCAGTGGACAAGTCCTAATACTGTCAATCAGTGGACAAGTCCTAATACTGTCAATCAGTGGAACTAGTCCTAATACTGTCAATCAGTGGAACTAGTCCTAATACAGTCAATCAGTGGAACTAGTCCTAATACTGTCAATCAGTGGACAAGTCCTAATACTGTCAATCAGGGAACTAGTCCTAATACTGTCAATCAGGGAACTAGTCCTAATACTGTCAATCAGTGGAACTAGTCCTAATACTGTCAATCAGTGGACAAGTCCTAATACTGTCAATCAGGGAACTAGTCCTAATACTGTCAATCAGTGGAACTAGTCCTAATACTGTCAATCAGGGAACTAGTCCTAATACTGTCAATCAGTGGAACTAGTCCTAATACTGTCAATCAGGGAACTAGTCCTAATACTGTCAATCAGTGGAACTAGTCCTAATACTGTCAATCAGGGAACTAGTCCTAATACTGTCAATCAGTGGAACTAGTCCTAATACTGTCAATCAGGGAACTAGTCCTAATACTGTCAATCAGGGAACTAGTCCTAATACTGTCAATCAGTGGAATTAGTCCTAATACTGTCAATCAGTGGAACTAGTCCTAATACTGTCAATCAGTGGAACTAGTCCTGAAACTGTCAATCAGGGAACTAGTCCTAATACTGTCAATCAGTGGAACTAGTCCTGGAACTGTCAATCAGGGAACAAGTCCTAATACTGTCAATCAGAGAACTAGTCCTAATACTGTCAATCAGTGGAACTAGTCCTAATACTGTCAATCAGTGGAACAAGTCCTAATACTGTCAATCAGAGAACTAGTCCTAATACTGTCAATCAGTGGAACTAGTCCTAATACTGTCAATCAGTGGAACTAGTCCTAATACTGTCAATCAGGGAACTAGTCCTAATACTGTCAATCAATGGAACTAGTCCTGAAACTGTCAATCAGGGAACTAGTCCTAATACTGTCAATCAGTGGAACTAGTCCTGGAACTGTCAATCAGTGGAACTAGTCCTAATACTGTCAATCAATGGAACTAGTCCTGAAACTGTCAATCAGGGAACTAGTCCTAATACTGTCAATCAGTGGAACTAGTCCTAATACTGTCAATCAGGGAACTAGTCCTAATACTGTCAATCAGGGAACTAGTCCTAATACTGTCAATCAGTATAACTAGTCCGAATACTGTCAATCAGTGGAACTAGTCCTGATACTGTCAATCAGGGAACTAGTCCTAATACTGTCAATCAATGGAACTAGTCCTAATACTGTCAATCAGGGAACTAGTCCTAATACTGTCAATCAGTGGAACTAGTCCTAATACTGTCAATCAGGGAACTAGTCCTAATACTGTCAATCAATGGAACTAGTCCTGAAACTGTCAATCAATGGAACTAGTCCTAATACTGTCAATCAGGGAACTAGTCCTAATACTGTCAATCAGGGAACTAGTCCTAATACTGTCAATCAGTGGAACTAGTCCTAATACTGTCAATCAGTGGAACTAGTCCTAATACTGTCAATCAATGGAACTAGTCCTAATACTGTCAATCAGGGAACTAGTCCTAATACTGTCAATCAGGGAACTAGTCTTAATACTGTCAATCAGTGTAACTAGTCCTAATACTGTCAATCAGGGAACTAGTCCTAATACTGTCAATCAGTGGAACTAGTCCTAATACTGTCAATCAGGGAACTAGTCCTAATACTGTCAATCAGTGGAACTAGTCCTAATACTGTCAATCAGTGGAACTAGTCCTAATACTGTCAATCAGTGGAACTAGTCCTAATACTGTCAATCAGTGGAACTAGTCCTAAAACTGTCAATCAGGGAACTAGTCCTAATACTGTCAATCAGTGGAACTAGTCCTAAAACTGTCAATCAATGGAACTAGTCCTTATACTGTCAATCAGGGAACTAGTCCTAATACTGTCAATCAGTGTAACTAGTCCTTATACTGTCAATCAGGGAACTAGTCCTAATACTGTCAATCAGTGGAACTAGTCCTGATACTGTCAATCAGTGGAACTAGTCCTAATACTGTCAATCAGTGGAACTAGTCCTAATACTGTCAATCAGGGAACTAGTCCTAATACTGTCAATCAGTGGAACTAGTCCTAATACTGTCAATCAGTGGAACTAGTCCTAATACTGTCAATCAGGGAACTAGTCCTAATACTGTCAATCAGTGGAACTAGTCCTAATACCGTCAATCAGGGAACTAGTCCTAATACTGTCAATCAGGGAACTAGTCCTTATACTGTCAATCAGGGAACTAGTCCTAATACTGTCAATCAGGGAACTAGTCCTAATACTGTCAATCAGGGAACTAGTCCTAATACTGTCAATCAGTGGAACTAGTCCTGATACTGTCAATCAGGGAACTAGTCCTAATACTGTCAATCAGGGAACTAGTCCTAATACTGTCAATCAGGGAACTAGTCCTAATACTGTCAATCAGGGAACTAGTCCTAATACTGTCAATCAATGGAACTAGTCCTTATACTGTCAATCAGTGGAACTAGTCCTAATACTGTCAATCAGTGGAACTAGTCCTTATACTGTCAATCAGTGGAACTAGTCCTAATACTGTCAATCAGTGGAACTAGTCCTAATACTGTCAATCAGTGGAACTAGTCCTAATACTGTCAATCAGGGAACTAGTCCTAATACTGTCAATCAGGGAACTAGTCCTAATACTGTCAATCAGGGAACTAGTCCTAATACTGTCAATCAGTGGACAAGTCCTAATACTGTCAATCAGTGGACAAGTCCTAATACTGTCAATCAGTGGAACTAGTCCTAATACTGTCAATCAGTGGAACTAGTCCTAATACAGTCAATCAGTGGAACTAGTCCTAATACTGTCAATCAGTGGACAAGTCCTAATACTGTCAATCAGGGAACTAGTCCTAATACTGTCAATCAGGGAACTAGTCCTAATACTGTCAATCAGTGGAACTAGTCCTAATACTGTCAATCAGTGGACAAGTCCTAATACTGTCAATCAGGGAACTAGTCCTAATACTGTCAATCAGTGGAACTAGTCCTAATACTGTCAATCAGGGAACTAGTCCTAATACTGTCAATCAGTGGAACTAGTCCTAATACTGTCAATCAGGGAACTAGTCCTAATACTGTCAATCAGTGGAACTAGTCCTAATACTGTCAATCAGGGAACTAGTCCTAATACTGTCAATCAGTGGAACTAGTCCTAATACTGTCAATCAGGGAACTAGTCCTAATACTGTCAATCAGGGAACTAGTCCTAATACTGTCAATCAGTGGAATTAGTCCTAATACTGTCAATCAGTGGAACTAGTCCTAATACTGTCAATCAGTGGAACTAGTCCTGAAACTGTCAATCAGGGAACTAGTCCTAATACTGTCAATCAGTGGAACTAGTCCTGGAACTGTCAATCAGGGAACAAGTCCTAATACTGTCAATCAGAGAACTAGTCCTAATACTGTCAATCAGTGGAACTAGTCCTAATACTGTCAATCAGTGGAACAAGTCCTAATACTGTCAATCAGAGAACTAGTCCTAATACTGTCAATCAGTGGAACTAGTCCTAATACTGTCAATCAGTGGAACTAGTCCTAATACTGTCAATCAGGGAACTAGTCCTAATACTGTCAATCAATGGAACTAGTCCTGAAACTGTCAATCAGGGAACTAGTCCTAATACTGTCAATCAGTGGAACTAGTCCTGGAACTGTCAATCAGTGGAACTAGTCCTAATACTGTCAATCAATGGAACTAGTCCTGAAACTGTCAATCAGGGAACTAGTCCTAATACTGTCAATCAGTGGAACTAGTCCTAATACTGTCAATCAGGGAACTAGTCCTAATACTGTCAATCAGGGAACTAGTCCTAATACTGTCAATCAGTATAACTAGTCCGAATACTGTCAATCAGTGGAACTAGTCCTGATACTGTCAATCAGGGAACTAGTCCTAATACTGTCAATCAGTGGAACTAGTCCTAATACTGTCAATCAGTGGAACTAGTCCTTATACTGTCAATCACTGGAACTAGTTTGTTGACACATGGATGTCTTTGCATAATAATTGCAAGGATGAACAACTGGGGAAATTTCTTTTGACTTTATCTTGTGAATTTTAAATCCTTTCAAATAAATTGTATGTGGTACCATCCACTGTACACAAAAATATATGATTGACAGTATTTGTAGCCAAGAAGCAATCTCACTTTCTATAGTTCTGTATAACTCGGGACCAGTGGTTCCCAGACTGGCTTTAACCAATGGTTCCGTTACTGTCTATAGTTCTGTATAACTCGGGACCAGTGGTTCCCTGACTGGCTATAACCAATGGTTCCGTTACTGTCTATATAGTTCTCTATAACTTGGGACCAGTGGTTCCCTGACTGGCTATAACCAATGGTTCCGTTACTGTCTATATAGTTCTGTATAACTCGGGACCAGTGGTTCCCTGACTGGCTATAACCAATGGTTCCGTTACTGTCTATAGTTCTGTATAACTCGGGACCAGTGGTTCCCTGACTGGCTATAACCAATGGTTCCGTTACTGTTTATGGTTCTGTATAACTTGGGACCAGTGGTTCCCTGACTGGCTATAACCTATGGTTCCGTTACTGCCTATATAGTTCTGTATAACTCGGGACCAGTGGTTCCCTGACTGGCTATAACCAATGGTTCCGTTACTGTCTACATAGTTCTGTATAACTCGGGACCAGTGGTTCCCTGACTGGCTTTAACCAATGGTTTCTGTTACTGTCTATAGTTCTGTATAACTCGGGACCAGTGGTTCCCTGACTGGCTATAACCAATGGTTCCGTTACTGCCTATATAGTTCTGTATAACTCGGGACCAGTGGTTCCCTGACTGGCTATAACCTATGGTTCCGTTACTGTCTATATAGTTCTCTATAAACTGAGGACCAGTGGTTCCCTGACTGGCTATAACCAATGGTTCCGTTACTGCCTATAGTTCTGTATAACTCGGGACCAGTGGTTCCCTGACTGGCTATAACCTATGGTTCCGTTACTGTCTATATAGTTCTCTATAAACTGAGGACCAGTGGTTCCCTGACTGGCTATAACCTATGGTTCTGTTACTGTCTATAGTTCTGTATAACTCGGGACCAGTGGTTCCCTGACTGGCTATAACCAATGGTTCCGTTACTGTCTTTAGTTCTGTATAACTGAGGACCAGTGGTTCCCTGACTGGCTATAACCAATGGTTTCTGTTACTGTCTATATAGTTCTGTATAACTTGGGACCAGTGGTTCCCTGACTGGCTATAACCAATGGTTCCGTTACTGTCTTTAGTTCTGTATAACTTGGGACCAGTGGTTCCCTGACTGGCTATAACCAATGGTTTCTGTTACTGTCTATATAGTTCTGTATAACTTGGGACCAGTGGTTCCCTGACTGGCTATAACCAATGGTTCCGTTACTGTCTTTAGTTCTGTATAACTCGGGACCAGTGGTTCCCGGACTGGCTATAACCAATGGTTTCTGTTACTGTCTATATAGTTCTGTATAACTTGGGACCAGTGGTTCCCTGACTGGCTATAACCAATGGTTCCGTTACTGTCTATATAGTTCTGTATAACTCGGGACCAGTGGTTCCCTGACTGGCTATAACCAATGGTTCCGTTACTGCCTATAGTTCTGTATAACTTGGGACCAGTGGTTCCCTGACTGGCTATAACCAATGGTTTCTGTTACTGTCTATATAGTTCTCTATAACTTGGGACCAGTGGTTCCCTGACTGGCTATAACCAATGGTTCCGTTACTGTCTTTAGTTCTGTATAACTTGGGACCAGTGGTTCCCGGACTGGCTATAACCAATGGTTTCTGTTACTGTCTATATAGTTCTGTATAACTTGGGACCAGTGGTTCCCTGACTGGCTATAACCAATGGTTCCGTTACTGTCTATATAGTTCTGTATAACTCGGGACCAGTGGTTCCCTGACTGGCTATAACCAATGGTTCCGTTACTGCCTATAGTTCTATATAACTTGGGACCAGTGGTTCCCTGACTGGCTATAACCAATGGTTCCGTTACTGCCTATATAGTTCTGTATAACTTGGGACCAGTGGTTCCCTGACTGGCTATAACCAATGGTTCCGTTACTGTCTACATAGTTCTGTATAACTCGGGACCAGTGGTTCCCTGACTGGCTATAACCAATGGTTCCGTTACTGTCTATATAGTTCTCTATAAACTGAAGACCAGAGGTTCCCTGACTGGCTATAACCAATGGTTCCGTTACTGCCTATAGTTCTGTATAACTCGGGACCAGTGGTTCCCTGACTGGCTATAACCTATGGTTCCGTTACTGCCTATAGTTCTGTATAACTCCGGACCAGTGGTTCCCTGACTGGCTATAACCAATGGTTCCGTTACTGCCTATAGTTCTGTATAACTCCGGACCAGTGGTTCCCTGACTGGCTATAACCTATTGTTCCGTTACTGTTTATAGTTCTGTATAACTTGGGACCAGTGGTTCCCTGACTGGCTATAACCAATGGTTCCGTTACTGCCTATAGTTCTGTATAACTCGGGACCAGTGGTTCCCTGACTGGCTATAACCTATGGTTCCGTTACTGTCTATATAGTTCTCTATAAACTGAGGACCAGTGGTTCCCTGACTGGCTATAACCAATGGTTCCGTTACTGCCTATAGTTCTGTATAACTCGGGACCAGTGGTTCCCTGACTGGCTATAACCTATGGTTCCGTTACTGTCTATATAGTTCTCTATAAACTGAGGACCAGTGGTTCCCTGACTGGCTATAACCTATGGTTCCGTTACTGTCTATAGTTCTGTATAACTCGGGACCAGTGGTTCCCTGACTGGCTATAACCTATGGTTCCGTTACTGTCTATAGTTCTGTATAACTGAGGACCAGTGGTTCCCTGACTGGCTATAACCAATGGTTTCTGTTACTGTCTATATAGTTCTGTATAACTCGGGACCAGTGGTTCCCTGACTGGCTATAACCTATGGTTCCGTTACTGTCTATAGTTCTGTATAACTCGGGACCAGTGGTTCCCTGACTGGCTATAACCTATGGTTCCGTTACTGTCTATATAGTTCTCTATAACTGAGGACCAGTGGTTCCCTGACTGGCTATAACCAATGGTTCCGTTACTGTCTATATAGTTCTCTATAACTTGGGACCAGTGGTTCCCTGACTGGCTATAACCAATGGTTCCGTTACTGTCTATATAGTTCTCTATAACTTGGGACCAGTGGTTCCCTGACTGGCTATAACCAATGGTTCCGTTACTGTCTATATAGTTCTGTATAACTCGGGACCAGTGGTTCCCTGACTGGCTATAACCAATGGTTCCGTTACTGTCTATATTTCCTTATAACTCGGGATCAGTGGTTCCCTGACTGGCTATAACCTATGGTTCCGTTACTGTCTATATAGTTCTGTATAACTCGGGACCAGTGGTTCCCTGACTGGCTATAACCAATGGTTCCGTTACTGTCTATATAGTTCTCTATAACTTGGGACCAGTGGTTCCCTGACTGGCTATAACCAATGGTTCCGTTACTGTCTATATAGTTCTCTATAACTTGGGACCAGTGGTTCCCTGACTGGCTATAACCAATGGTTCCGTTACTGTCTATATTGTTCTGTATAACTTGGGACCAGTGGTTCCCTGACTGGCTATAACCAATGGTTCCGTTACTGTCTATATAGTTCTCTATAACTCGGGACCAGTGGTTCCCTGACTGGCTATAACCTATGGTTCCGTTACTGTCTATAGTTCTGTATAACTCGGGACCAGTGGTTCCCTGACTGGCTATAACCAATGGTTCCGTTACTGCCTATAGTTCTGTATAACTTGGGACCAGTGGTTCCCTGACTGGCTATAACCAATGGTTTCTGTTACTGTCTATATAGTTCTCTATAACTTGGGACCAGTGGTTCCCTGACTGGCTATAACCAATGGTTCCGTTACTGTCTTTAGTTCTGTATAACTTGGGACCAGTGGTTCCCGGACTGGCTATAACCAATGGTTTCTGTTACTGTCTATATAGTTCTGTATAACTTGGGACCAGTGGTTCCCTGACTGGCTATAACCAATGGTTCCGTTACTGTCTATATAGTTCTGTATAACTCGGGACCAGTGGTTCCCTGACTGGCTATAACCAATGGTTCCGTTACTGCCTATAGTTCTATATAACTTGGGACCAGTGGTTCCCTGACTGGCTATAACCAATGGTTCCGTTACTGCCTATAGTTCTGTATAACTCGGGACCAGTGGTTCCCTGACTGGCTATAACCAATGGTTCCGTTACTGTCTATATAGTTCTCTATAAACTGAAGACCAGAGGTTCCCTGACTGGCTATAACCAATGGTTCCGTTACTGCCTATAGTTCTGTATAACTCGGGACCAGTGGTTCCCTGACTGGCTATAACCTATGGTTCCGTTACTGCCTATAGTTCTGTATAACTCCGGACCAGTGGTTCCCTGACTGGCTATAACCAATGGTTCCGTTACTGCCTATAGTTCTGTATAACTCCGGACCAGTGGTTCCCTGACTGGCTATAACCTATTGTTCCGTTACTGTTTATAGTTCTGTATAACTTGGGACCAGTGGTTCCCTGACTGGCTATAACCAATGGTTCCGTTACTGCCTATAGTTCTGTATAACTCGGGACCAGTGGTTCCCTGACTGGCTATAACCTATGGTTCCGTTACTGTCTATATAGTTCTCTATAAACTGAGGACCAGTGGTTCCCTGACTGGCTATAACCAATGGTTCCGTTACTGCCTATAGTTCTGTATAACTCGGGACCAGTGGTTCCCTGACTGGCTATAACCTATGGTTCCGTTACTGTCTATATAGTTCTCTATAAACTGAGGACCAGTGGTTCCCTGACTGGCTATAACCTATGGTTCCGTTACTGTCTATAGTTCTGTATAACTCGGGACCAGTGGTTCCCTGACTGGCTATAACCTATGGTTCCGTTACTGTCTATAGTTCTCTATAACTTGGGACCAGTGGTTCCCTGACTGGCTATAACCAATGGTTTCTGTTACTGTCTATATAGTTCTGTATAACTCGGGACCAGTGGTTCCCTGACTGGCTATAACCTATGGTTCCGTTACTGTCTATAGTTCTGTATAACTCGGGACCAGTGGTTCCCTGACTGGCTATAACCTATGGTTCCGTTACTGTCTATATAGTTCTCTATAACTGAGGACCAGTGGTTCCCTGACTGGCTATAACCAATGGTTCCGTTACTGTCTATATAGTTCTCTATAACTTGGGACCAGTGGTTCCCTGACTGGCTATAACCAATGGTTCCGTTACTGTCTATATAGTTCTCTATAACTTGGGACCAGTGGTTCCCTGACTGGCTATAACCAATGGTTCCGTTACTGTCTATATAGTTCTGTATAACTCGGGACCAGTGGTTCCCTGACTGGCTATAACCAATGGTTCCGTTACTGTCTATATTTCCTTATAACTCGGGATCAGTGGTTCCCTGACTGGCTATAACCTATGGTTCCGTTACTGTCTATATAGTTCTGTATAACTCGGGACCAGTGGTTCCCTGGCTGGCTATAACCAATGGTTCCGTTACTGTCTATATAGTTCTCTATAACTTGGGACCAGTGGTTCCCTGACTGGCTATAACCAATGGTTCCGTTACTGTCTATATAGTTCTCTATAACTTGGGACCAGTGGTTCCCTGACTGGCTATAACCAATGGTTCCGTTACTGTCTATATTGTTCTGTATAACTTGGGACCAGTGGTTCCCTGACTGGCTATAACCAATGGTTCCGTTACTGTCTATATAGTTCTCTATAACTCGGGACCAGTGGTTCCCTGACTGGCTATAACCTATGGTTCCGTTACTGTCTATAGTTCTGTATAACTCGGGACCAGTGGTTCCCTGACTGGCTATAACCTATGGTTCCGTTACTGTCTATATAGTTCTCTATAAACTGAGGACCAGTGGTTCCCTGACTGGCTATAACCAATGGTTCCGTTACTGCCTATAGTTCTGTATAACTCGGGACCAGTGGTTCCCTGACTGGCTATAACCTATGGTTCCGTTACTGTCTATATAGTTCTCTATAAACTGAGGACCAGTGGTTCCCTGACTGGCTATAACCTATGGTTCTGTTACTGTCTATAGTTCTGTATAACTCGGGACCAGTGGTTCCCTGACTGGCTATAACCAATGGTTCCGTTACTGTCTTTAGTTCTGTATAACTTGGGACCAGTGGTTCCCTGACTGGCTATAACCAATGGTTTCTGTTACTGTCTATATAGTTCTGTATAACTTGGGACCAGTGGTTCCCTGACTGGCTATAACCAATGGTTCCGTTACTGTCTTTAGTTCTGTATAACTTGGGACCAGTGGTTCCCTGACTGGCTATAACCAATGGTTTCTGTTACTGTCTATATAGTTCTGTATAACTTGGGACCAGTGGTTCCCTGACTGGCTATAACCAATGGTTCCGTTACTGTCTTTAGTTCTGTATAACTCGGGACCAGTGGTTCCCGGACTGGCTATAACCAATGGTTTCTGTTACTGTCTATATAGTTCTCTATAACTTGGGACCAGTGGTTCCCTGACTGGCTATAACCAATGGTTCCGTTACTGTCTATATAGTTCTGTATAACTCGGGACCAGTGGTTCCCTGACTGGCTATAACCAATGGTTCCGTTACTGCCTATAGTTCTGTATAACTTGGGACCAGTGGTTCCCTGACTGGCTATAACCAATGGTTTCTGTTACTGTCTATATAGTTCTCTATAACTTGGGACCAGTGGTTCCCTGACTGGCTATAACCAATGGTTCCGTTACTGTCTTTAGTTCTGTATAACTTGGGACCAGTGGTTCCCGGACTGGCTATAACCAATGGTTTCTGTTACTGTCTATATAGTTCTCTATAACTTGGGACCAGTGGTTCCCTGACTGGCTATAACCAATGGTTCCGTTACTGTCTATATAGTTCTGTATAACTCGGGACCAGTGGTTCCCTGACTGGCTATAACCAATGGTTCCGTTACTGCCTATAGTTCTATATAACTTGGGACCAGTGGTTCCCTGACTGGCTATAACCAATGGTTCCGTTACTGCCTATAGTTCTGTATAACTCGAGACCAGTGGTTCCCTGACTGGCTATAACCAATGGTTCCGTTACTGTCTATATAGTTCTCTATAAACTGAAGACCAGAGGTTCCCTGACTGGCTATAACCAATGGTTCCGTTACTGCCTATAGTTCTGTATAACTCGGGACCAGTGGTTCCCTGACTGGCTATAACCTATGGTTCCATTACTGTTTATAGTTCTGTATAACTCGGGACCAGAGGTTCCCTGACTGGCTATAACCAATGGTTCTGTTACTGCCTATAGTTCTGTATAACTCCGGACCAGTGGTTCCCTGACTGGCTATAACCTATTGTTCCGTTACTGTTTATAGTTCTGTATAACTTGGGACCAGTGGTTCCCTGACTGGCTATAACCAATGGTTCCGTTACTGCCTATAGTTCTGTATAACTCGGGACCAGTGGTTCCCTGACTGGCTATAACCAATGGTTCCGTTACTGCCTATAGTTCTGTATAACTCGGGACCAGTGGTTCCCAGACTGGCTTTAACCAATGGTTCCGTTACTGTCTATAGTTCTGTATAACTCGGGACCAGTGGTTCCCTGACTGGCTATAACCAATGGTTCCGTTACTGTCTATATAGTTCTCTATAACTCGGGACCAGTGGTTCCCTGACTGGCTATAACCAATGGTTCCGTTACTGTCTATAGTTCTGTATAACTCGGGACCAGTGGTTCCCTGACTGGCTATAACCAATGGTTCCGTTACTGTTTATGGTTCTGTATAACTTGGGACCAGTGGTTCCCTGACTGGCTATAACCTATGGTTCCGTTACTGCCTATATAGTTCTGTATAACTCGGGACCAGTGGTTCCCTGACTGGCTATAACCAATGGTTCCGTTACTGTCTACATAGTTCTGTATAACTCGGGACCAGTGGTTCCCTGACTGGCTTTAACCAATGGTTTCTGTTACTGTCTATAGTTCTGTATAACTCGGGACCAGTGGTTCCCTGACTGGCTATAACCAATGGTTCCGTTACTGCCTATATAGTTCTGTATAACTCGGGACCAGTGGTTCCCTGACTGGCTATAACCTATGGTTCCGTTACTGTCTATATAGTTCTCTATAAACTGAGGACCAGTGGTTCCCTGACTGGCTATAACCAATGGTTCCGTTACTGCCTATAGTTCTGTATAACTCGGGACCAGTGGTTCCCTGACTGGCTATAACCTATGGTTCCGTTACTGTCTATATAGTTCTCTATAAACTGAGGACCAGTGGTTCCCTGACTGGCTATAACCTATGGTTCTGTTACTGTCTATAGTTCTGTATAACTCGGGACCAGTGGTTCCCTGACTGGCTATAACCAATGGTTCCGTTACTGTCTTTAGTTCTGTATAACTGAGGACCAGTGGTTCCCTGACTGGCTATAACCAATGGTTTCTGTTACTGTCTATATAGTTCTGTATAACTTGGGACCAGTGGTTCCCTGACTGGCTATAACCAATGGTTCCGTTACTGTCTTTAGTTCTGTATAACTTGGGACCAGTGGTTCCCTGACTGGCTATAACCAATGGTTTCTGTTACTGTCTATATAGTTCTGTATAACTTGGGACCAGTGGTTCCCTGACTGGCTATAACCAATGGTTCCGTTACTGTCTTTAGTTCTGTATAACTCGGGACCAGTGGTTCCCGGACTGGCTATAACCAATGGTTTCTGTTACTGTCTATATAGTTCTGTATAACTTGGGACCAGTGGTTCCCTGACTGGCTATAACCAATGGTTCCGTTACTGTCTATATAGTTCTGTATAACTCGGGACCAGTGGTTCCCTGACTGGCTATAACCAATGGTTCCGTTACTGCCTATAGTTCTGTATAACTTGGGACCAGTGGTTCCCTGACTGGCTATAACCAATGGTTTCTGTTACTGTCTATATAGTTCTCTATAACTTGGGACCAGTGGTTCCCTGACTGGCTATAACCAATGGTTCCGTTACTGTCTTTAGTTCTGTATAACTTGGGACCAGTGGTTCCCGGACTGGCTATAACCAATGGTTTCTGTTACTGTCTATATAGTTCTGTATAACTTGGGACCAGTGGTTCCCTGACTGGCTATAACCAATGGTTCCGTTACTGTCTATATAGTTCTGTATAACTCGGGACCAGTGGTTCCCTGACTGGCTATAACCAATGGTTCCGTTACTGCCTATAGTTCTATATAACTTGGGACCAGTGGTTCCCTGACTGGCTATAACCAATGGTTCCGTTACTGCCTATATAGTTCTGTATAACTTGGGACCAGTGGTTCCCTGACTGGCTATAACCAATGGTTCCGTTACTGTCTACATAGTTCTGTATAACTCGGGACCAGTGGTTCCCTGACTGGCTATAACCAATGGTTCCGTTACTGTCTATATAGTTCTCTATAAACTGAAGACCAGAGGTTCCCTGACTGGCTATAACCAATGGTTCCGTTACTGCCTATAGTTCTGTATAACTCGGGACCAGTGGTTCCCTGACTGGCTATAACCTATGGTTCCGTTACTGCCTATAGTTCTGTATAACTCCGGACCAGTGGTTCCCTGACTGGCTATAACCAATGGTTCCGTTACTGCCTATAGTTCTGTATAACTCCGGACCAGTGGTTCCCTGACTGGCTATAACCTATTGTTCCGTTACTGTTTATAGTTCTGTATAACTTGGGACCAGTGGTTCCCTGACTGGCTATAACCAATGGTTCCGTTACTGCCTATAGTTCTGTATAACTCGGGACCAGTGGTTCCCTGACTGGCTATAACCTATGGTTCCGTTACTGTCTATATAGTTCTCTATAAACTGAGGACCAGTGGTTCCCTGACTGGCTATAACCAATGGTTCCGTTACTGCCTATAGTTCTGTATAACTCGGGACCAGTGGTTCCCTGACTGGCTATAACCTATGGTTCCGTTACTGTCTATATAGTTCTCTATAAACTGAGGACCAGTGGTTCCCTGACTGGCTATAACCTATGGTTCCGTTACTGTCTATAGTTCTGTATAACTCGGGACCAGTGGTTCCCTGACTGGCTATAACCTATGGTTCCGTTACTGTCTATAGTTCTGTATAACTGAGGACCAGTGGTTCCCTGACTGGCTATAACCAATGGTTTCTGTTACTGTCTATATAGTTCTGTATAACTCGGGACCAGTGGTTCCCTGACTGGCTATAACCTATGGTTCCGTTACTGTCTATATAGTTCTCTATAACTGAGGACCAGTGGTTCCCTGACTGGCTATAACCAATGGTTCCGTTACTGTCTATATAGTTCTCTATAACTTGGGACCAGTGGTTCCCTGACTGGCTATAACCAATGGTTCCGTTACTGTCTATATAGTTCTCTATAACTTGGGACCAGTGGTTCCCTGACTGGCTATAACCAATGGTTCCGTTACTGTCTATATAGTTCTGTATAACTCGGGACCAGTGGTTCCCTGACTGGCTATAACCAATGGTTCCGTTACTGTCTATATTTCCTTATAACTCGGGATCAGTGGTTCCCTGACTGGCTATAACCTATGGTTCCGTTACTGTCTATATAGTTCTGTATAACTCGGGACCAGTGGTTCCCTGACTGGCTATAACCAATGGTTCCGTTACTGTCTATATAGTTCTCTATAACTTGGGACCAGTGGTTCCCTGACTGGCTATAACCAATGGTTCCGTTACTGTCTATATAGTTCTCTATAACTTGGGACCAGTGGTTCCCTGACTGGCTATAACCAATGGTTCCGTTACTGTCTATATTGTTCTGTATAACTTGGGACCAGTGGTTCCCTGACTGGCTATAACCAATGGTTCCGTTACTGTCTATATAGTTCTCTATAACTCGGGACCAGTGGTTCCCTGACTGGCTATAACCTATGGTTCCGTTACTGTCTATAGTTCTGTATAACTCGGGACCAGTGGTTCCCTGACTGGCTATAACCAATGGTTCCGTTACTGCCTATAGTTCTGTATAACTTGGGACCAGTGGTTCCCTGACTGGCTATAACCAATGGTTTCTGTTACTGTCTATATAGTTCTCTATAACTTGGGACCAGTGGTTCCCTGACTGGCTATAACCAATGGTTCCGTTACTGTCTTTAGTTCTGTATAACTTGGGACCAGTGGTTCCCGGACTGGCTATAACCAATGGTTTCTGTTACTGTCTATATAGTTCTGTATAACTTGGGACCAGTGGTTCCCTGACTGGCTATAACCAATGGTTCCGTTACTGTCTATATAGTTCTGTATAACTCGGGACCAGTGGTTCCCTGACTGGCTATAACCAATGGTTCCGTTACTGCCTATAGTTCTATATAACTTGGGACCAGTGGTTCCCTGACTGGCTATAACCAATGGTTCCGTTACTGCCTATAGTTCTGTATAACTCGGGACCAGTGGTTCCCTGACTGGCTATAACCAATGGTTCCGTTACTGTCTATATAGTTCTCTATAAACTGAAGACCAGAGGTTCCCTGACTGGCTATAACCAATGGTTCCGTTACTGCCTATAGTTCTGTATAACTCGGGACCAGTGGTTCCCTGACTGGCTATAACCTATGGTTCCGTTACTGCCTATAGTTCTGTATAACTCCGGACCAGTGGTTCCCTGACTGGCTATAACCAATGGTTCCGTTACTGCCTATAGTTCTGTATAACTCCGGACCAGTGGTTCCCTGACTGGCTATAACCTATTGTTCCGTTACTGTTTATAGTTCTGTATAACTTGGGACCAGTGGTTCCCTGACTGGCTATAACCAATGGTTCCGTTACTGCCTATAGTTCTGTATAACTCGGGACCAGTGGTTCCCTGACTGGCTATAACCTATGGTTCCGTTACTGTCTATATAGTTCTCTATAAACTGAGGACCAGTGGTTCCCTGACTGGCTATAACCAATGGTTCCGTTACTGCCTATAGTTCTGTATAACTCGGGACCAGTGGTTCCCTGACTGGCTATAACCTATGGTTCCGTTACTGTCTATATAGTTCTCTATAAACTGAGGACCAGTGGTTCCCTGACTGGCTATAACCTATGGTTCCGTTACTGTCTATAGTTCTGTATAACTCGGGACCAGTGGTTCCCTGACTGGCTATAACCTATGGTTCCGTTACTGTCTATAGTTCTCTATAACTTGGGACCAGTGGTTCCCTGACTGGCTATAACCAATGGTTTCTGTTACTGTCTATATAGTTCTGTATAACTCGGGACCAGTGGTTCCCTGACTGGCTATAACCTATGGTTCCGTTACTGTCTATAGTTCTGTATAACTCGGGACCAGTGGTTCCCTGACTGGCTATAACCTATGGTTCCGTTACTGTCTATATAGTTCTCTATAACTGAGGACCAGTGGTTCCCTGACTGGCTATAACCAATGGTTCCGTTACTGTCTATATAGTTCTCTATAACTTGGGACCAGTGGTTCCCTGACTGGCTATAACCTATGGTTCCGTTACTGTCTATATAGTTCTCTATAACTGAGGACCAGTGGTTCCCTGACTGGCTATAACCAATGGTTCCGTTACTGTCTATATAGTTCTCTATAACTTGGGACCAGTGGTTCCCTGACTGGCTATAACCAATGGTTCCGTTACTGTCTATATAGTTCTCTATAACTTGGGACCAGTGGTTCCCTGACTGGCTATAACCAATGGTTCCGTTACTGTCTATATAGTTCTGTATAACTCGGGACCAGTGGTTCCCTGACTGGCTATAACCAATGGTTCCGTTACTGTCTATATTTCCTTATAACTCGGGATCAGTGGTTCCCTGACTGGCTATAACCTATGGTTCCGTTACTGTCTATATAGTTCTGTATAACTCGGGACCAGTGGTTCCCTGGCTGGCTATAACCAATGGTTCCGTTACTGTCTATATAGTTCTCTATAACTTGGGACCAGTGGTTCCCTGACTGGCTATAACCAATGGTTCCGTTACTGTCTATATAGTTCTCTATAACTTGGGACCAGTGGTTCCCTGACTGGCTATAACCAATGGTTCCGTTACTGTCTATATTGTTCTGTATAACTTGGGACCAGTGGTTCCCTGACTGGCTATAACCAATGGTTCCGTTACTGTCTATATAGTTCTCTATAACTCGGGACCAGTGGTTCCCTGACTGGCTATAACCTATGGTTCCGTTACTGTCTATAGTTCTGTATAACTCGGGACCAGTGGTTCCCTGACTGGCTATAACCTATGGTTCCGTTACTGTCTATATAGTTCTCTATAAACTGAGGACCAGTGGTTCCCTGACTGGCTATAACCAATGGTTCCGTTACTGCCTATAGTTCTGTATAACTCGGGACCAGTGGTTCCCTGACTGGCTATAACCTATGGTTCCGTTACTGTCTATATAGTTCTCTATAAACTGAGGACCAGTGGTTCCCTGACTGGCTATAACCTATGGTTCTGTTACTGTCTATAGTTCTGTATAACTCGGGACCAGTGGTTCCCTGACTGGCTATAACCAATGGTTCCGTTACTGTCTTTAGTTCTGTATAACTTGGGACCAGTGGTTCCCTGACTGGCTATAACCAATGGTTTCTGTTACTGTCTATATAGTTCTGTATAACTTGGGACCAGTGGTTCCCTGACTGGCTATAACCAATGGTTCCGTTACTGTCTTTAGTTCTGTATAACTTGGGACCAGTGGTTCCCTGACTGGCTATAACCAATGGTTTCTGTTACTGTCTATATAGTTCTGTATAACTTGGGACCAGTGGTTCCCTGACTGGCTATAACCAATGGTTCCGTTACTGTCTTTAGTTCTGTATAACTCGGGACCAGTGGTTCCCGGACTGGCTATAACCAATGGTTTCTGTTACTGTCTATATAGTTCTCTATAACTTGGGACCAGTGGTTCCCTGACTGGCTATAACCAATGGTTCCGTTACTGTCTATATAGTTCTGTATAACTCGGGACCAGTGGTTCCCTGACTGGCTATAACCAATGGTTCCGTTACTGCCTATAGTTCTGTATAACTTGGGACCAGTGGTTCCCTGACTGGCTATAACCAATGGTTTCTGTTACTGTCTATATAGTTCTCTATAACTTGGGACCAGTGGTTCCCTGACTGGCTATAACCAATGGTTCCGTTACTGTCTTTAGTTCTGTATAACTTGGGACCAGTGGTTCCCGGACTGGCTATAACCAATGGTTTCTGTTACTGTCTATATAGTTCTCTATAACTTGGGACCAGTGGTTCCCTGACTGGCTATAACCAATGGTTCCGTTACTGTCTATATAGTTCTGTATAACTCGGGACCAGTGGTTCCCTGACTGGCTATAACCAATGGTTCCGTTACTGCCTATAGTTCTATATAACTTGGGACCAGTGGTTCCCTGACTGGCTATAACCAATGGTTCCGTTACTGCCTATAGTTCTGTATAACTCGAGACCAGTGGTTCCCTGACTGGCTATAACCAATGGTTCCGTTACTGTCTATATAGTTCTCTATAAACTGAAGACCAGAGGTTCCCTGACTGGCTATAACCAATGGTTCCGTTACTGCCTATAGTTCTGTATAACTCGGGACCAGTGGTTCCCTGACTGGCTATAACCTATGGTTCCATTACTGTTTATAGTTCTGTATAACTCGGGACCAGAGGTTCCCTGACTGGCTATAACCAATGGTTCTGTTACTGCCTATAGTTCTGTATAACTCCGGACCAGTGGTTCCCTGACTGGCTATAACCTATTGTTCCGTTACTGTTTATAGTTCTGTATAACTTGGGACCAGTGGTTCCCTGACTGGCTATAACCAATGGTTCCGTTACTGCCTATAGTTCTGTATAACTCGGGACCAGTGGTTCCCTGACTGGCTATAACCTATGGTTCCGTTACTGTCTATATAGTTCTCTATAAACTGAGGACCAGTGGTTCCCTGACTGGCTATAACCAATGGTTCCGTTACTGCCTATAGTTCTGTATAACTCGGGACCAGTGGTTCCCTGACTGGCTATAACCTATGGTTCCGTTACTGTCTATATAGTTCTCTATAAACTGAGGACCAGTGGTTCCCTGACTGGCTATAACCTATGGTTCCGTTACTGTCTATAGTTCTGTATAACTCGGGACCAGTGGTTCCCTGACTGGCTATAACCTATGGTTCCGTTACTGTCTATAGTTCTGTATAACTGAGGACCAGTGGTTCCCTGACTGGCTATAACCAATGGTTTCTGTTACTGTCTATATAGTTCTGTATAACTCGGGACCAGTGGTTCCCTGACTGGCTATAACCTATGGTTCCGTTACTGTCTATAGTTCTGTATAACTCGGGACCAGTGGTTCCCTGACTGGCTATAACCTATGGTTCCGTTACTGTCTATATAGTTCTCTATAACTGAGGACCAGTGGTTCCCTGACTGGCTATAACCAATGGTTCCGTTACTGTCTATATAGTTCTCTATAACTTGGGACCAGTGGTTCCCTGACTGGCTATAACCAATGGTTCCGTTACTGTCTATATAGTTCTCTATAACTTGGGACCAGTGGTTCCCTGACTGGCTATAACCAATGGTTCCGTTACTGTCTATATAGTTCTGTATAACTCGGGACCAGTGGTTCCCTGACTGGCTATAACCAATGGTTCCGTTACTGTCTATATTTCCTTATAACTCGGGATCAGTGGTTCCCTGACTGGCTATAACCTATGGTTCCGTTACTGTCTATATAGTTCTCTATAACTTGGGACCAGTGGTTCCCTGACTGGCTATAACCAATGGTTCCGTTACTGTCTATATAGTTCTCTATAACTTGGGACCAGTGGTTCCCTGACTGGCTATAACCAATGGTTCCGTTACTGTCTATATTGTTCTGTATAACTTGGGACCAGTGGTTCCCTGACTGGCTATAACCAATGGTTCCGTTACTGTCTATATAGTTCTCTATAACTCGGGACCAGTGGTTCCCTGACTGGCTATAACCTATGGTTCCGTTACTGTCTATAGTTCTGTATAACTCGGGACCAGTGGTTCCCTGACTGGCTATAACCAATGGTTCCGTTACTGTCTATATAGTTCTCTATAACTTGGGACCAGTGGTTCCCTGACTGGCTATAACCAATGGTTCCGTTACTGTCTATATTTCCTTATAACTCGGGATCAGTGGTTCCCTGACTGGCTATAACCTATGGTTCCGTTACTGTCTATATAGTTCTGTATAACTCGGGACCAGTGGTTCCCTGACTGGCTATAACCAATGGTTCCGTTACTGTCTATATAGTTCTCTATAACTTGGGACCAGTGGTTCCCTGACTGGCTATAACCAATGGTTCCGTTACTGTCTATATTTCCTTATAACTCGGGATCAGTGGTTCCCTGACTGGCTATAACCTATGGTTCCGTTACTGTCTATATAGTTCTGTATAACTCAGGACCAGTGGTTCCCTGACTGGCTATAACCAATGGTTCCGTTACTGTCTATATAGTTCTCTATAACTCGGGACCAGTGGTTCCCTGACTGGCTATAACCTATGGTTCCGTTACTGTCTATAGTTCTGTATAACTCAGGACCAGTGGTTCCCTGACTGGCTATAACCAATGGTTCCGTTACTGTCTATATAGTTCTCTATAACTTGGGACCAGTGGTTCCCTGACTGGCTATAACCTATGGTTCCGTTACTGTCTATAGTTCTGTATAACTTGGGACCAGTGGTTCCCTGACTGGCTATAACCAATGGTTCCGTTACTGTCTACATAGTTCTGTATAACTCGGGACCAGTGGTTCCCTGACTGGCTATAACCTATGGTTCCGTTACTGTCTATATAGTTCTCTATAACTTGGGACCAGTGGTTCCCTGACTGGCTATAACCAATGGTTCCGTTACTGTCTATATAGTTCTCTATAACTTGGGACCAGTGGTTCCCTGACTGGCTATAACCAATGGTTCCGTTACTGTCTTTAGTTCTGTATAACTTGGGACCAGTGGTTCCCTGACTGGCTATAACCAATGGTTCCGTTACTGTCTATATAGTTCTCTATAACTGAGGACCAGTGGTTCCCAGACTAGCTATAACCAATGGTTTTGTTATTTGCTACAATATATCACTATACACAATACTTGCCAACTCTGAAAGGATTTTCTATAGAGGGGACTCTTCAGATTTTTAATGATTTTTGTTTTTGATCTTTTAGATGAAGCCATTATATCTTAGAATATGGAGATATTTTTAAGTAGCAATTTGAATATGGAGATATTTTTAAGTAGCAATTTGAGAGCTTAAAAATGCTGAATTTAATTATCAGAATCGGGAGTCTCTCCTATATAGGGAGTGTTGGCAAGTATGCCATACATTATGTATATGTATACTTATGTAAACCCATACAATATCTATATATACACGTATAACCATACAATATCTATATTCAGAACTTTATAATTACAATAAGACTATTAGACTAGTCACAGTGTATTGTGTATCCATAGAAACTGTCAATGTTGTAACCGTAGCAACAGTAGGATAGTGATCTGTCTGTGGATACAATATCTTTGTTGTAATCATCAACTACTGATCTGTAGTGTTTTGTTGTTGTAACCATGGTGATGATGTATGTAGATATATATATATCTGTGTATCTCTTTTCCCTTCAGTCATATGTGGGACGCTTTAGTGTAAGTTAGTCGGCCATTCTGATTGGTCAGATTGCTGGCTGTGTTGATTGGTCAGAATGCTTGATGTTGATGCCTGTAGTGTTACGCATGTTTGTGTTGTCTGATGTTGTGTAATGAATCGTGAAGTTGTAACTCGGGTCCATGTAGGCTTATAATAAACTTGGCTAGAAAAGACAATGATAGGCATAAACAATTTCTAAATTCTGATGAGAAACTAGATCCTCGTTGTATTTCTACACAATTGTAGTGTACTGTGTTTTATGAAACTCACGTATATTGTTTATGAGGTTGACTTTCAAAAAGTTTTACCGATACAAAAATATGGAAATGTTCCTGCTATACAGTCTGAACTAGTATTAACTGATCAATGTCAACCCTCAATACTTAATCATCTTTCTGAAGTCAGCTATGCAGTGTATAAACTGAGCAAGTTTTCTATGGACCCATGTTACATTCTATTTATAGTACATCACATGACATGTCTAGTTATAATGCATTACCTTGTCATAAAAGCTTTCTGATGATTCTGTTTAACCTAGGCTAATGCTTTTATGAGTGAATGGCTTTGTATGACCAAATTAATGGCTTTGTATGACCGAATTAATGACTTTGTATGACCGAATTTATGGTTTTGTATGACCAAATTTATGGCATGGTTTGACCAAATTAATTGAAACTACTTCAGTGCATTACTGCCTGACCTAATTACTGGATTTGTATGAACACCCTAGGACTGGCCTATTGGGGTAATAGCTAGCTGTTCCTGTCTGATTTACTTAAAAAATGACATTAGGAAAAATACTTTGTCTTATGCCATTGTGCGGCGTCTGTCGTTTGTCTGTTGGCTGTGGTCTATCCATCAGCCATGGTCCATCCGGCATCAACTTTTCAATTTAAACAACTACTTCTGATTAACCAAAAGGCCTAGAAGCATGATGGGTGGCTGTAAGGTTCCGTGGTTAAGCCCGACAGAGTTTGGGAAAAGAAATTACCCTGACCCATATTCAAGGTCATAGGGGTCAAATCTATTAAAACTTTTAAACGACTACTTCTGATTAACCAAAAGGCCTAGAAGCATGATGTTAGTCTGAAAGGTTCTTGGATAAAGCCCAACAAAGTTTGTGAAACGAAATGACTTTGACCCTTATTCAAAGTCACTGGGGTCAATTTTGTTAAAACTTTTAAACAACCCCATCTGATTAACCAAAAGGTATAAAAGCACAATATTTGGTTAAAGGATTCTTTGGAGGAAGACAAACAAATTTTTTGAACAGAAATGGTCTTGACCTGTATTCAAAGTCACAGGGATCAAATATGTCAAAATTTTCAAACGACTTCTTTTGAACTACCAAAAGGCCTAGAGATATGATATTTGGCTGGTAACTTCCTTGAAAGGAGCTGAACAAAGTTTGTGAATGAAAATTACCATTATCTTACTTTCAAGGTCACAGGAGTCAAATATGCGTAAATTTTAACATGTTCTTTTGAATGTCTTATAGTTATAGATTTAAGGCACCTTTTGGGTTACATACAATGTGTGCGATACAGGCCCATTGGGCCTCTTGTTGACTTGAATTTTCTTTGAATTGATTGTTTTCTTTCAAAGGAAAAAAACATTATTAACATGAATATTTCATAAGGAAATGTGTTTTTGATTAACAGCGGTATTTACAACGATATTTTTGCTTTGGGGTAATATATTTTGTGAGAGTTATTTATTATATTTTCACCTTTGTGTAATAACATTTGGAAAATTCCCTAATTTCTTTCCTGAAGATAAAGCTGTTGCCTATTTCTATCTTAAACAACACAACTAACAAAATCCTGCTCTTCTTTTCACCAAAAATACATTACGTGTACCAACATCTGTAATAGAAGAATGCATAGAAGAGAAAAATAATGTGAGAATTGAAGAAAAAAATATATTTTAAAAGAAATTATAAAAAAAGATAATTCTATTGTTAAAAGAACTGGATCTTTATGTAGAGATATTTTGATATTTACAGTTTGATGTATTAAAGAAAACTAGAAATACTTTTGTGTGCAGTAGTTTGATATTGCTTTATTTGTCCTGTCCCAACACTGCCCCCCTCCACGTGTGATGTGTGTATCCTGTGTGTCACCTATGTGTATTCACCAGTCTAGATGATGTATGCAACTATAATGCTATATGAATAATGTCACACTTTCCTTGACATTCTTTAACTTGGGAAACTCCTTAACTAAAACACACCTCCATAGGAAAGCGTTACAGAAGTTCAGGAGAAAATCTGAAGGAACTTTCCTCAAGTTCTTTAATACTTTCCAAAGGAGGTTTTTATATGCCTGTCGAATTTCAATGGATGTATTATGGAATACTGGGGTTGTCTGTCCATCAACTTTTGGTGCACGTTTCTCCAGTGTGTTTGATATGAATGATCTTGTGTGGTCTTTCATCAACATTATGGATTCTATTGATGAAAACTTACTCAAAGCATATTGTCTGAATTGAATTCCATGTCAGAATCACATATTGCTTAAAGAATGTTAATTGAAGCCCTTGTCTGAATGCTTAAAGAATGCTATTTGAAGCCCTTGTCTGAATACTTGAAGAATGATTATTGAAGCCCTTTTTTGAATGCTTAAAGAATTCTAATTGAAGCCCTTTTTTGAATGCTTAAAGAATGCTATTTGAAGCCCTTGTCTGAATACTTGAAGAATGCTTATTGAAGCTCTTGTCTGAATGCTTGAAGAATGCTATTTGAAGCCCTTTTTTGAATGCTTAAAGAATTCTAATTGAAGCCCTTGTCTGAATGCTTAAAGAATGCTATTTGAAGCCCTTGTCTGAATACTTGAAGAATGCTTATTGAAGCCCTTGTCTTAAAGCTTTAAGAATGCTATTTGAAGCCCTTGTCTGAAAGCTTTAAGAATGCTAATTGAAGCCCTTGTCTGAATACTTGAAGAATGCTATTTGAAGCCCTTGTCTGAATGCTTGAAGAATGCTAATTGAAGCCCTTGTCTGAAAGCTTAAAGAATGCTAATTGAAGCCCTTGTCTGAATGCTTTAAGAATGCTTTTTGAAGCCCTTGTCTGAAAGCTTAAAGAATGCTAATTGAAGCCCTTGTCTGAAAGCTTAAAGAATGCTAATTGAAGCCTTTGTCTGAATGCTTGAAGAATGCTAATTGAAGCCCTTTTTTGAATGCTTAAAGAATGCTATTTGAAGCCCTTGTCTGAATACTTGAAGAATGCTTATTGAAGCCCTTGTCTGAATACTTGAAGAATGCTATTTGAAGCCCTTGTCTTAAAGCTTTAAGAATGCTAATTGAAGCCCTTGTCTGAATACTTGAAGAATGCTAATTGAAGCCCTTTTTTGAATGCTTAAAGAATGCTAATTGATGATTGCTAGTTATCTCTTTTGTTTATTTTTCAATCACACCCGGTCTCCGGTCATATGATTATCACATGATCACATAATCATGGAGATTTAAATTGAAAATTCATGGATAATTATCATATTTTATTTATTTTCACATAAAATATATCTACATATGATTACATTTTTCAAAATTTTGATATATATTTGAAAGGGAGAATCTTTTATAAGATGTAAATTTTTGATTGACTTGAAATGCAGTGTAACATGATTTTGAGTAGATGCACCAGCCAGCAGAAAGTTTATTGATAATGATGTGATTATAACTGGATATGTAAAATGAACCAGAAAGACTGTTTCAGCTTATGAATGGAAATATGAAAAGAAAAAAAACAAAATGTTTGATTTTGTTTGGTGTATGAGATGTGGAATTCTTTCTTTAGTGGATTGATTTGTGTTACCCAGGGGTGTCCTATATATCTTTACTGATTTGTGTTACCCAGGGGTGTCCTATCTATCTATAGTGGATTGATTTGTGTTACCCAGGGGTGTCCTATCTATCTTTACTGATTTGTGTTACCCAGGGGTGTCCTATCTATCTTTACTGATTTGTGTTACCCAGGGGTGTCCTATCTATCTTTACTGATTTGTGTTACCCAGGGGTGTCCTATATATCTTTACTGATTTGTGTTACCCAGGGGTGTCCTATCTATCTTTACTGATTTGTGTTACCCAGGGGTGTCCTATATATCTTTAGTGGATTGATTTGTGTTACCCAGGGGTGTCCTATATATCTATAGTGGATTGATTTGTGTTACCCAGGGGTGTCCTATCTATCTATAGTGGATTGATTTGTGTTACCCAGGGGTGTCCTATCTATCTTTACTGATTTGTGTTACCCAGGGGTGTCCTATATATCTATAGTGGATTGATTTGTGTTACCCAGGGGTGTCCTATCTATCTATAGTGGATTGATTTGTGTTACCCAGGGGTGTCCTATCTATCTTTACTGATTTGTGTTACCCAGGGGTGTCCTATCTATCTTTACTGATTTGTGTTACCCAGGGGTGTCTTATCTATCTTTACTGATTTGTGTTACCCAGGGGTGTCCTATCTATCTATAGTGGATTGATTTGTGTTACCCAGGGTTGTCCTATCTATCTTTACTGATTTGTGTTACCCAGGGGTGTCCTATATATCTATAGTGGATTGATTTGTGTTACCCAGGGGTGTCCTATATATCTATAGTGGATTGATTTGTGTTACCCAGGGGTGTACTATCTATCTTTACTGATTTGTGTTACCCAGGGGTGTCCTATCTATCTATAGTGGATTGATTTGTGTTACCCAGGGGTGTCCTATCTATCTATAGTGGATTGATTTGTGTTACCCAGGGGTGTCCTATCTATCTATAGTGGATTGATTTGTGTTACCCAGGGGTGTCCTATATATCTATAGTGGATTGATTTGTGTTACCCAGGGGTGTCCTATCTATCTATAGTGGATTGATTTGTGTTACCCAGGGGTGTCCTATCTATCTATAGTGGATTGATTTGTGTTACCCAGGGGTGTCCTATATATCTTTACTGATTTGTGTTACCCAGGGGTGTCCTATCTATCTATAGTGGATTGATTTGTGTTACCCAGGGGTGTCCTATCTATCTATAGTGGATTGATTTGTGTTACCCAGGGGTGTCCTATCTATCTTTACTGATTTGTGTTACCCAGGGGTGTCCTATCTATCTTTACTGATTTGTGTTACCCAGGGGTGTCCTATATATCTATAGTGGATTGATTTGTGTTACCCAGGGGTGTCCTATCTATCTATAGTGGATTGATTTGTGTTACCCAGGGGTGCTCTAGAGGAAGAGAAGGGGAAATGCCACACTCTGGGGGAGAAGTTGGAAGCTGAAAAATATAAAGTTCGGGACCTCAAGAATGACCTTGAGGATGCGAAGGTCAGGTCAGAGGTCAGGGACAAGATCAACAGCACCATTGAGGTAAGTAATGAGGAATATGAATGTGTTGGTTGTAATGGGGAAGGTCAATAACCTGATAACAAGTTGTTAGTGATTTCCTGAACATGAGTAGCCTGCTATTTTGGTGGGTATAGATGTCAGAACCATTGGTGACATCATTAATGTCTATTGTTTCCTGTCAGAACCATTGGTGACATCATTAATGTCTATTGTTTCCTGTCAGAACCATTGGTGACAGCATTAATGTCTATTGTTTCCTGTCAGAACCATTGGTGACAGCATTAATGTCTATTGTTTCCTGTCAGAACCATTGGTGACAGCATTAATGTCTATTGTTTCCTGTCAGAACCATTGGTGACATCATTAATGTCTATTGTTTCCTGTCAGAACCATTGGTGACATCATTAATGTCTATTGTTTCCTGTCAGAACCATTGGTGACAGCATTAATGTCTATTGTTTCCTGTCAGAACCATTGGTGACAGCATTAATGTCTATTGTTTCCTGTCAGAACCATTGGTGACAGCATTAATGTCTATTGTTTCCTGTCAGAACCATTGGTGACATCATTAATGTCTATTGTTTCCTGTCAGAACCATTGGTGACATCATTAATGTCTATTGTTTCCTGTCAGAACCATTGGTGACAGCATTAATGTCTATTGTTTCCTGTCAGAACCATTGGTGACATCATTAATGTCTATTGTTTCCTGTCAGAACCATTGGTGACATCATTAATGTCTATTGTTTCCTGTCAGAACCATTGGTGACAGCTTTAATGTCTATTGTTTCCTGTCAGAACCATTGGTGACATCATTAATGTCTATTGTTTCCTGTCAGAACCATTGGTGACATCATTAATGTCTATTGTTTCCTGTCAGAACCATTGGTGACAGCATTAATGTCTATTGTTTCCTGTCAGAACCATTGGTGACATCATTAATGTCTATTGTTTCCTGTCAGAACCATTGGTGACATCATTAATGTCTATTGTTTCCTGTCAGAACCATTGGTGACAGCATTAATGTCTATTGTTTCCTGTCAGAACCATTGGTGACATCATTAATGTCTATTGTTTCCTGTCAGAACCATTGGTGACATCATTAATGTCTATTGTTTCCTGTCAGAACCATTGGTGACAGCATTAATGTCTATTGTTTCCTGTCAGAACCATTGGTGACATCATTAATGTCTATTGTTTCCTGTCAGAACCATTGGTGACAGCATTAATGTCTATTGTTTCCTGAATAGTTAGGTTAGTTACCTTACAATATAGTGACGTCACCATGGAAAAATTGCTCTCTGTTTGCGAAAACAGCCGATATGAACTAACAAAAATAGATAAGAAAATTAAACAAGAACTTTTATAGGCAAGATTATATAGTATTATTGTGTTTTTGAAGAAATAATCATAGATTATCTAAGAAATAACAATTTCCATAGGCCATTAGGATCTGTTTAAAAAATGTGAGTGTTGCATGCATTAATAAAGTTTGTTATTCAGTGTGAGGAACATCTTTTGTGTTTTTGTTAGAAACTGTTAATTCAGTGTGAGGAACATCTTTTGTGTTTTTGTTAGAAACTGTTAATTCAGTGTGAGGAACATCTTTTGTGTTTTTGTTAGAAACTGTTAATTCAGAGTGAGGAACATCTTTTTGGTAGAAACTGTTAATTCAGTGTGAGGAACATCTTTTGTGTTTTTGTTAGAAACTGTTAATTCAGTGTGAGGAACATCTTTTTGGTAGAAACTGTTAATTCAGTGTGAGGAACATCTTTTGTGTTTTTGTTAGAAACTGTTAATTCAGAGTGAGGAACATCTTTTTGGTAGAAACTGTTAATTCAGTGTGAGGAACATCTTTTGTGTTTTTGGTAGAAACTGTTAGTTCAGTGTGAGGAACATCTTTTTGGTAGAAACTGTTAATTCAGTGTGAGGAGCATCTTTTGTTAGAAACTGTTAATTCAGTGTGAGGAACATCTTTTGTGTTTTTGTTAGAAACTGTTAATTCAGTGTGAGGAACATCATTTTGTGTTTTTGTTAGAAACTGTTAATTCAGTGTGAGGAACATCATTTTGTGTTTTTATTAGAAACTGTTAATTCAGTGTGAGGAACATCATTTTGTGTTTTTGTTAGAAACTGTTAATTCAGAGTGAGGAACATCTTTTTGGTAGAAACTGTTAATTCAGTGTGAGGAACATCTTTTGTGTTTTTGGTAGAAACTGTTAATTCAGTGTGAGGAACATCTTTTTGGTAGAAACTGTTAATTCAGTGTGAGGAACATCTTTTGTTAGAAACTGTTAATTCAGTGTGAGGAACATCTTTTGTGTTTTTGTTAGAAACTGTTAATTCAGTGTGAGGAACATCATTTTGTGTTTTTGTTAGAAACTGTTAATTCAGTGTGAGGAACATCATTTTGTGTTTTTGGTAGAAACTGTTAATTCAGTGTGAGGAACATCTTTAGTGTTTTTGGTAGAAACTGTTAATTCAGTGTGAGGAACATCTTTTTGGTAGAAACTGTTAATTCAGTGTGAGGAACATCTTTTGTTAGAAACTGTTAATTCAGTGTGAGGAACATCTTTTGTGTTTTTGTTAGAAACTGTTAATTCAGTGTGAGGAACATCATTTTGCGTTTTTGTTAGAAACTGTTAATTCAGTGTGAGGAACATCATTTTGTGTTTTTGGTAGAAACTGTTAATTCAGTGTGAGGAACATCTTTAGTGTTTTTGTTAGAAAGTGTTAATTCAGTGTGAGGAACATCATTTTGTGTTTTTGTTAGAAACTGTTAATTCAGTGTGAGGAACATCTTTTGTGTTTTTGTTAGAAACTGTTAATTCAGTGTGAGGGACATCATTTTGTGTTTTTGTTAGAAACTGTTAATTCAGAGTGAGGAACATCTTTTTGGTAGAAACTGTTAATTCAGTGTGAGGAACATCTTTTGTGTTTTTGTTAGAAACTGTTAATTCAGTGTGAGGAACATCTTTTTGGTAGAAACTGTTAATTCAGTGTGAGGAACATCTTTTGTGTTTTTGTTAGAAACTGTTAATTCAGAGTGAGGAACATCTTTTTGGTAGAAACTGTTAATTCAGTGTGAGGAACATCTTTTGTGTTTTTGGTAGAAACTGTTAGTTCAGTGTGAGGAACATCTTTTTGGTAGAAACTGTTAATTCAGTGTGAGGAGCATCTTTTGTTAGAAACTGTTAATTCAGTGTGAGGAATATCTTTTGTGTTTTTGTTAGAAACTGTTAATTCAGTGTGAGGAACATCATTTTGTGTTTTTGTTAGAAACTGTTAATTCAGTGTGAGGAACATCATTTTGTGTTTTTGTTAGAAACTGTTAATTCAGTGTGAGGAACATCTTTTTGGTAGAAACTGTTAATTCAGTGTGAGGAACATCTTTTGTGTTTTTGTTAGAAACTGTTAATTCAGTGTGAGGAACATCATTTTGTGTTTTTGTTAGAAACTGTTAATTCAGTGTGAGGAACATCATTTTGTGTTTTTGTTAGAAACTGTTAATTCAGAGTGAGGAACATCTTTTTGGTAGAAACTGTTAATTCAGTGTGAGGAACATCTTTTGTGTTTTTGGTAGAAACTGTTAATTCAGTGTGAGGAACATCTTTTTGGTAGAAACTGTTAATTCAGTGTGAGGAGCATCTTTTGTTAGAAACTGTTAATTCAGTGTGAGGAACATCTTTTGTGTTTTTGTTAGAAACTGTTAATTCAGTGTGAGGAACATCATTTTGTGTTTTTGTTAGAAACTGTTAATTCAGTGTGAGGAACATCATTTTGTGTTTTTGGTAGAAACTGTTAATTCAGTGTGAGGAACATCTTTAGTGTTTTTGTTAGAAACTGTTAATTCAGTGTGAGGAACATCATTTTGTGTTTTTGTTAGAAACTGTTAATTCAGTGTGAGGAACATCTTTTGTGTTTTTGTTAGAAACTGTTAATTCAGTGTAAGGAACATCATTTTGTGTTTTTGTTAGAAACTGTTAATTCAGTGTGAAGAACAATCATTTTGTTTTTTTGTTAGAAACTCGAGTCTGACCTGATGACAGAACGTGACCTCAGAATAAAACTGGAAAATTCTCACGAGCTAGATCGCGTGAAGATTAATTCCCTCCAACATGATCTGAACACGGAACGTAAAAACTTACAGATGTTTGAGGCAGAGTATGAAACTAAAGTGACAGAATTAAAAACAGCTCTGGAGCTCGAGAAAATCCGTGCCTCAGATCTAGTCAGGTAAGTTTCACCGGAGATTTGTTCTATATTCATTTAGTTGGCTATTACATATTTCACATAAATTCAATCATGAACTTATTTTCTTATAATTGACTTGCAAATAAAATAAAACATTAAAGGACATTGATAAGGCCCTTAATTATTCACACTTTTATTAGCCCGCCTGTCTCGTTCGTTGTTTATATTTCACACAAGTTTGATGTAAGATTCAACAATTTGGTGATCATTTAAGGATGGAATTTTCTGTCATCCTTTCTGCCTATCTAAAGATAATTTTTAGGTCCTGAGAAGAGGTCTCAAGTGACCTATTCCAATCACTTTCCGGCCGGCGTCATGCCCCGTTCGTTGTGCGTAAACTTTTTAGGTCGTCGTGCGCCGTCCAAGGCCCAGGATGCCAATATTTGGCCTATAGATACTTGGGATAGAGTGCTACAAAGAGAGGGTCCCGTAAAGTTTACTGTAGTTTATATTGTGAAATAACACTTTTGGGTATATTTTGTCCATAATCTTTGAGGAAACCATTCCTACTTCGTGGCAGTCATTTCAAAAGTTTTAGAATTCTTTTCCTGTAATGACATGACAAATTTTATATTTCACCTAGTTAACATGTTGATTTCATCATAGAAATTGAGCTTCCCTACCTATAATATTACTCAGGTGAACACTAAGGCCCTTGGGCCCCTTGTTGTGGATTTAAACCTGTATTTATGTTTTCAGTGCTCTGGAGAAAGAGCAAGCTGCTTGTCATAACCTGCGGCAAAATTTGTATGAACAACAAAATTCCATAGAAAAATTGGACAACAAACCAATTGTAGAAGAGCTTCAGCTGGCCTTAGAAACAGAAAGATCCATGGTGATGGATTTACGGGGTGCACTGGAACACGACAAGCATCGAATGGCTGGTATGGTGGCTGCTGTAGAATCGGAACGGACGGCCATGCAGGATGAGCTGGGACAGGAAAGGGAGACAACACGTCAAATAAAACATGAGCTTGACACACTACAGGTATACATATATATTTACAGTTCAAAACAGAGAATGTCTTAGATGGTGAGTGTTGTGTACCAGCTCTTCTGTCTTCATGTAATAATGATCTGCCGTAGTTCTGTTGTAACTTGTTATAAGTCCAGTTAGAATGTTGTCGGTAGTGAAAGGTGCCTGGGCCACAGAAACGAGGTCAATTGGGCACAGAAGCTTGGCCACAAAAAGGAGGTCAATTTAAGGCTGTATCCTTGAGAGTCCAAGAACCTTATAACAGGTTTACCCTGCAGAGATTTACTTGTTATTACATGTAATTGTTTGCAAGAGAGAGAGGATATCGCATAGAGTTCCTCTGTATCATGTTCAAAACCTACAACAGAATAAGTATTAGGGATTTCTACAGAAACTATTGGTAGGAAATCTCAACAAAAATTTATTTTATTTAAAATTCCATTTTCATACATCAGTATTGATACATTGTTGCTCATTAACATTGCTTGTGTTCCCTAACATCATTGTAACATAACAGTGGTCATAGCAACATAGATGTAACGGCATCATTGTAACATAACAGTAGTCATAGCAACATAGATGTAACGGCATCATTGTAACATAACAGTGGTCATAGCAACATAGATGTAACGGCATCATTGTAACACAACAGTAGTCATAGCAACATAGATGTAACGGCATCATTGTAACATAACAGTAGTCATAGCAACATAGATGTAACGGCATCATTGTAACATAACAGTAGTCATAGCAACATAGATGTAACGGCATCATTGTAACATAACAGTAGTCATAGCAACATAGATGTAACGGCATCATTGTAACATAACAGTAGTCATAGCAACATAGATGTAACGGCATCATTGTAACATAACAGTAGTCATAGCAACATAGATGTATTTTGACATTTTGGTAGATCTGTAAGCTTCAAATCCTGGCTTATCTGATTGTTTTAGTGATGATGGAAATACCAAGTTTACACTTAACAGAGCTGAACCCTTCAAATAATTTTGAAATGTTGCACATTTTCTAAGACTTTCCTTTTTTTGACAAAAACAATCTAATGAGTTGTTCTCTCAGCTACCTGCTGCTTGTTTACAATTGGTTAATAAAACACTAATTTTGAAATCACAATGTTACTTAAATGTAAACAATAATTATAGATTAGTACTGCTTGTTGTATGTTGTATCAAATCAGTGGTATCTTTGTAGAACCTATAGAGCTCAGAATTTTCTCAAACTTTTCTGAACATTTGTTCACAAAGAAAAGAAAAAAATATGAAAGAAGGTCAGTTTGGATTGTTTAAATCACAAATCTTGCTTTCTTTGTAACGTTGACCTCTCTAATCTCACAGCCCTACTCCAACCCCTTCCCTAGTTGTCACAACGGTCCTAGGCAGCACTGTACACTTGTTACTGTACAGTGTGCAAAGATTACAGGAAAGTGAATCCTTACTTACTACACTCACAAATATTCACCTGTAATGAAAATATCCCCATTTCCACTTGTAACTAAAACAACAAAAACAAGATCGGTCGGTTTACCAGAAATATTACAAGTTGTAAGACCTTTATTTGTATGCTCGACAAACATTTCCTGGACCTTGTAGCTTCAGAATCTGGAGTTCACTCGAATGTTTGAACGCGAGCGGAACCAGGTGTCGCGTCTCAAAGCTGAGCGGGAACAACTGCGATCAGAGGTGAAGGCCATTAAGGATGCTGATAATGAACGAGAGCGACTACGAGACACAGAGAAAATGTCGGACAGACGTCGACTACGACAGGTGGAGCGTGACAGGGACGATCACAAAATGAAACTGGTAAAAAAAAATTCTATACGATTAGTATTTATTGGATTGGATTTGTTGCTCCTGCTTTCATTTCACAACAAAAGCATGTCGATGAGCCAAGACTTGATTCCTGTTAGGGTTCCGCTTGTAATAACAGAGCTACTCACTGATAAAGGAAGATCAAACTGCAAAACATCAGAAAAATACTCAAGATTTTTGTTCCTAGAGCTACAAGGGACACTCAGGAAAAAGGCTTTTAGTTCTAATAACAAAAGATACTACTAATAGTTTCCACTGTCCTCTTCCCTAATTAACTTTGATTTTAATCTAAAAGATCCATTTCATGATGCATTTAATTTATAATATCCATTTCATTATACATTTAATTTATAATATCCATTTCATGATGCATTTAATTTATAATATCCATTTCATTATACATTTAATTTATAATATCCATTTCATTATACATTTAATTTATAATATCCATTTCATTATACATTTAATTTATAATATCCATTTCATTATACATTTAATTTATAATATCCATTTCATTATTCATTTCATTTATAATATCCATTTCATTATACATTTCATTTATAATATCCATTTCATTATACATATATCATTATACAAGTTTGCTTCCTAAGTCTTGCTTACTTTTGTTGCTTTAAAATCTTGTTCATATCAAATGCTTTTCAGTGTTTTGTAACATAGCCCATTTACCCCTAAAGACACATTTGACATTCCTTCAATTCAAACATTTGAATAGATCATTGTCATAGACAGATCCTAGATCAGGGGTGATTGAATGTTTAAACAGTTGCTTTTTAATATTGTAAATGTAATTCAGTTGCTTACTTTGTTGCTTTGTATACTTTTAACTGTTCAGTTATTGATGCTTGTGGTGTTCAGTGTGGAGGTAAACAAAGATTTATTTAATGAGTTAAAAACTGGATTATATAAACATGGAAAATGTGAATGAACTTACCTAGTATTTGATGAGGTGGCCTTGATGACGTTGCTTGACTGCCCTTTGGTGTATCAAACTTACCTAGTATTTGATGAGGTGGCCTTGATGACGTTGCTTGACTGCCCTTTGGTGTATCAAACTTACCTAGTATTTGATGAGGTGGCCTTGATGACGTTGCTTGAGTGCCCTTTGGTCTATCAAACTTACTATAGTATTTGATGAGGTGGCCTTGATGACGTTGCTTGAGTGCCCTTTGGTCTATCAAACTTACCTCGTATTTGATGAGGTGGCCTTTTGATGACATTGCTTGAGTGCCCTTTGGTCTATCAAACTTACCTAGTATTTGATGAGGTGGCCTTTTGATGACATTGCTTGAGTGCCCTTTGGTCTATCAAACTTACCTAGTATTTGATGAGGTGGCCTTGATGACGTTGCTTGAGTGCCCTTTGGTCTATCAAACTTACCTAGTATTTGATGAGGTGGCCTTTTGATGAAATTGCTTGAGTGCCCTTTGGTCTATCAAACTTACCTAGTATTTGATGAGGTGGCCTTGATGACGTTGCTTGAGTGCCCTTTGGTCTATCAAACTTACCTAGTATTTGATGAGGTGGCCTTGATGACGTTGCTTGAGTGCCCTTTGGTCTATCAAACTTACCTAGTATTTGATGAGGTGGCCTTGATGACGTTGCTTGAGTGCCCTTTGGTCTATCAAACTTACCTAGTATTTGATGAAGTGGCCTTGATGACATTGCTTGAGTGCCCTTTGGTCTATCAAACTTACCTAGTATTTGATGAGGTGGCCTTTTGATGACATTGCTTGAGTGCTCTTTGGTCTATCAAACTTACTAGAGTATTTGATGAAGTGGCCTTGATGACATTGCTTGAGTGCTCTTTGGTCTATCAAACTTACCTAGTATTTGATGAGGTGGCCTTTTGATAACATTGCGTGAGTGCCCTTTGGTCTATCAAACTTACCTAGTATTTGATGAGGTGGCCTTTTGATGAAATTGCTTGAGTGCCCTTTGGTCTATCAAACTTACTAGAGTATTTGATGAAGTGGCCTTGATGACATTGCTTGAGTGCTCTTTGGTCTATCAAACTTACCTAGTATTTGATGAGGTGGCCTTTTGATGACATTGCTTGAGTGCCCTTTGGTCTATCAAACTTACCTAGTATTTGATGAGGTGGTCTTTGGTCTATCAAACTTACCTAGTATTTGATGAGGTGGCCTTTTGATGACATTGCTTTAGTGCCCTTTGGTCTATCAAACTTACTAGAGTATTTGATGAAATTGCTTGAGTGCCCTTTGGTCTATCAAACTTGCCTAGTATTTGATGGGGTGGCCTTGATGACGTTGCGTGAGTGCCCTTTGGTCTATCAAACTTACCTAGTATTTGATGAGGTGGCCTTTTGATGAAATTGCTTGAGTGCCCTTTGGTCTATCAAACTTACCTAGTATTTGATGAGGTGGCCTTGATGACGTTGCTTGAGTGCCCTTTGGTCTATCAAACTTACCTAGTATTTGATGAGGTGGCCTTGATGACGTTGCTTGAGTGCCCTTTGGTCTATCAAACTTACCTAGTATTTGATGAGGTGGCCTTGATGACATTGCTTGAGTGCTCTTTGGTCTATCAAACTTACTAAAGTATTTGATGAAGTGGCCTTGATGACATTGCTTGAGTGCCCTTTGGTCTATCAAACTTACCTAGTATTTGATGAAGTGGCCTTGATGACATTGCTTGAGTGCTCTTTGGTCTATCAAACTTACCTAGTATTTGATGAGGTGGCCTTGATGACATTGCGTGAATGCCCTTTGGTCTATCAAACTTACCTAGTATTTGATGAGGTGGCCTTTTGATGACATTGCTTGAGTGCCCTTTGGTCTATCAAACTTACTAGAGTATTTGATGAAATTGCTTGAGTGCCCTTTGGTCTATCAAACTTACCTAGTATTTGATGAGGTGGCCTTGATGACATTGCTTGAGTGCCCTTTGGTCTATCAAACTTACCTAGTATTTGATGAGGTGGCCTTTTGATGACATTGCTTGAGTGCCCTTTGGTCTATCAAACTTACCTAGTATTTGATGAGGTGGCCTTGATGACGTTGCTTGAGTGCCCTTTGGTCTATCAAACTTACCTAGTATTTGATGAGGTGGCCTTTTGATGACATTGCTTGAGTGCCCTTTGGTCTATCAAACTTACCTAGTATTTGATGAGGTGGCCTTGATGACATTGCTTGACTGCCCTTTGGTCTATCAAACTTACCTAGTATTTGATGAGGTGGCCTTTTGATGACGTTGCTTGAGTGCCCTTTGGTCTATCAAACTTACTAAAGTATTTGATGAAGTGGCCTTGATGACATTGCTTGACTGCCCTTTGGTATATCAAACTTACCTAGTATTTGATGAGGTGGCCTTGATGACATTGCTTGACTGCCCTTTGGTCTATCAAACTTACCTAGTATTTGATGAGGTGGCCTTTTGATGACGTTGCTTGAGTGCCCTTTGGTCTATCAAACTTACTAAAGTATTTGATGAAGTGGCCTTGATGACATTGCTTGACTGCCCTTTGGTATATCAAACTTACCTAGTATTTGATGAGGTGGCCTTGATGACGTTGCTTGAGTGCCCTTTGGTCTATCAAACTTACCTAGTATTTGATGAGGTGGCCTTTTGATGACATTGCTTGAGTGCCCTTTGGTGTATCAAACTTACCTAGTATTTGATGAGGTGGCCTTTTGATGACATTGCTTGAGTGCCCTTTGGTCTATCAAACTTACCTAGTATTTGATGAGGTGGCCTTGATGACATTGCTTGAGTGCTCTTTGGTTTATCAAACTTACCTAGTATTTGATGAGGTGGCCTTTTGATGACATTGCTTGAGTGCTCTTTGGTCTATCAAACTTACCTAGTATTTGATGAGGTGGCCTTTTGATGACATTGCTTGAGTGCTCTTTGGTCTATCAAACTTACCTAGTATTTGATGAGGTGGCCTTTGGTCTATCAAACTTACCTAGTATTTGATGAGGTGGCCTTTGGTCTATCAAACTTACCTAGTATTTGATGAAGTGGCCTTTGGTCTATCAAACTTACCTAGTATTTGATGAGGTGGCCTTGATGACGTTGCTTGAGTGCCCTTTGGTCTATCAAACTTACTAGAGTATTTGATGAAGTGGCCTTGATGACATTGCTTGAGTGCCCTTTGGTCTATCAAACTTACCTAGTATTTGATGAGGTGGCCTTTGGTCTATCAAACTTACCTAGTATTTGATGAGGTGGCCTTGATGACATTGCTTGACTGCCCTTTGGTGTATCAAACTTACCTAATATTTGATGAGGTGGCCTTTTGATGACATTGCTTGAGTGCCCTTTGGTCTATCAAACTTACCTAGTTTTTGATGAGGTGGCCTTTTGATGACATTGCTTGAGTGCCCTTTGGTCTATCAAACCTACTAGAGTATTTGATGAAGTGGCCTTGATGACATTGCTTGAGTGCTCTTTGGTCTATCAAACTTACCTAGTATTTGATGAGGTGGTCTTTGGTCTATCAAACTTACCTAGTATTTGATGAGGTGGCCTTTTGATGACGTTGCTTGAGTGCTCTTTGGTCTATCAAACTTACCTAGTATTTGATGAGGTGGCCTTGATGTCATTGCTTGAGTGCCCTTTGTTCTATCAAACTTACCTCGTATTTGATGAGGTGGCCTTTTGATGACATTGCTTGAGTGCCCTTTGGTCTATCAAACTTACCTAGTATTTGATGAGGTGGCCTTGATGACATTGCTTGAGTGCCCTTTGGTCTATCAAACTTACTAGAGTATTTGATGAGATGGCCTTGATGACGTTGCTTGAGTGCCCTTTGGTCTATCAAACTTACCTAGTATTTGATGCTAAAAATAGAACTGATATCCAAACAAAGTTGTCCATGCAAAATGATGAGTTGAGATATTGTGCAAAATATGTTACACTACATTTGACCTTTACAGTAATATTCTATAAATGGGTAGACAGTTAATTTTTTACAACTTGGAAGTCACTTACTTACTGTAGTTTAACACATTATGTGTAGTCTGCATAATAATTTACTGTGTGTCTCCAGCACGAACAGACGTTGGAGACCCAGAGGCTCACTCAGAAGGTGTTAGATCTACAGGATCAGTTGTCTGAGAGTCGGGAGAAGGAGCTTGAATCTATCCGGGACCTGGAACATGAGCGTCTATCCACCATACACTCTCAGCTATATGATGGGGTAAGCTAGTTCTCTATCCACCATTCACCCTCAGCTATATGATGGGGTAAGCTATTTCTCTATCCACCATTCACCCTCAGCTATATGATGGGGTAAGTTAGTTCTCTATCCACCATTCACCCTCAGCTATATGATGGGGAAAGTTAGTTCTCTATCCACCATTCACTCTCAGCTGTATGATGGGGTAAGCTAGTTCTCTATCCACCATTCACCCTCAGCTATATGATGGGGTAAGCTATTTCTCTATCCACCATTCACCCTCAGCTATATGATGGGGTAAGCTATTTCTCTATCCACCATTCACTCTCAGCTATATGATGGGGTAAGCTATTTCTCTATCCATCATTCACTCTCAGCTATATGATGGGGTAAGCTATTTCTCTATCCACCATTCACTCTCAGCTATATGATGGGGTAAGCTATTTCTCTATCCATCATTCACTCTCAGCTATATGATGGGTTTAAGTTAGTTCTCTATCCACCATACACTCTCAGTTATATGATGGGGTAAGTTATTTCTCTATCCACCATACACTCTCAGTTATATGATGGGGTAAGTTATTTCTCTATCCACCATACACCCTCAGCTATATGATGGGGTAAGCTAGTTCTCTATCCACCATTCACCCTCAGCTATATGATGGGGTAAGCTAGTTCTCTATCCACCATACACCCTCAGCTATATGATGGGGTAAGCTAGTTCTCTATCCACCATACACCCTCAGCTATATGATGGGGTAAGTTAGTTCTCTATCCACCATACACCCTCAGCTATATGATGGGGTAAGTTATTTCTCTATCCACCATTCACCCTCAGCTATATGATGGGGTAAGTTATTTCTCTATCCACCATTCACCCTCAGCTATATGATGGGGTAAGTTATTTCTCTATCCACCATACACCCTCAGCTATATGATGGGGTAAGCTAGTTCTCTATCCACCATTCACCCTCAGCTATATGATGGGGTAAGCTAGTTCTCTATCCACCATACACCCTCAGCTATATGATGGGGTAAGCTAGTTCTCTATCCACCATACACCCTCTGCTATATGATGGGGTAAGTTAGTTCTCTATCCACCATTCACCCTCAGCTATATGATGGGGTACGCTGTCTCTCTATCCACCATACACCCTCAGCTATATGATGGGGTAAGTTAGTTCTCTATCCACCATTCACCCTCAGCTATATGATGGGGTAAGCTAGTTCTCTATCCATCATTCACTCTCAGCTATATGATGGGGTAAGCTAGTTCTCTATCCACCATTCACCCTCAGCTATATGATGGGGTACGCTGTCTCTCTATCCACCATACACCCTCAGCTATATGATGGGGTAAGCTAGTTCTCTATCCACCATTCACCCTCAGCTATATGATGGGGTACGCTGTCTCTCTATCCACCATACACCCTCAGCTATATGATGGGGTAAGCTAGTTCTCTATCCACCATACACCCTCAGCTATATGATGGGGTAAGCTAGTTCTCTATCCACCATACACCCTCAGCTATATGATGGGGTAAGCTAGTTCTCTATCCACCATACACCCTCAGCTATATGATGGGGTAAGCTAGTTCTCTATCCACCATTCACCCTCAGCTATATGATGGGGTAAGTTATTTCTCTATCCACCATACACTCTCAGTTATATGATGGGGTAAGCTATTTCTCTATCCACCATACACTCTCAGTTATATGATGGGGTAAGCTAGTTCTCTATCCACCATACACTCTCAGCTATATGATGGGGTGAGCTAGTTCTCTATCCACCATTCACCCTCAGCTATATGATGGGGTAAGCTAGTTCTCTATCCACCATACACTCTCAGCTATATGATGGGGTGAGCTAGTTCTCTATCCACCATTCACCCTCAGCTATATGATGGGGTAAGTTAGTTCTCTATCCACCATTCACTCCCAGCTATATGATGGGGTACGCTGTCTCTCTATCCACCATACACCCTCAGCTATATGATGGGGTAAGCTATTTCTCTATCCACCATACACCCTCAGCTATATGATGGGGTAAGCTATTTCTCTATCCACCATACACTCTCAGCTATATGATGGGGTAAGTTAGTTCTCTATCCACCATACACCCTCAGCTATATGATGGGGTAAGCTAGTTCTCTATCCACCATTCACTCTCAGCTATATGATGGGGTAAGTTAGTTCTCTATCCACCATACACTCTCAGCTATATGATGGGGTAAGTTATTTCTCTATCCACCATACACCCTCAGCTATATGATGGGGTAAGCTAGTTCTCTATCCATCATTCACTCTCAGCTATATGATGGGGTAAGCTATCTCTCTATCCACCATACACTCTCAGCTATATGATGGGGTAAGCTAGTTCTCTATCCACCATTCACCCTCAGCTATATGATGGGGTAAGCTAGTTCTCTATCCATCATTCACTCTCAGCTATATGATGGGGTACGCTGTCTCTCTATCCACCATACACCCTCAGCTATATGATGGGGTAAGCTAGTTCTCTATCCACCATACACCCTCAGCTATATGATGGGGTAAGCTAGTTCTCTATCCACCATACACCCTCAGCTATATGATGGGGTAAGCTAGTTCTCTATCCACCATACACCCTCAGCTATATGATGGGGTAAGCTAGTTCTCTATCCACCATTCACCCTCAGCTATATGATGGGGTAAGTTATTTCTCTATCCACCATACACTCTCAGTTATATGATGGGGTAAGCTATTTCTCTATCCACCATACACTCTCAGTTATATGATGGGGTAAGCTAGTTCTCTATCCACCATACACTCTCAGCTATATGATGGGGTGAGCTAGTTCTCTATCCACCATTCACCCTCAGCTATATGATGGGGTAAGCTAGTTCTCTATCCACCATACACTCTCAGCTATATGATGGGGTGAGCTAGTTCTCTATCCACCATTCACCCTCAGCTATATGATGGGGTAAGTTAGTTCTCTATCCACCATTCACTCCCAGCTATATGATGGGGTACGCTGTCTCTCTATCCACCATACACCCTCAGCTATATGATGGGGTAAGCTATTTCTCTATCCACCATACACCCTCAGCTATATGATGGGGTAAGCTATTTCTCTATCCACCATACACTCTCAGCTATATGATGGGGTAAGTTAGTTCTCTATCCACCATACACCCTCAGCTATATGATGGGGTAAGCTAGTTCTCTATCCACCATTCACTCTCAGCTATATGATGGGGTAAGTTAGTTCTCTATCCACCATACACTCTCAGCTATATGATGGGGTAAGTTATTTCTCTATCCACCATACACCCTCAGCTATATGATGGGGTAAGCTAGTTCTCTATCCATCATTCACTCTCAGCTATATGATGGGGTAAGCTATCTCTCTATCCACCATACACTCTCAGCTATATGATGGGGTAAGCTAGTTCTCTATCCACCATTCACCCTCAGCTATATGATGGGGTAAGCTAGTTCTCTATCCATCATTCACTCTCAGCTATATGATGGGGTACGCTGTCTCTCTATCCACCATACACCCTCAGCTATATGATGGGGTAAGCTAGTTCTCTATCCACCATACACCCTCAGCTATATGATGGGGTAAGCTAGTTCTCTATCCACCATACACTCTCAGCTATATGATGGGGTAAGTTATTTCTCTATCCACCATTCACCCTCAGCTATATGATGGGGTAAGTTATTTCTCTATCCACCATTCACCCTCAGCTATATGATGGGGTAAGCTATCTCTCTATCCACCATACACCCTCAGCTATATGATGGGGTAAGCTATCTCTCTATCCACCATACACTCTCAGCTATATGATGGGGTAAGCTATTTCTCTATCCACCATACACCCTCAGCTATATGATGTGGTAAGTTAGTTCTCTATCCACCATTCACTCCCAGCTATATGATTGGGTAAGCTAGTTTGGCAATGAGAATTCTTACTTGATCAATAACTGTTCAAATTTTGTCCTGTTTGGACTGTCTTTCACCAGAAAACCAGGTTCTTGAACAGGTTTAATGTACTGTAAATTTACATATTTTTGTGGTTATCCAATTTGGGCGCTTTTCACGATGAAAGTATTGCTTTGAAATATGATTGCACTCTTTGGATTTTTTAAGCTTCTTATAGAGTAAATTGCCTTAGATACATGAATTTATCATTGCGCTAATGTGCCAAAAACTGATAATGCACTAAAATTTGATTGCACCAAACTAATTATATTTACAGTATATCATCGGTAGCTCCCCCAACAGCAACAACATTCTATTCTATCTTTGAACAATCCTAAAATAGTGTAAAATAATTTGGAAGGTTCCTAAATTTAAAAAATATTTTTAAATAATGAAGATATCACAAAAAATTTCTAGCTTAAAAGTTCTATTTATATATTTGGGCGTTCATAGCAGATTAAAACTCTATCAAAGTGGGAATCAAGCAATGTAACAGCAGATTAAAACTATATCAAGGGGGGACTCAAGCAATGTAACAGCAGATTAAAACTATATCAAGGGTGGACTCAAGCAATGTAACAGCAGATTAAAACTATATCAAGGGGGGACTCAAGCAATGTAACAGCAGATTAAAACTCTATCAAGGGGTGACTCAAGCAATGTAACAGCAGATAAAAACTCTATCAAAGTGGGAATCAAGCAATGAAACAGCAGATTAAAACTCTATCAAGGGGTGACTCAAGCAATGTAACACAGATTAAAACTCTATCAAGGGTGGACTCAAGCAATGCAACAGCAGATTAAAACTCTATCAAGGGGTGACTCAAGCAATGTTACACAGATTAAAACCCTATCAAGGGTGGACTCAAGCAATGTAACAGCAGATTAAAACTGTATCAAAGTTGGAATCAAGCAATGTAACAGCAGATTAAAACTCTATCAAGGGGGGACTCAAGCAATGTAACAAGCTCTGGTATAGCTGTAGGAGATTCAACCACAACCCCTCTAACAATGAACACTTCTCTGTGTATATATCCTATGATCTAACCATGAACACTTCTCTGTGTATATATCCTATGATCTAACCATGAACACTTCTCTGCGTATATCTCCTATGATCTAACCATGAACACTTCTCTGTGTATATCCTATGATCTAACCATGAACACTTCTCTGTGTATATCCTATGATCTAACCATGAACACTTCTCTGCGTATATCTCCTATGATCTAACCATGAACACTTCTCTGCGTATATCTCCTATGATCTAACCATGAACACTTCTCTGCGTATATCTCCTATGATCTAACCATGAACACTTATCTGCGTATATCTCCTATGATCTAACCATGAACACTTCTCTGTGTATATATCCTATGATCTAACCATGAACACTTCTCTGTGTATATATCCGATGATCTAACCATGAACACTTCTCTGTGTATATCTCCTATGATCTAACCATGAACACTTCTCTGTGTATATCCTATGATCTAACTATGAACACTTCTCTGCGTATATCTTCTATGATCTAACCATGAACACTTCTCTGTGTATATATCCTATGATCTAACCATGAACACTTCTCTGTGTATATTTCCTATGATCTAACCACGAACACTTCTCTGTGTATATCTCCTATGATCTAACCATGAACACTTCTCTGTGTATATATCCTATGATCTAACCATGAACACTTCTCTGCGTATATCTCCTATGATCTAACCATGAACACTTCTCTGTGTATATTTCCTATGATCTAACCATGAACACTTCTCTGTGTATATCTCCTATGATCTAACCATGAACACTTCTCTGTGTATATCTCCTATGATCTAACCATGAACACTTCTCTGTGTATATCTCCTATGATCTAACCATGAACACTTCTCTGTGTATATCTCCTATGATCTAACCATGAACACTTCTCTGTGTATATCTCCTATGATATAACTATGAACACTTCTCTGTGTATATCTCCAATGATCTAACTATGAACACTTCTCTGCGTATATCTCCTATGATCTAACCATGAACACTTCTCTGTGTATATCTCCTATGATCTAACCATGAACACTTCTCTGTGTATATCTTCAATGATATAACTATGAACACTTCTCTGCGTATATCTCCTATGATCTAACCATGAACACTTCTCTGCGTATATATCCTATGATCTAACCATGAACACTTCTCTGTGGACATCTCCTATGATCTAATTATGAACACTTCTCTGTGTATATCTCCTATGATCTAACCATGAACACTTCTTTGTGTATATCTTCAATGATCTAACCATGAACACTTCTCTGTGTATATCTCCTATGATCTAACCATGAACACTTCTCTGCGTATATCTCCTATGATCTAACCATGAACACTTCTCTGTGTATATCTCCGATGATCTAACCATGAACACTTCTCTGTGTATATCTCCTATGATCTAATCATGAACACTTCTCTGTGTATATCTCCTATGATCTAACCATGAACACTTCTCTGTGTATATCTCCTATGATCTATACAAGTTGACAATGAGTATTTTGTTTTACAGTTACAGCACAATGGATCAGCGAGAGGAGGACCGGCTATCAGTCCTGACCAATGGAATGTTTACAAGGCTCAGCTCCAGAGTTTGAGCCAGAGTCTGCAGTACCTTATACTACAGCACAGGGACCGACTGGATAGCACCTCCAGGTATGTTTATAACACTCTTTCATTATTGGGATGTAAGATAGAGAAATTCCACCCGCAGGGTTTTCAAATTTGGTAAAACCCGAGCCTTTGCCAATGGTTTTGCCAAATTTGTAAGATTTTGGTGGGTAAGCCTATCCTGTAAGATTTAGGTGGGTAAGTCTATCCTGTAAGATTTTGGTGGGTAAGCCTATCCTGTATTTTGAAGTTACAATTATCTTGTATATATTTACAATGTTGGTATATATGTACACTGTTGGTATATATGTACACTGTTGGTATATTGTGTCGCCTCCGACGGATGTTGGAAAGGCGGCACATAGGGGTTACTTTTCCGACGGCGACGCAGCGTCAACAATGTTAAAGTTTTGCGTTTAGCTCTTGCATATCAGGCTGTTTCTGACTAAGTATAAAAGCTACAGCAACCAAACTTGGTATGTAGGTGTATTATGACTCAACGAACACTATCTCAACTTCCGTTTTATGATTCAACAGAATGCCCACCATTTCCTTGCCACTGATTGATCAAAATTTAGATATTGTCCGATTTCATTCAAATTTGGTATATAGGTGTATTATGACTCTACGAACACAACTGCAACTTTGATTGCATGATTCTGCAAATTGGCCATTATTTCCTGGCCTCTGATTGGTCAAAATTTTGATATTGTCCGATTTCACTCAGGGGTATTAGGACTCTACGAAAACTATTGCAATTTCCGTTTCATGATTCAACGAAATGGACGCCGTTTCTTTGCCACTGACTGGTCAAAATTTCAATATTGTCCGATTTCAATCAAATTTGGTATATAGGTGAATTATGACTCTACGAACACTATCAAATTTTTGTTTAATGATGCAGTGAAATGACGGCTATTTATTGTCCTCTGATTGGTCAAAATTCAGATATTGTCCGATTTCACTCAAATTTGGTATATTGTGTCGCCTCTGATGGATGTACCATGTTAAATGCTTACGATTTTGACAAAGCGGGAAAGGCGACACATATAATTACGCGTAATTCTTGTATGTACACTGTTGGTATATTTGGGGTCCATTGGTATATTTGTACACTGTTGGTATATATGTACAATGTTGGTATACATGTACACTGTTGGTATATATGTACACTGTTGGTATACATGTACACTGTTGGTATATATGTACACTGTTGGTATATTTGGGATACATTGGTATATTTGAACACTGTTGGTATATATGTACAATGTTGGTATACATGTACACTGTTGGTATATATGTACACTGTTGGTATATATGTACATTGTTGGTATATTTGTACACTGTTGGTATATATGTACACTGTTGGTATATATGTACAATGTTGGTATATGTGTACACTGTCAGTATATATGTACACTGTTGGTATATATGTACATTGTTGGTATTTATGTACACTGTTGGTATATATGTACACTGTTGGTATGTATTACATTGTTGGTATTTATGTACACTGTTGGTATATATGTACACTGTTGGTATATATGTACACTGTTGGTATATATGTACACTGTTGGTATATATGTACACTGTTGGTATATATGTACACTGTTGGTATATTTGTACACTGTTGGTATATATCTACACTGTCAGTATATATGTACACTGTTGGTATATATGTACACTGTTGGTATATATGTACATTGTTGGTATATATGTACACTGTTGGTATATTTGTACACTGTTGGTATATATCTACACTGTCAGTATATATGTACACTGTCAGTATATATGTACACTGTTGGTATATATGTACACTGTTGGTATATATGTACACTGTTGGTATATATGTACATTGTTGGTATATATGTACACTGTTGGTATATTTGTACACTGTCAGTATATTGTACACTGTTGGTATATATGTACACTGTCAGTATATATGTACACTGTTGGTATATATGTACACTGTTGGTATATATGTACACTGTTGGTATATATGTACATTGTTGGTATATATGTACACTGTTGGTATATTTGTACACTGTCAGTATATTGTACACTGTTGGTATATATGTACACTGTTGGTATATATGTACACTGTTGGTATATATGTACACTGTTGGTATATTTGTACACTGTTGGTATATATCTACACTGTCAGTATATTTGTACACTGTTGGTATATATGTACACTGCTGGTATATATGTACAATGTTGGTATACATGTACACTGTTGGTATATATGTACATTGTTGGTATATATGTACACTGTTGGTATATTTGTACACTGTCAGTATATTGTACACTGTTGGTATATATGTACACTGTTGGTATATATGTACACTGTTGGTATACATGTACACTGTTGGTATATATGTACACTGTTGGTATATTTGTACACTGTTGGTATATATCTACACTGTCAGTATATATGTACACTGTTGGTATATATGTACACTGTTGGTATATATGTACACTGTTGGTATATATGTACATGGTTGGTATATATGTACACTGTTGGTATATTTGTACACTGTTGGTATATATGTACATTGTTGGTATATTTGTACACTGCTGGTATATATCTACACTGTCAGTATATATGTACACTGTTGGTATATATGTACACTGTTGGTATATTTGTACACTGTCGGTATATTGTACACTGTCAGTATATTTGTACACTGTTGGTATATTGTACACTGTCAGTATATATATATGTACACTGTTGGTATATTGTACACTGTCAGTATATATATTTGTACACTGTCAGTATATATATATGTACACTGTTGGTATATTGTACACTGTCAGTATATTTGTACACTGTTGGTATATTGTACACTGTCAGTATATATATATGTACACTGTTGGTATATTGTACACTGTCAGTATATATATTTGTACACTGTCAGTATATATATATGTACACTGTCAGTATATTGTACACAGTTGGTATATATGTACACTGTTGGTATATATGTACACTGTTGGTATACATGTACACTGTTGGTATATATGTACACTGTTGGTATATTTGTACACTGCTGGTACATATGTACACTGTCATTATATTGTACACAGTTGGTATATTCTAACACTACTATTATACTTGTACATATTTTAGGTCTGAAGGAGGAGGGGAGATGCAGCATGCACTCAGTGACCTACTCGGTGAACTAAAACAACTTCAGATGCCATTGGAATTTGAGTCACAGGTGAAAAATCATTTCAAAATACAAAAAAAAAGTTTATGATTGATTTCGTTAAATTGGTCTTCTAATTTCCTCTGAAAAGGAAAAAATGTGGGTAAAAATTTTCTTGCCATTTTTGTTGTGCAAAATTTTTTTTTTCAATTTTCCCCTTTCATTTTCCGAATTATAAAATAAACATTTATTGATATACATTAGATTTTCCAGTTGACCTAAAGGGCATTAATTCTACTGAGATATATAACTGTTTGGTCCATCTTACAGAATGAATCTAACTTACTGGCACGTCCCAACCCTTCTGCAATAAATGAACGAGTGCTGCGTCATAATGCAGACCTCACAAGCTTCGTGACACGCCTGACTGAGGAGAAAATGGATCTCCGTAACTCCCTCGGGCAACTGGAGGAGCAGCTATGGCGCTACCAACAAAGGGGAACAACTCACCAGGTTTGTTGTCTTGTCTATCATTGTTCACCTCTCTCAATGGTGAAACAGACAAATGATGGTTGGGGCCAGGTGAGCAATTCCAGTGAGTTGCCATTTGATGTCCCTCCATCACTTTTTTTCTCTAGACCTCTTTTCAACAACAAAACCAATTCTCAGGTAAATGTGTCTGTTAGAACTTTGGTTTCAGTTTAAAAAATATTTTACAACCAGAAGTAACAAGTCCTTAGTAGATAAATAATGCTATGTGATTTGAACTGTTGGTGTTTAGTGTGTTAAGTCTGTTCTGATGTGCTTAGTCTGTTCTGATGTGTTTAGTCTGTTCAGATGTGTTAAATCTGTTCAGATGTGTAAAATCTGTTCAGATGTGTTAAGTATGTTCTGATGTGTTAAGTCTGATCAGATGTGTTTAATCTGTTGTGATGTGTTTAATCTGTTCAGATGTGTTTAGTCTGTTCTGATGTGTTAAGTCTGATCAGATGTGTTTAATCTGTTGTGATGTGTTTAATCTGTTATGATGTGTTAAGTCTGTTCTGATGTGTTAAGTCTGCTATGATGTGTTAAGTCTGATCAGATGTGTTTGATATGTTGTGATGTGTTTAGTCTGTTCAGGCGTGCTTAGTCTGTTCTGATGTGTTAAGTCTGTTATGATGTGTTTAGTCTGTTATGATGTGTTAAGTCTGTTCTGATGTGTTAAATCTGTTCAGATGTGTAAAATCTGTTCAGATGTGTTAAGTATGTTCTGATGTGTTAAGTCTGATCAGATGTGTTTAATCTGTTGTGATGTGTTTGATATGTTCTGATGTGTTTAGTCTGTTCAGGCGTGCTTAGTCTGTTCTGATGTGTTAAGTCTGTTATGATGTGTTTAGTCTGTTATGATGTGTTTAGTCTGTTCTGATGTGTTTAGTCTGTTCAGATGTGTTAAATCTGTTCAGATGTGTAAAATCTGTTCAGATGTGTTAAGTATGTTCTGATGTGTTAAGTCTGATCAGATGTGTTTAATCTGTTGTGATGTGTTTGATATGTTCTGATGTGTTTAGTCTGTTCAGGCGTGCTTAGTCTGTTCTGATGTGTTAAGTCTGTTATGATGTGTTTAGTCTGTTATGATGTGTTAAGTCTGTTCTGATGTGTTAAATCTGTTATGATGTATTTAGTCTGTTCTGATGTGTTAAGTATGTTCTGATGTGTTAAGTCTGTTCTGATGTGTTTCGTCTGTTCAGATGTGTTTAGTCTGTTCAGGCGTGCTTAGTCTGTTCTGATGTGTTAAGTCTGTTATGATGTGTTAAGTCTGTTCTGATGTATTAAGTCTGTTATGATGTGTTTAGTCTGCTATGATGTGTTTAGTCTGATCAGATGTGTTAAGTCTGATCAGATGTGTTTAATATGTTCTGATGTGTTTAGTCTGTATAGGCGTGCTTAGTCTGATCAGATGTGTTAAGTCTGTTATGATGTGTTTAGTCTGTTATGATGTGTTTAGTCTGTTCTGATGTGTTAAGTCTGTTCTGATGTGTTAAGTCTGTTATGATGTGTTTAGTCTGCTCTGATGTGTTAAGTCTGCTCTGATGTGTTAAGTCTGTTCTGATGTGTTAAGTCTGTTATGATGTGTTTAGTCTGCTCTGATGTGTTAAGTCTGTTCTGATGTGTTTAGTCTGCTCTGATGTGTTTAGTCTGTTCTGATGTGTTTAGTCTGTTCAGGCGTGCTTAGTCTGTTCTGATGTGTTTAGTCTGTTATGATGTGTTTAGTCTGTTCTGATGTGTTAAGTCTGTTATGATGTGTTTAGTCTGCTCTGATGTGTTAAGTCTGCTCTGATGTGTTAAGTCTGTTCTGATGTGTTAAGTCTGTTATGATGTGTTTAGTCTGCTCTGATGTGTTAAGTCTGTTCTGATGTGTTTAGTCTGCTCTGATGTGTTTAGTCTGTTCTGATGTGTTAAGTCTGTTCAGATGTGTTTAGTCTGATCAGAGGTGTTAAGTCTGTTCAGATGTGTTTAGTCTGATCAGATGTGTTTAGTCTGATCAGATGTGTTTAATCTGTTCTGATGTGTTTAGTCTGTTCAGGCATGCTTAGTTTGTTCTGATGTGTTAAGTCTGTTAAGATGTGTTTAGCTAGTCTGTTCAGGCGTGCTTAGTCTGTTCTGATGTGTTAAGTCTGTTAAGATGTGTTTTGTCTGTTCTGATGTGTTTAGTCTGTTATGATGTAATAAATCTTTTCTGATGTGTTAAGTTTGTTCTGATGTGTTAAGTCTGTTATGATGTGTTAAATCTTTTCAGATGTGTTAAGTCTGTTCTGATGTGTTAAGTCTGTTCTGATGTGTTAAATCTTTTCAGATGTGTTAAGTCTGTTCTGATGTGTTCAATCTGTTCAGATGTGTTTAGTCTGTTAAGATGTGTTTTGTCTGTTCTGATGTGTTTAGTCTGATAAGATGTGTTAAGTTTGATCAGATGTGTTAAGTATGATCAGAGGTGTTAAGTCTGTTCTGATGTGTTAAGTCTGATCAGATGTGTTAAGTCTGTTCTGATGTGTTAAGTCTGTTCTGGTGTGTTAAGTCTGTTCTGATGTGTTAAGTCTGATCAGATGTGTTAAGTCTGTTCTGATGTGTTAAGTCTGTTCTGGTGTGTTAAGTCTGTTCTGATGTGTTAAGTCTGATCAGATGTGTTAAGTCTGTTCTGATGTGTTAAGTCTGTTCTGGTGTGTTAAGTCTGTTCTGATGTGTTCTGATGTGTTCAGATGTGTTAAGTCTGTTCTGATGTGTTAAGTCTGTTCTGGTGTGTTAAGTCTGTTCTGATGTGTTAAGTCTGTTCTGATGTGTTAAGTCTGTTCTGGTGTGTTAAGTCTGTTCTGATGTGTTCTGATGTGTTCAGATGTGTTAAGTCTGTTCTGATGTGTTAAGTCTGTTCAGATGTGTTAAGTCTGTTCTGATGTGTTTAGTCTGTTTTGATGTGTTTAGTCTCTTCTGATGTGTAAATATTTCACCTGGTCACGTCCCAACAGAACGGAGATAACACAGACGGTGCTACAAACCAGTTTGAGGAGCGTGCCAGCTGGGCCAAAGAGAGGCTGTCCCTCCAACTGGCGCTCAATGATGCTGAACAACGGATTGACCAGCTGACTGTTAACCTGAGGATGGAGCGTGATCGCCGGTCAGTGATGGCGGGCAGTGGCTCCGAGACTGACCGAGAGAAGGTCAGTAACCTCATTGATACCTGCTAATGCTTCACTTATCACATGACCATCAGACAGCGATGTATACGGCCTTGTATACAAAGCCATGTCATGAATATGGTATTACACATGTGTAATAACACTATTGTGACGTCGTAAACAAGTGTTCCCTTTATGATGCCATATTATTGTCTCCGTAGTGAAAACTGTACTGTGTAAGTAGAAATTTGCCTTAATGACAAAGAAATGAGCTTTTGGTTCTGGTGGTTTTTCTCATGAATATAAATTATGTGATAGATAGAATCATACACTTGTGTCAATGTAAAATGGAATTTATTAAACTCATTAAATTACTGAACTTATCCAAACAATACACAGAAGAAAATCAAATTTAAATCATTAGACATAAAAAGGAACATTAAGATGTAGGAAATATGGCATCATTACTTAGTGTGCCTCAGCTTGACCTGTCACTCCAGAATTATCATGTTTATGTTGTACATATGTAACCAGTTCTAATGAAAGAAAAGACCTACGCCTACACTAGAAAGCATTTCCAAGTATATATGGAGTAACAGTATTGCAGAAGTTCTAGGAATAAGAAAATTCAGAAATGATTTCCACATTTTTAGGTCATCTGACCCAAAGGGTCAAGATGACCTATAGTTACCGTGCTTCGTCCGTCGTCGTCCGCCGTCCGCTGTCCGTAAACTTTTCACATTTCAAACTTCTTCTCAAGTTCTACCAATGGGAATAAGCTGAAACTTAGCTGAAATGATCCTGAGATGGTCCTGACCAAGTGTTGTTATTTTTCGGGTCGGTCCGAAATCCAAGATGGCCGCCATAGCCGACATCTTGAAAAACACATATTAAACTTCTTCTACAGTTCCACTGGTACCTGTGAGCTGAAAATTGGTAGGGATGTTCAGGAAGGGCAGCCCATAAAATGTTGTTATTTTTCGGGTCCGAAAAACTCTCGACATTTGTGCCATGGCGGCCATTTTGTGACATGATTGCGCAATCACTGTTTTCCTGAACAACACCTATTTTAAACTTCTTCTTAAGTTCTACCACTGGGATTAAGCTGAAACTTGGCTGAAATGATCCTGAGATAGTCCTGACCAAGTGTTGTTATTTTTCGGGTCGGTCCGAAATCCAAGATGGCCGCCAGAGCTGCCATCTTGAAAAACACATTTTAAACTTCTTCTCAAGTTCTACCAGTGGGATTAAGATGAAAATGGCTGAAATGATCCTGAGATGGTCCTGACCAAGTGTTGTTATTTTTTGGGTTGGTCCAAAATCCAAGATGGCCGCCAGAGCCGCCATCTTGAAAAACACATTTCCAAATTTCTCTCAAGTTTCACCTGTGGGATTAAGCTGAAACTTGGCTGAAATTATCCTGAGATGGTCCTGACCATGAGTTGTTACTTTTCGGTCGGTTCGAAATCCAAGATGGCCGCCATCTTACAAAACACATTTCCAACTTCTTCTCAAGTTCTACCTGTGGGATTAAGCTAAAACTTGGCTGAAGTGATTCTGAGATTGTCCTGACCAAGTGTTGTTATTTTTCAGGTTGGTCGGAAATCCAAGATGGCCTTCAGAGCCGCCATCTTGAAAAACACATTTCAAACTTCTTCTCAAGTTCTACCTGTGTGATTAAGCTGAAACTTGGCTGACATGATCCTGAGATGGTCCTGATCAAGTATTGTTACTTTTTGGGTCGGTCCGAAATCCAAGATGGCTGCCAGAGCCGCAATCTTGAAAAACACGTTTCCAACTTCTTATCAAGTTCTTCAACTGGGATTAAGCTGAAAATTGGCTGAAATGATCCTGAGATGGTCCTGACCAAGTGTTGTTACATTTCGGGTTGGTCCAAAATCCAAGATGGCCGCCAGATTCGCCATCTTGAAAAACAAAATTGCCGTCCGTAAACTTTTCACATTTTAAACTTCTTCTCAAGTTCAACTCCTTCTTTCTGTACACATGCGCAGTACATTATAACTAAAGTGTGTTCGGTTGAACTCTAGTAGACTACAGTAACTATAGTCGGCAATCGAACTCGCCCATTGTCACAAATCTAAGATGGCCGCCACATATGTCATTCTGAACTTCTCAAGTTCTACCAGTGACATTGAGCTGAACCTTGCAAAAATTATCCTCAGATAGTCCCAACCAAATGTTATTTATCGGGTCCGTCAGACATCCAAGATGGCTGCCACAGCCCCCATTTCGAATACACATTTAAAACTTTTCATAGAAAAATGATGCCCAGATAGTCCCAACCAAATGTTGTTATTTCTCCAGTCCGTCAGAGATCCAAGATGGCTGCAACAGCCCCCATTTTGCATCCACATCTAACACTTTCCATGATCTGAAACTTGCCTAAAATGATTCTGACCAAATGTTATTTTTCGCACTGTTCCGAAGAAATCCATGATCATCACCATCTTGAAAACCACATTTGTGTGGCATATTGTTACATGATTGTATTACTAATTCCTAGAGGAGAGGAATTTATATAAGCTATTAGCTTGTTTTCCAATCCTCACTATTTGTATAATTTCTATATATGTAATATACATGTAAACTGATGGAAATAAAATATTGTTTAAACTAATTCCATAATGGTATCACAATTGGTAGTCAGATGACCGTTAAGGCCCTTGGGCCTCTTGTTATATATACAAAAAGTGTACTTGATTATTTTGGCTCGCCACTTAAAAGTAACATTGATGTTGTAAGATTGACCCCTGTTCCCCATCCAATCTGAAAAGTTCAAGATTTGGATTCTAATTCCTTTGTCAACACCTATGTGTTTTGTAGATCCAGAGACTGTATGGTAAATACTTGAGGGCAGAAAGTTTCCGGAAGGCACTAGTCTACCAGAAGAAGTATTTGTTGCTGCTGCTGGGCGGTTTCCAAGACTGCGAGGAAACAACTCTTGCCATGCTTGCCCAGATGGGGGCGTATCCTTCCCTAGAAGATGTTAGTCGACATCAACACCGGCGACGCCCATACAATATATTTCGAAGTGCAGCAAAAGTGGTGGTCGCTATCACAAGGTGTGTAACATTTCTTACTGTTTCCTTACTTCCTTCCAACAATATAAAACATTGTCACTATCACAAGGTCTGTTTGTACTGTTTCCTTACTTCCTTCCAACAATATAAAACATTGTCACTATCACAAGGTCTGTTTGTACTGTTTCCTTAATTCCTTCCAACAATATAAAACACTGTCACTATCACAAGGTCTGTTTGTACTGTTTCCTTAAACCCTTCCAACAATATAAAACATTGTCACTATCACAAGGTCTGTTTGTACTGTTTCCTTACTTCCTTCCAACAATATAAAACATTGTCACTATCACAAGGTGTGTTTATACTGTTTCCTTACTTCCTTCCAACAATATAAAACATTGTCACTATCACAAGGTCTGTTTATACTGTTTCCTTAATTCCTTCCAACAATATAAAAACATTGTCACTATCACAAGGTCTGTTTATACTGTTTCCTTAATTCCTTCCAACAATATAAAACATTGTCACTATCACAAGGTCTGTTTGTACTGTTTCCTTACTTCCTTCCAACGATATAAAACATTGTCACTTTCACAAGGTCTGTTTGTACTGTTTCCTTACTTCCTTCCAACAATATAAAACATTGTCACTATCACAAGGTCTGTTTGTACTGTTTCCTTACTTCCTTCCTACGATATAAAACATTGTCACTATCACAAGGTGTGTAACATTTTGTACTGTTTCCTTACTTCCTTCCAACAATATAAAACATTGTCACTATCACAAGGTCTGTTTGTACTGTTTCCTTAATTCCTTCCAACGATATAAAACACTGTCACTATCACAAGGTCTGTTTGTACTGTTTCCTTAATTCCTTCCAACAATATAAAACATTGTCACTATCACAAGGTCTGTTTGTACTGTTTCCTTACTTCCTTCCAACAATATAAAACATTGTCACTATCACAAGGTCTGTTTGTACTGTTTCCTTAATTCCTTCCAACAATATAAAACATTGTCACTATCACAAGGTCTGTTTGTACTGTTTCCTTACTTCCTTCCAACAATATAAAACATTGTCACTATCACAAGGTCTGTTTGTACTGTTTCCTTACTTCCTTCCAACAATATAAAACATTGTCACTATCACAAGGTCTGTTTATACTGTTTCCTTACTTCCTTAAAACGATATAAAACATTGTCACTTTCACAAGGTCTGTTTGTACTGTTTCCTTACTTCCTTCCAACAATATAAAACATTGTCACTATCACAAGGTCTGTTTGTACTGTTTCCTGACTTCCTTCCAACAATATAAAACATTGTCACTCGGAAAGTATGCAGTATCCTACACTGATCTACACTGATCTACACTGATCTACACAGATCTACACTGATCTACACAGATCTGCACTGATCTACACAGATCTACACTGATCCTGATCTACACTGATCTACACAGATCTACACTGATCTACACAGATCTACACTGATCTACACAGATCTACACAGATCTACACAGATCTACACTGATCTACACAGATCTACACAGATCTACACTGATCTACACAGATCTACACTGATCTACACAGATCTACACAGATCTACACTGATCTACACTGATCTACACTGATCTACACAGATCTACACTGATCTACACTGATCTACACAGATCTACACTGATCTACACAGATCTACACAGATCTACACTGATCTGCACAGATCTACACTGATCTACACTGATCTACACAGATCTACACTGATCTACACTGATCTACACTGATCTACACAGATCTACACTGATCTACACAGATCTCCACTGATCTACACTGATCTACACAGATCTACACTTATCTACACTGATCTACACAGATATTAATACATCTTCGACTTTGTATATTTAGGATGAAGTACCTTGTGAAGAAATGGCGACGGGCAACAAGGGTTGGATCTCCAGTAGTCGGTGGCTCCGTCAACACACAGCAAGGTGGATAACTCTTCTCATTATTTATTGCTATGAATAGAAAAAATGAAAATTTTTCCAATATTTCAAATCTGGATATGATTAAGAAAAAATCCATAAAAATGTTATGTTCATGTTTTGTGTCAATTATCACTGCAGGATGAATATTTGTGTTTAATGACCTATTGTAACTTTGTCTCCTGTAAGTTTTACAAAATTGAAAGAAATTTTACTTCACACCGGTTTTTGTCTAGTGTATATTTCTTACCTAAAACCAGTGAGACAGGTGCCTGATGATAATTTGTTTAGCTGTGGTGTCCATATTTTTGTAATATGTGAAGTTCTTGTTTCTTTCATTTCAGCCTACATGCCATCTGACAGTAGTTTTTCACCCCCAAGGGTCACAGGTGGGCGGAGTTTCTCGCCTCCTAGAATAAATGGATCACCTCCATATAACTCTGGCATGTTTGTGGCACGCCCTTCCCGAGTCACATTTTCAGCCTCCTCACCTCCCGGGGACTCCGACTCCCCATCCTCCTATCAGCCTATAGCCTCACGCCCTCCAGTAGCTGTAGGGTCAACACCTCCAACAAAGGACTACAGTCTCACTCGACACATCGCCTCCCGCGACCCTAACTCCGGGGCTAGAAGGTGAGCGTGTACATTTTCTCTACCATTAATAGGCCAGACATAGAAAAGTTAATCTTAGTAAAGTTACTAGACAATCTTACTTTGTCAACAAGTAGTGGTGTTGTGTTTAAGGGTATGAGCACCTTAATATAAAATGTATCTTCATTTCAAAAGAGTTCCACGATAATGCAGCTATTATAAAATATTCCCTCACAATCAACTTTTTGATATTCAAATTTATAAGTTTTTAAGTATGATGAACATGATTATGTAAGTTATTAAGAATTATCTGAAACTTTGATTGTGTTGCAGAGTATTGTCCCACCATTTAGACTTCATGCATCTTTTCTGCATTATTACATATTTCATTTTTTCAGAAAACTATTGCCTTCATCCCATAAAATGAAATCTAGCCCGCATGAAAACCAAGGTGCCACATCATGCCAATCTGAACAACCTAAAGAGGCTCTCCACGATGACTACATCAAACGCCTGGAGAGCCTACAGAAAACACTCACCAGTATGAGTAGCTCAGGTACGCCACGCCGCGGCTCATCCTCTCCTTATCACTGACATACCAGTCATGCTGTACCTTATATATCATTGTCATATCAATGTACTACATTATTTAGTATTGTATCGTACATCAATAATCTATTGACATGTACAAGGTCATCAAACATGACAAGTAATAGCTGATTTAATTGGTTTAAAAGACAGTCTAGGGTCACTGACAGGGTTGGATTGGTGGATTAGACAGCCTGGGGTCACTGAGAGGGTTGGATTGGTGGATTAGACAGCCCAGGGTCACTGAGAGGGTTGGATTGGTGGATTAGACAGCCCAGGGTCACTGGGAGGGTTTGATTGGTGGATTAGACAGCCCAGGGTCACTGAGAGGGTTGGATTGGTGGATTAGACAGCCCAGGGTCACTGAAAGGGTTGGATTGGTGGATTAGATATGCCCTACAACTGCTATTACATGCCCTTCAACGCCTCCTTGTTATTAATGGCATGACTGTCAGATATAACGTATAATAAATAAACATACATTTATATAACGCTTGAACTATTTGTAAAATTACTCTAAATTGTATAAGTATCATATACACACCAACTCAGTAGAGAGGAGTACCCGGTGGAGTTTGTACTGTATTATGTTTTGTGTATTTGCAGGTTGAGCTACTGGGTAATACTGTTTTCTGTGCTAACTTGTGTGTGTGTACTAACATTGCAGCCTGTTTGATATTTTAGATAACGAATCAGACTTGTGGTAATCAGCAGGTAAACTTTCTGCTAATACCTCCCCTATCCCTGAAGACTGTAAAGTCACAGACAATTTTATATTTTTTGTTTATTTACAATTACTTTTCATCTTTATTGATACCTTGTGAAGACTCCTGTGGGAGGTATTGGTGTATGTCAAGGTTTTAAGTGAAATCTTACATCAGCAGTGTTGATGCATGAAAATAATTATAATCATGTGGGACCCAGGCTGGTGATGGTTATATTTTATATCATGTCAGTCCAAATGTAAAGATCTGATTTTCCGTTTAAAAATATTGTATTGTTTTTAAATTGGACAATCTGCAGATTAAATTGAATCAGATTTGATGCCACAACTGTAGCATACAGTTTCCTCAATTCTCTAATTCTGATTTTCATTTGAAGATGTACTTTTTAGCACCTAACACTGCCATGTTTACTATGAAATGTCTTATGTCAATGGTATTTTATAAAAGGTGAAATAATATAACTATGTAGAAACCCAAGATCGTCAACACCTCAGTACTGATATAAAGCTTTGAAATAGATCTTGCAAGTTTCGCTTAACACATATATCATTGGTGAGTTGCATGTTTTGGTTTTGGCAAAAATTACAAAATTAACCTGTGTAGTATGTCACTAGAATGGTGAAGTGCTGTGTAGTATGTCACTAGAATGGTGAAGTGCTATGTAGTATGTCACTAGAATGGTGAAGTGCTGTGTAGTATGTCACTAGAATGGTGAAGTGCATGTTTAGTATGTCACTAGAATGGTGAAGTGCATGTTTAGTTTGTGGTAGATGGTATTAGAACTGACTGTTTGTTCTGTAAACCAGTGTGAACCAGCTATGTTGGAGACATCATTCCTGAAGCCAACCTGGACTGTTGTTGATAGAATGGTACTTGTCTACCTGTTTGTGAAACAGAGTTGCCACGAAGTCAACTTAAAACGTGGAAATGCCAAACAAGTCTCTGGTGCCATGATTGTAAACATGATTCAGTTCATGTTAACAGGATAAATGTATATTTATACTGATTGCTATACATATTCATTATGAACAGCTGAATATTTCATATCCATGGAGGAAGTGAATAGATTGCATTGTAGGTCACAATGGCTCATCTTTATTGTTAAGATGACATATACTCAAACATTCGTGACAGCTTCTGGATCATGATGACCAGAAGTGTTTTTCATGTGATCATATTTTATGCATTTTTATAAAAGTGTTTGTAGAATGATAACTGATTGAGGCATATTTAAACAACCTACAATGTATAAGTAGTATTTGTAGAATGATAACCGATTGAGGCATATTTAAAAGTCTACAATGTATAATTAAGGCATATTCAAACAACCTACAATGTATAAGTAGTGTTTGTAGAATGATAACTGATCAAGACATATTTAAAAACCTACAATGTATAAGTAATGTTTGTAGAATGATAACTGATCAAGACATATTTAAAACCTACAATGTACAAGTAGTGTTTGTAGAATGATAACTGATTAAGGCATATTAAAACGACCTACAATGTATTATTAAGGCATATTTAAACAACCTACAATGTATTATTAAGACATATTTAAACAACCTACAATGTATTATTAAGGCATATTTAAACAACTTACAATGTATTATTAAGGCATATTTAAACAACCTACAATGTGTATGTAGTGCTGTATTCGATGATGGCGCCTGTGAATTGAACTTAAGTGTTTGGTTCCTCACAATTTATCTGTGATTTATTTTAGACTAGTCAATATTACAAAGCTGCGGTCTATGGCCGAAATTTTGATCTGACAATGGATCTTCGTGAATCTAGCCACTTTCACTTACTTCAATATTCTATAAAGTTTTCGAATCACTGGCGTCTTAATTCATGAGTTCCATTGTACAGGTACAGGAAGTTCAGTCATTAACAGTTACTTATATGTATGCATTTATCTGCTCATCATTGCCACAGCGCGGTGTTATACTCACCTTGTATCCTGATGAAGCTGTATATCATTTGTTCGATAGAGGAAATTGCCATGTCGTTAGTGATGAAGAAGGGACCACGTCTTGAATTTCAGTAAGGGTGTAGTATTCATTGTAATGTGATATATTCCCCCTGTACTAATACTTATACATTTGAGGACACATAGGAATATTGGTGCTCGCCTGACAACTGGCTGACCATGAAAGTTTTAGGGAAAACCACATTAGTGTGCAAAATCGTGAAAGCAAGTGCTCACAATTATTTCATGTTGTACATAGAGTTCATCATCATCATAAATATCCATCAGAGTAAAACTGTACAGTTGATGGTGAGCCAAGTTTTTCTGTATGATAAAGTAAGGCTTCTGCGAGTTAGTTGATGGGTTAATTTGGGGTTTTAAAACTTGCTAAAGAATGTCTCTTTTAAATGCAAATTTACAAGGAGTTGCTTTATGTAATTATGCATGCATGTATATATGTTTTCTCGTGAGGAGCTTGTGAAATGAGTTTACGATGTCAGTTGTGTACCCCGGTTTGATACCTATCTTACCGTCCATTATTTGCAAATGCATTATATTTTGTTATTTATTTGCCACAGAAAATAATCCTACAAACGTGTTACTACACAATTTTTAAATTAAACGAGATCGAATATTAGATCGTCTTTCATAATTTATTTAGATTTGTTCCATTGAATTGGAGAAAAAAGTAGGGAAAAAATCAAAGAACATGTATTTGTTCTTCACCAATTTATGAAAATGTGATGAAATTTAGATTTTTACATCTCATAATCTGATAAAATAATAATTCATGAAACTTTTGCTTGTCTGGCATCTGTTCTCTTTATAAAATATGTAGGAATTAACCTGTTGAAATCATGAAAAAGAAGTGTTAGTTGTAGCCAAAATCAACGTTGTACTTAATCCTTTTGCCAACTTTATTTCTGTGCAAATAATTTGTGCAACCTCTTCATTTTTATGAAAATGATTCAGTATTCGATGCCTCATTTTATGTAAAACATTTTTTTTTTTTTGTAATTTTCTTACGCAATTTTTTTTGTATTTGAAGTTTAACTGAAATATACATTTGATATTTACGTGCTACATGCAATATGCATTTTTCGCTGTTTATGACAGATTGAGTAGCAGACTAGGGTGTAGATAAGTTATAATTGTGGCCGATACTCATCATGCCTTATATCAAATGGTCATATATGAATCTTTAAACATGTTTATGACATCATTTAATGTAATTACAAATGTAGAATGAAAGGATTGATATTTTGGTTTTATTAAATACACTAGTAACTATTGAAAATGAAATCCACGAATGACATTTGATTTTTTTATTTCAACTTTGAAGTAATTATGGTAAAATTTCATAAAAGAAGCAATTGTTATTTTGTTTTGTGTTTCGAAACGTTTACCGTGATTGATTTGAACAAATATATGCAATGATAATTGAGTGTATGCATGTTATTTGGGTGATAACCGAGGGTGGATGAGTCAACTGTTTCATATATCATGTTCTTAATATGTTATTATTCCTAATGAAGGGAACAATTCAGATTACAAAATAAATTATTTTGATATCAAATCAACAATGATTTTTTTTGTTGTTTTCTTGTCAATCGACTACACATATAAATTTTCAATCATCCTCTCCCTTCATCAAGTCTAGACGTAAAGGATGGGTGTCTAAAAGGCTTTTTCGGGCCACGGTAAATTCGGATTTTCACCACCTCAATGTGATAAGGGATGTCTTATTGTATTGCATGTGCAATAACAAAGGTAAATGTTTGACTGCAAGTGTGTTTTGGGGGGTACAGTGTACCAAAAAACTAGAGTAAATTACAAATATAATGTATTGTTATCAAAAATATAGACAGAATCCCGAAACGCCAACAAAACCATTCGAAATCGATTAAACTAGGGACAAAAAATGAACAAAGGAAATATTTATATATAGACCTTTGTAAACAAGAGAATCAGACCAGGAGTTCCCTTAGAGTAAGCGTCTTCTGCATCATCGAAGACACCCTCCATGTAAATCTTGGCCACATCTAAGTCCCTGAAGTGAAAGCCGAGTCTTCAATAACAACAGGTAAGCACACTAATGAACATATTCAAAAACGTCCACCTTCATATCATACTAGGATACAAAATATTTCTCATTGAGTCAAAGATGGCGCTCATAGATCTCGTCAACCTAGATCTCCCGAATCCCTGTATTGAAAGTTTGTCAGCAATGCCATCTTTAACGAAAATTACTATTTAGAGCAAGCCCCGGAATAACGAATCAACTGCTACATGTAAAACGCCATATGTTGGAAAAGCATGGATGTTACAATCAAGTAAGGACAAGTTGGGATAGGGGAATTGAAAATCGTCACGTTTATCATATAGCTAAGTAGTCGGCTGTCCATGTTGGACATAGTTTAGGTAGAGATCGAGATAGATAATGAGCTTTAAAATAAAAAGTGATATTTCTGCTTTTGAATACATACATAATCTAAACGGGCATATATAAAAGGATGAAAAATGACGAAAGATCTCTTATCGGAAACGGAGGATTAAGCCAGGGTAGAGTTTTAGGTCATTTTCAAGTGAAATTTTTTTTTTCTCGATGTATTCCTTTCTAATTTATATTTTGAGCAGAAATTTACTAGTTTATCTATTTGAATCAGCTTGCTTAATCTCAGACCATTTCATAATTACTCGTTTCCCATTTTGTTAAATTACATTAACCATGCCATTCGTATGTGTCCGTTGTAAAAAGAGGTTCTACACTGCAAATATTTCCAAGATATATGATGAACATTTTTTGAGCTATCTGAAAGAAAAAGTGTCAAATGAGCTATACATGATCAATATCATTTTTAGAAAGGGGGATAGTAATTAGGAAATTATTTTGTTTGCTGCTTGAAATGAATCTGACAAATGAACCGTATGAAATACAAAATTATCTTTTACTTGTTAACATTCACTTTAAAGGGCAGCTGTAGATTTGCATATGCACCTATCTTTTATTAACATTATAGAGCCAGTTTAAGATGCAAACCTTCATAAAGACTGGTACTATAAGGGTTAGGGTTAATTTTAACAGATGTTTTCTAAGTTGGGGGAATTTGAAAGAAAAATCAGAGAATACCAAAGCGTCAACAAAACCATAATCCGATCCAAAATCGATTAAACTAGAGGCAAAATATGAACAAAGGAAAGATTTACATGGAGACCCTCGTAAAAGTACAACAGAATAAGACCAGGGCCCGTATTCATGAAACTGTTCTCGTGCTCAAGCATGGATTCTGTGCTCAAGCCAGCTTTCTTGAAACTCACCTGAATCGTGTTGAAGAGTCAAAAAGTCATTGTAAATATTGAAAACAGCTTTCGACTTCATGCCTCTTCAACATTTTACCAAAACTTTGATAAAATTAGATTGTTTAAATAATTTATAGCAATAACAAGAAATAAGGCTTGAGCATAGAATCCATGCTTGAGCATGAGAATGGTTTCATGAATACGGGCCCAGGTGATCAGGAAGAGTAAGCGTCTTTTGGATTCAATGTCAATCACACTAATTATCAAACTCAAAAACGTCCATCTTCATAGCACACAACGATACAGAATATTTCTCAATGAGATCAAGATGGCGACCCCAAAATTTGCTTAGTCTTCATCAAACTGCATCTCTCGAATCTCTGTGCCGTAAGTTTGTTCGTCAGCAGATGACATTTATCACGAACATCTCTATATTCATAGCAAGCCCTACAATAACGAATCAAATGCGACATTTAAACACCGTAGGATGGAGGAGCAGGGATGTTACTATCAAGAAAGAGACCATGCACGATCGGAAAATCGAAATTGTCACGTTTATCATATAGCTTAGTAGTAAGTTGCCTGTGTTGGTCATAGTTAAAGTAAAGATCGAGGTAAGCAGCTGATGAAGGAGGGTATGTTAATTAAAAATTTTGTCTTTAATCTCAAGTTCAGTAGGGTATATACGATCAACTAGGTCAGCAAAATTCATGTTGTTTTATAGACAACACATCGTCGATATAACTGAAAGTGAAATTGAGAGATTTGGCAAGGTGTTTGTTACCCGTACTTATAAGCCGTTCGACAAATTCAGCCTCGTATGAAAACAAAAACAAGTCAGCCAAAAGTTGTGCACAGTTAGTATCCATTGGAATGCCAACATTCTGTTGGAAAATCTTTCCTCCGAACTCAACAAAGATATCGTCAACCAGTAATTCAATCATTCGTACTATATCTTCCTCAGTATATTTCAACCTAGCTTTTGTTTTGTTTTTTACAACGTATGCTTCAAGATAGCTCACAACCATGTATTAATTTGTATCGTCGTTCACTTTTCTTGGAAAAGAAAACTCTCATAATGGGAGACCGAAGACGTTCTTTCAGTTTGGTATGTGGTATGGTAGTGTACGGAGTGGAAAAATCAAATATTTTGATGGACGAAAAATGTTTGAGAAGGGGGTGCTCAAGACTGATTAGAAGATCTTTTGAGTTTTTCAAAATTCACATGCCATTAATGCCACTTGAAATTCTTAATCGATCTTTCTTGCATTTCATTTGTGGGTTCCCCTTGTTGTGCCCTTTTGATTTGGAACTAATTAGAGAAACAAAATCTTGGATTTTAAAATTGAAAGTTTGTAATCCTAGGAACACTAAATGAATCTTTCTCAAATTTCATATGTATGTTCCCCTTGATGCCTTGTGCCCTTTTGATTTTGGGGCTGATCAGAAAAAAGACATGGCTGAAAGGCGGCCGTTTAGCATTTTGACATTGAAAGTTTGTTATCGCTATTTCATGAGTATGTGATGGATCTTTCTCAAATTACATATAAAGGTTCCACTTGGTCCTCATAGTTGTGCTATTTTGTTTTTGGGAATGATTAGAAGAAAACAAATTGCTAATGGGTACCATCTCTCAATTAATAATGCCCCTTCTTAAGAAGAACTGTTAAATTTCATAAAACTACATTTAAATGCATGTAAGAGAAAAGACCGGAAAGAATCCAACTTTTTATGAACAAATGAAGATTGTCTATGGTGGGCGCCAATATCCATCTGGGATCTCGTTTGTTTTTAAATTACTGTAGTAACTCTTGATGGTAAGAAAATAAATCATGACCTGAAACTCCTTAGGTAATGTGCACATACAGTACCGTGCCAAAAGTTGACTCAAATGAGTAATCTTGTAATTTTCAATTCAAAATATAAATTAGAAAGAAAGGTGTTTAAAAAAATCTCCTTAAACACCCCCTGACTTATTCACTAAACACCCCTTGACTTATTCATTAAACACCCCCTGACTTATTCATTAAACACCCCCTGACTTAATCCTTAAACACCCCCTGACTTATTCATTAAACACCCCCTGACTTAATCATTAAACACCCCCTGACTTATCCATTTAACACCCCCTGACTTAATCCTTTAACACCCCCTGACTTAATCACTAAACACCCCTTGACTTATTCATTAAACACCCCCTGACTTATTCATTAAACACCCCCTGACTTAATCCTTAAACACCCCCTGACTTATTCATTAAACACCCCCTGACTTAATCATTAAAACCCCCCTGACTTATTCATTAAACACCCCCTGATTTATTCAGTAAACACCCCTGACTTAATCATTAAAAACCCCCTGACTTATTCATTAAACACCCCCTGACTTATTCAGTAAACACCCCTGACTTAATCATTAAACACCCCCTGACTTATTCATTAAACACCCCCTGACTTAATCATTAAACACTCCCTGACTTAATCCTTCAACACCCCCTGACTTATTCATTAAACACCCCCCCGACTTAATCCTTAAACACCCCCTGACTTAATCATTAAACACCCCCTGACTTATTCATTAAACACCCCCTGACTTATTCATTAAACACCCCCTGACTTATTCATTAAACACCCCCTGACTTATTCATTAAACACCCCCTGACTTAATCATTAAACACCCCCTGACTTAATCATTAAACACCCCCTGACTTAATCATTAAACACCCCCTGACTTAATCATTAAACACCCCCTGAAATATATTCATTAAACACCCCCTGACTTATCCTTCGTTTTCTATAAAAGATCTGTAAGTAACGAATGTCGTTTTGTCGTTCTTTTCCGTATGTCTGTTTCGATTATACTTGTTATGAAAAGCAGAAACTGTATTTGGGGTGGGGGGTTAAAGCTCATTTTGAAAACAATACATTATATTTGTGATTTACTATTCCCTTTCCCTTAAATATGCAAAATCTAGTAAAAGTTTAGGTGTGAAAGGAATCACAAAATAACACCTATCGCGAAAAATAAACAACTAACGTGTGTGGTGTAGCTGAAGAGAACGCCGGTAATCTATAAGCTGAAGTGAACACCGGTAATCTATAAGCTGAAGTGAACACCGGTAATCTATAAGCTGAAGTGAACACCGGTAATCTATAAGCTGAAGTGAACACCGGTAATCTATAAGCTGAAGTGAACACCGGTTATCTATAAGCTGAAGTGAACACCGGTAATCTATAAGCTGAAGTGAACACCGGTAATCTATAAGCTGAAGTGAACACCGGTAATCTATAAGCTGAAGAGAACACCGGTAATCTATAAGCTGAAGAGAACACCGGTAATCTATAAGCTGAAGTGAACACCGGTAATCTATAAGCTGAAGTGAACACCGGTAATCTATAAGCTGAAGTGAACACCGGTAAGCTATAAGCTGAAGTGAACACCGGTAAGCTATAAGCTGAAGTGAACACCGGTAAGCTGTAAGCTGAAGTGAACGCCGGTAATCTATAAGCTGAAGTGAACACCGGTAATCTATAAGCTGAAGTGAACACCGGTAATCTATAAGCTGAAAATCAGCACATAATCACAAAACATACAATACTTCATGTCAAAGTACAAACATATAAAATATAATTATAATATATTAAGTATAATATTATATAAAATATAATACTAGCAACACAACACAAAAAGAGTTCACGCGACAAATAAAAATATGGTTTGCGAGAACATGTTGGTTCACGAATACATACATAGTTTTTAATATGAAGATGCAAAGCACTTATATACAATACCATTACGCATATTCGTGTAATCCGAATCAGAGAGTCGTAATACAGTCATGTACTTAAAGGGGCATCCCGCGAAAGCCTGAATGCCAGTTCTTCGATGAACATGGTGTCTGCACCACTTATTATAATTTCTTGCTATTCCAGTATTCAAAGTCCGCTCAAAATGTCTATATTGGCCACTTGCAAAATCGCATTCCTCGGGAAAGCCCCGATAAAAATAGCGGTGATGGCGCAACGTGACATACAAGCTTGTTGCAAGTCGCTTGACACGTTTGATTGGGGAGGCCATACGAGAGGGGACGCGTAATGTATACGGCTGATGAAACGGAGACAAAGTTATTGAATCACATTCATATTAATAATCAGACATTAATTGCACACTTACAGATATTCAAATAAAGAAATATTTGTCGGCACATCGGCATCATTTATCGACACTAGGAATTATGTATATAATATATATATACCTGAGCGAGACCGGTACACATGGGTACGGAATACAGCCATGGTACAAACCTTAATTTATGTAAAAGATAATATTCACGAACCCAACTTTTCAGGTGATTTCATAAAATGTATGTAGCATGCATTGGAAAGTACGAAAATAAAATGACATGAAATGTTTCCGATTTTTTTTTACAACTCAATATTTTGAGGATTTTTTTTTCAAACTATCTATAGATATATACCATGTACATTAATATTCATTTAAAATCTATCCAACTTTCAGAGTCTTCACACGTTAATACGTATCACGGAATGCGAATATTAAGTCCATACACTCATATAACGCACCACACCCTAAGCATGACTACATGTATATCTGATTTGGAACTGTTGAAACACTTATAACTACCCGTTATGAATATGGTTTGACAATTCCGCTTTCTTTTTACATTTTTTTTGTCCTCTTGTAAAGGGACGTTGACCTTTTAAAAAAAGCCTGCAGGAATGTAATATACATATATCATATGTATATGTTGTATAAATTTGTTTTTTTTTCTCTCGTTATGTATATATTTTCGGATCAAATTCAATACCGGGGTCGCAACCCAATGATATTTGTACCTTCACTAATTTATAGATTAAGTATGAATATCAACTTTTTTTTAAGCGTGAAAAACCTATTTTTTATACCTTTTGTCCAAATTGAAGCCGTATGTACCTCGGTTGCACGTCCCGTTTTACAACGTAATCAAACGACTTTTTCTGTTACGGTATATATTGTATTTGAAAAGGTCTTTCTATCCAGCAATAACATTAAATCATACTGTTTCACTGGAACATGAAGTATTATAAAGGGAATCTTATAAAACACACTTAAAATTACACACGCATTTTATGCTACAGAAGACTGAGACAGTTTCCCCTTGGGTAGCCCCAAAACCAAATCAAAGCTTTATTTGAGCATGTTACCGTTACGCAAAAGAAATATGTAACATACACACAATAGAGCAGGTAGTTTCTCCTTTGAATACTTCCCATCTCTCAATATGATTCCGTAACGCAGTCTTGCGTTATATTTTGACCGTTCGGCAACTTTTCGCTTTGTAGTTAGGCCTTATCGCCATGTAACGGTAATACCAGTAAGAGTGTTTACAATGGAAACGACGCTCGCTGCGCATGCGTTGGTAGGTGGAAATCCCAAGCCGGGCGTCTGGCTAGACTGTTTGGAATTTCACTAGTTATTTTGAAATTATTTATTTTATGAATACATATCAGCAAAATCCGATCGTCGTAGTCCATAAGAATACCCACTCGATATGTGTATGTAATATTTTGAAGAAAAAAATATGAAAAACTAACCCTAACCCTAACTTTCGCGGGATGCCCCTTTAAATCCGTGAGCTTCCTTGGTCTATGTCCTTTATCAGGTCTTTGCCCTGTACTGCACCCAATGGGGACTTTGAGCGGCCCCATACTTATTTTTGTTTAGGTCTCCAGCTAAGAAATTAGCCACTGTTTTGTCAAGATTTGGGTCCAAGAAGGTTCGTGTTGTGGATAAATCATTCCAAAGTACAAATGTACGCAGCTGCTGTGTATGTCGTTCGTGGTGGAGACCCTGATGTGCCGATTAAAAGACATGTGGGATACAAAAACAAAAGGTTTTTTGTCATTAAAATGTAAAATGTTCCTCAATCTGATGTTTCCCAGAGGAAATACACTAGATATTCATTTGTTTCTAGTGCAACCATTAAACATGTTTGTTACAAATGTTCAGAGAATACCGTAGCGTCAACAAAATCATAATTCGAACTCAATATCGATTAAACTAGGGGCAAAATAGGAACAAAGGGAAGATTAGATCAAGAGTTTACTTTTTACTTCTATAGCATCTAATATAACTGACTCTGACTTACCTGAATTACCTCCCTTATGTCCATTTGAGCTCTCTGAAATAATCATAACTGAACAAGATATCATTGATCAATTTAACATTCTTAATATTAACAAGCCAGCTGGCCCTGATGATATCTTACCTCGGATAATTTAAAAATTTGTCAATCTCATTACTTTATCCTCTCAAGTTATTGTTTAACAGAACTCTATCACAAGGTGAAATTCCTACTATTCTAAACTCTGCAAATGTAAATGCTTTATACAAAGGCAAAGGAGATGTCAATGATCTCAATAACTATAGACCTATTGCCATAACTTCTATTTTCATAAAAATGTTGGAAAAAAATATTTTTAAGTATACCTATAATTATATTTTTGAACATAATCTGCTAAGTGAAAACAAATCAGGATTTCAACCTCGTGACTCAACTGTTAATCAACTTGTTGATATTTTTAATACCATTAGTTCTAATTTAGACAAAGGTAAAGACTTACGCTTTGTTTTCTGTGATATAAGTAAAGCTTTTGACAGGGTTTGGCATTTAGGTCTTTTGTATAAACTTGAACAAATTGGTATTAAAGGAAAATTATTGGAGTGGTTTAAAGCTGAAAACAAAGTGTAATAGTGAACGGCTATCAATCATCTACTAAACCTATTATTGCTGGAGTGCCTCAAGGATCTGTTCTTGGACCTTTTCTATTTCTTTTATTTATTAATGATATAACATCTGATGTAACTTCTCATATTAAACTGTTTGCAGATGATACTTCACTTTATGTTATTGTAGATGGTGATGAAGACTTAAATATACCTGCGGATATACTAAATGAAGACCTTTCATCAATCTCTGCTTGGGCTAATCAATGGCAAATTCTTTTTAATCCAAATAAAACAGTTGCACTAACACTTACTCGTAAGCTTTCTAATCCTCACCCCCCTCTCTACTTTAATAACCATATTATAACACAGCATGACTGCCACAAACATTTAGGACTAACATTTAATAAAAAAGGTACCTAGTCCAATCATATTAATAACATTTATGAACAAACTTCCTCTAGATTGAATATACTGAGAATTCTAAAATATAAAGTAGATAAAACACATTAAAAACAATATACATATCTTACATTAGGCCAATTTTAGAATATGGAGACATAGTATGGGATAATTGCACTAAAAATGAATCTGTCTTACTAGAATCTATCTAAATTGAAGCTATGAAGATAATAACTGGATTAAGGAAAGGAACATCACACCACATATTATATTCTGAAACACAACTTGAAACATTGCAAACAAGAAGACATAATCATAAACTTACACTTATGTTTAAAATTATTAATAACTATTCTCCTACATATCTCTATAACATCATACAACCATTCCTTAATACAAATACATTTTATCCAATTAGAAATGAAAGAATCTTTAATGTACCTATTGCTAGAACTAATAATTATAAAATTCGTTTTTTTCCATCTACTATGAATAACTGGAACTCTCTTGATGACTCTATAAGAAATTCTGATTCAATCTCTAGCTTTAAATCAAAACTAAAAAAAGTATTCCCTATAACTATTTCTAAAATGTTTGATAATTGTAATCCTAGAAATCTAAATATTATTTTATGCCAATTGAGGAATAATGCCAGTGATTTAAATTATGATAGATTGATTGATCATTTGGTTGATGATGGTTCCTGTGCATGTAGTTATTTTATGGAAAATTCAATTCATTTTTTCTTTCACTGTCCTAACTATAGAAATGAAAGACATCATATTGTTTCTATATATGATCTTTTAGGTTATGTTAATTGAGATGTTATATTGAATGGAGTAGTTGGTATGTCTGATGAAATTAATTTAACCATACTTAAACATACTAGCTCATATATAAGAATCACTAAAAGATTCTCAATATATAAATAGTTTATAATATGGCAGTTCTAAACAATATAATTTACTTAATTAATAAACTTGTGAGAGTGAGTGAGAATGTGGTCTTGAATCGATTAAAAAAACATACTGCTTCTTTCCTACTTAACAACTAATTACAATATTCTGTTCATGTATATATATATATTAGGATACCGGTTATTTGTTTGGAAAATACTAATATAGGCTTAGCCTGTTGTCTAATCCATTTATTGATACAGATGTTTACTAATTCTTTTGTTTTTCTTGTTAATTTGTTTAATGTATCAATAATAAAATATTTTGAAATTGAGATCAAGAGTTTTGGAGAAGTAAGCGTCTTCCGCTTCATCGACGACACCCGCCTTGTAAATCTAGCTCACGTCCAAGTAAATCTCACATCATCAAAGTGTTTCACAACAAGTAGGCATACAAATGATCATACTATACACGAGTATGTAATATTTCTCAATGTAAATGAAAATTAGAGGCAACAAGAAGATAAGAATGATCTCTTATATATCATAGATGCTAGGACTGATATGAAAATATGATGATATACGTAACAAAAAGGAGGTAAATTAAAATAGATAATAGTAAATAAAAGGTTGGTATTAAAAGGTCAAAAGTCTATAAGAGTACACAAAAAAGGTAAGTATTAAAAGGTCAAAAAAATAAAAGGTTAGTATTAAAAGGTCAAAAGTCTATAAGAGTACACCAAATAAAAGGTTAGTATTAAAAGGTCAAACGTCTATAAGAGTACACCAAATAAAAGGTTAGTATTAAAAGGTCAAAAAAATAAAAGGTTAGTATTAACAGGTCAAACGTCTATAAGAGTACACCAAATAAAAGGTAAGTATTAAAAGGTCAAAAAAATAAAAAGTTAGTATTAAAAGGTCAAACGTCTATAAGAGTACACCAAATAAAAGGTTAGTATTAAAAGGTCAAAAAGTAAAAGGTTAGTATTAAAAGGTCAAACGTCTACTAGAGTACACCAAATAAAAGGTTAGTATTAAAAGGTAAAAAAAGGGGGTTAGTAGTAAAAGGTCAAACGTCTACTAGAGTACACCAAATAAAAGGTTAGTATTAAAAGGTAAAAAAAGGGGGTTAGTAGTAAAAGGTCAAACGTCTATAAGAGTACACCAAATAAAAGGTTAGTATTAAAAGGTCAAACGTCTATAAGAGTACACCAAATAAAAGGTTAGTATTAAAAGGTCTAAAAAATAAAAAGTTAGTATTAAAAGGTCAAAAGTCTATAAGAGTACACCAAAAAAGGTTAGTATTAAAAGGTCAAAAAAATAAAAGGTTAGTATTAACAGGTCAAACGTCTATAAGAGTACACCAAATAAAAGGTAAGTATTAAAAGGTCAAAAAAATAAAAAGTTAGTATTAAAAGGTCAAACGTCTATAAGAGTACACCAAATAAAAGGTTAGTATTAAAAGGTCAAAAAGTAAAAGGTTAGTATTAAAAGGTCAAACGTCTACTAGAGTACACCAAATAAAAGGTTAGTATTAAAAGGTAAAAAAAGGGGGTTAGTAGTAAAAGGTCAAACGTCTACTAGAGTACACCAAATAAAAGGTTAGTATTAAAAGGTCAAACGTCTACTAGAGTACACCAAATAAAAGGTTAGTATTAAAAGGTAAAAAAAGGGGGTTAGTAGTAAAAGGTCAAACGTCTATAAGAGTACACCAAATAAAAGGTTAGTATTAAAAGGTCAAACGTCTATAAGAGTACACCAAATAAAAGGTTAGTATTAAAAGGTCAAACGTCTATAAGAGTACACCAAATAAAAGGTTAGTATTAAAAGGTCTAAAAAATAAAAGGTTAGTATTAAAAGGTCAAAAAATAAAAAGTTAGTATTAAAAGGTCAAAAGTCTATAAGAGTACACCAAAAAAGGTTAGTATTAAAAGGTAAAAAAATAAAAGGTTAGTATTAACAGGTCAAAAGTCTATAAGAGTACACCAAATAAAAGGTAAGTATTAAAAGGTAAAAAAAAAATAAAAAGGTTAGTATTAACAGGTCAAAAAATAAAAGGTTAGTATTAAAAGGTCTAAAAAATAAAAGGTTAGTATTAAAAGGTCAAACGTCTAAAAGATAACACCAAATAAAAGGTTAGCATTAACAGGGACGTATGTCTCACATATACGTCCCTGGTATTAACAGGTCAAAAGTCTATAAAAAGTATAACAAATAAAAGATTAGTATTAAAAGGTCAAAGAATAAAAGGTTAGTATTAAAGGTCAAGCGTCTATAAGCGTACACCAAATAAAAGGTTAGTATTAAAAGGTCAAAAGTCAAGTGGATTGGTGAAGGGGAAACTCTACGAAGTATCATAGTAATTTGGAAGACGGAAGGAAACTTGTCGTTAAAATTATACCGAAAATATAAAAAGAAAACGTGGAAATTATAAGAAAAATTAAGTTTTTTGTGTGAAAAACTTTACACTCGCGTGGAGAGTATAACAAGCTATGACAAGACGGTATAAATATGACTTTTTAAATATTATCGAGACAGTAAGGAAATTTAATAGTTAAAATCAATTAATTATAGGTTTTTAATATAAGGTTGTTTATATAAAAATATCTGATGTAAAAAACAAAGTGGTTTTATAGTTTATACGTCTCTGGTTAACACAGTGGCTATATATAGTTTATACGTTTCTGATATAAAACCATTTCTTGTTTGATGTCTTAATATAATAATTTATATGTTTTCATTTCATCAAATCCCAACAACGTTTACTTTATTCCATTTTCCAATATATTTTGACAATAAAATAAATTATGTAATTTTTTATGTCTGGTGAGACTAACTGTTACATTGTAATATCAATACGTCACGGTGTACATGTATTATCCACCGTATGATAATACCACGGAATTAGTTTAGTCTATCGAAGTCCGTGATGTTACTAGATCTATCATTTGCACAATGAAAGTTAGAAACATCCTAAAACGACTTTTGGCATGTCACGATCGAACTATAGTATTTCAAAGAAACGGCCTATAACCATCCTAGTTTCCGTATTTGTGACAAATTTGAAATAGACTATATTCGATCCCATAGTTCAATAGAAGTCACGTGACCAACGTCCTTACCCTACCGCCATGATGCATGCTGTAAGGAGAGCATGTTGCGGGGCTTTGAAAGCCACGAAATGTGGCTTTACGGCCCAAACAGCAACGCAGTCAGCTGTAAGAGCAGTACCAAACTTCTTCACAACTCGTAAGTCCGTGTGTTAATATTCACAAAACTCAACGTTCCAGGATAAACTTTGTTAAAATATGCCGGTATCGGCAAAAACTTACCCGGCCTCCATTGCAATGTTGTTGTCCTTGACTATCTATAAAGGTTACTTTAATTGCCTATGTTTTATATTGCAATTTAATAAATGGAACTGGAAAGTATGTCAATCTATTGATTGTGTTAGGTTATTCCTTTTCAAAAGACTGTCCATTTTGCTTTTACTGGTGTTATTTCGTTTGCACTTGACGTGTTCTGCAGAGGTCATAGTCAAAATGTAGTCATGTCACTCATGACCGTCTTCAAAAGTCTAAAGTTTGGAAAATTAAATTATTATTTCGAAAATACTACTTTTGGCACCAAAATCCTACATAAGCAATGCTCTGCTGTGATAAAAAATCAAGTGAATATTGCATGCTTCGTGATGTGCAACAACCATTTAGTTCATGACAATACATGTTGGATGTCGATGATAGAAAAAATGATAGTCGTTGTTATTGTAGGTGGAAACTTAAATAAATAAATTCAAGAATCAATAATTCTTATACAGGAGATTATGCAGCAGAGGCCGCTAAAGCCACCAGCACAATATCGGGAAAAGTTGTAGCTGTCATTGGAGCTGTGGTGGATGTCCAGTTTGATGATGAACTACCACCAATTCTCAATGCCTTGGAGGTGGAGAACCGATCACCAAGACTTATTCTTGAGGTCGCACAGCATTTAGGTAAACTGAGGGTCCCCATTGTTATCATGTCTGAGAAAAAGTAAAGATAATATTTTAAAGAACAAAGATTTTTCGTGTCCCATCATGCTTTTTAAAATTAGATATTTTGCAAGTTCAAAAAAATTGTGAAGTGTTCAACTCCAGTCTGTGACATTAACATTTTCAAGCACTAGTCCGGAAAAGCAAAGTACAGTGTTTATTAAAAAAAAACTTATTGAAATTCAAGGAATTTCCACTAGTCCAAACCAAAATTTACTTTCGTCGTGGGCATAGGACTAGCAGGGATCACTTTGGCGCGAGATTTGGGGATTTTTATCCATATTTTTCCTGAAAATCTCTTTAGAATTTCAAAATATTATTACTTTATATAGAATACTCATAAAATCCTTCAAATTCTCCCATAGGTTTTAAGAGCCACAGTTATCCCTGGACTAGTGGCTAACGTCACAGACTGCAACTGATATGCAGTAACCAAAATATTTAAAATGTTGCAACATATCTATGTTATGAGTGATCGCCATCTTTTGGGCTCAGATTCACAAATGTTAATTATTACTTAGCAAATATGTACTGAACTTTTGTTTTTAGCCCACCATCATCAGATCAAATCGCCCTGCGTCTGTCGTCCGTCCTTAAACAATTCTTGTTATCGCTATTTCTTGAGAAGTACTGAATGGATCTTTTTCAAATTCAATATGAAGGCAGTGATCAATCTACGTGCGAGTCCTGAGTCTAGTACTCATAGAATTATGAAAGGACTCGTAGAAATTCTGGAAATGCTTCAATTTAACATTGTGGGACCCATCGTTTTCGGCAATTTATACAAAAAGGACCCATGAAAATAAATTTAAAATTGACCACTGTGAAGGTTCCCCTTGGTCCCTAGTTTTGCCCTTTTGAATTTGGGTACTGATTGGAAAAACAAAATGGCTGAAAGGTCGTCATCTTGGATATTACCATTTAAAGCTTGTTATCACTAATTCTTGAGAAGTACTAAATGGATCTTCCTCAAATTTCATATGTAGGTTCTACTCGTTTAAGAAATACAAGATGGATATGGAATTTTGAACTGATCAGAAAAACAAAACTCCTGACAAGAGACCTTCTTTCAACTATTTAATTTCCCAGAGAAATTCATAGAACTAAGATTAAATACATAAATGAAAGTTAAAATAAGAAGGGAAAAGATCCATCTATCTAAGAATGCAGGAAAAATCGTCAATGGAGGTGCCAAGATCCCTCTATGGGATCTATTAAGTTTTGTATAGCTCACCTGGTCCTAAGGAACAAAATGAGCTTATGCCATACCGTTGGCGTCCGTCGTCCATATGTCAACAATCGACTTCTTCATAACCACTGATCAGAATTTAATCAAATTTGGTAGGCAGCATGCTTAGGTGGTGTAGATTCAAATTTATACAAATGAATGGGCCAAAAGGGGTCCATTTGGCAATATTCATATCAACGAATTCTTCTCTAAATCTAAGCAATGTACAACTTTCATATTTCAGTGGTACTGGTAGCATTCCTAGGTGGTTGGGATTCAAATTTATACAAATGATGGATCTGACACCAATTGTTGAGCATAAAGAGACCATCACAAATCTAATTTTAGATTTGACCACAGGGTCTGCCATGCCCCAGACTCATAACTTTTAAATTATTGAGATCCCCACCCCAAAACTATATATACAATTGCTTGGTATTAAAAGACAATCACAATCATGATTTTAGATTTGACCACAGGGCACCCCAAAACTATATATACAATTGCTTGGTATTAAAAGACAATCACAATCATGATTTTAGATTTGACCACAGGGTCTGCCATGCCCTTTCAGACTTAACTCTTTGAGTCATAACATTTAAACAGAAGAGATCCCCATCCCAAAACTATATATACAATTGCTTGGCTTGAAGAGATGATCATAAGTATGATTCAAGATTTGATACTAGCGACTTGCCACACCCCTTCAGTGATCGATTTACAATTTATTTTCATGGGTCCTTTTAGAACATATTTCTAAAAACTATGTGTCCCACAATGTTAAATTAGAGTATTTCCAGAATTTCTATGAGTCCTATCACAATTTTATGAGTATAGGACTCGGGACTCACACATAGATTGATCACTGCCCCTTGCAGACTTGCCACCACAAAACACTACAATTGCTTTGCATAAAGGGGGTATAATATTTAATATGAACCAGTTTCAAATAAATTTCCTCTAAATGCTCTTTTGAATCAGAAAGCTAAGAATTCATTAAAGGCAATATCGCAGTGATCAATCTACAGTTATTTTTCTTGCATCCTTTTTATTGGTATTGCGAAAAACAATGGGTCCCACAATGTTAAATTTAACCATTTCTGGAAATTCCATGGGTCCTTTCCAAATTCTATGAGTGCAGGATGCGCATGTAGATTTATCACTGTATCGTTGCAGATCACACACTGGAAAAGTTCCTGTAAGTTAACTTACACAGGACTTTTTATTGCATTTGCAACCAAAAGATCAGGGTGTCAATGTCCACTTAGTTTTAATACAATAGAGAGTTTGCGCTGAGTACTTTATAAATGGGGCTCTTTTCTAAATAAATGGGGACCTTCTGCATAGTTTAAATGGGAAACCTGAAAGTTAGTGGGGTCCTTTTCCATTTGTATGCTTTTTTTTGTATGATTTTGTAACATTAATTTAAAGGCCCAATATACGTAACTTTCGGCTAAACTTGAAGCGAAAAACGAGCCTAATAACTCTTTATTATTATATATTTATTTAGTTAAGATTAACTGATATCACCAATTTTCAAGATGAATTCTTGCATCCTCTAACTTTGGCTTGTCGTCGTGAAAGTTGGCCCCACCTGAATTATTTTCAATTCTTTAGATTTTTCTGTCAAGAGTTTCTTGTTAGTTACCGCTCAGGTTTACTTCGTTTTAGGCTTATTTTTGCATGGTTATCAAATGGATTTTTTTTCTGAATTTTTCAGAATCGGGAAAAATTTCCTGAAGTTATGTATTGGGCCTTTGATAAGAAACAAGAAAGATGGGCTGTAAATGTCATAATGACTTATGAGTACTGACAGTGCTTTAAATAGTAATTTAGAAAAGAAATAATGTATTTAGTTGTTATAATAGTGTTTGTCAAAATTTCCCAAATAGCTGTTCTGTCAATCAACTTTTCCCAATTTGATCTCGGGGTCCAATTCCGAATACCCCCTGATAAAGCCCTGGGTACAATAACAGCTTAGACAATATTAATCAATTTTTGTATGGTTTGCTGGTCATTTGTCTGAAAAAGGTTACAAATATATTAATTATTAATTATTGCATATATTTTCTTTGTTTTACAATTTTGAATAATAAATATGAAAGTAAAATGTCCTTGATCAAGATCTGGTTTGTCCAATTTTCAATAGGTCTTATAAAATGACCCATGTACATCTTGTCTTTAGTGTGTAAACTGCTTATAATGAGGTGAATGCAAGAACTCAAAATTTTAATTTATTTTTGCTAAATCTAGGTTAGGATGATGCATGATTTTTTTTCTTTCTGTGTTTCCAGGAGAGAACACAGTACGAACAATTGCTATGGATGGTACAGAGGGTCTAGTGCGTGGCACTGTCTGCCAGGACATTGGCTCCCCTATCAGGATCCCAGTAGGACCTGCCACTCTTGGTCGAATCATGAATGTCATCGGAGAGCCCATTGACGAGAGGGGCCCCTTCAATACAAAGCAGTAAGCATGAAATCTGTTCAAGGATCCTGCAACTTATTTTTATGCCCCTATCATTCCTATGTGAAGTATAATATTAAAGCTATATTTAAATCAAGGAAAACATGACAGTGATTTTGTTTGCCCATTTTTGCAGCCGATATAAGGCTGTTTGCCCCAGTCAAAATTTGTGCTGTTTTCCCAAAATGAAGCAAAATTCAAGAGTATTTTCCCAATTTATCTGAAAATCCTACTTTATTGTTCCCAATTCAATAAGGCACAGGCTGTTTTAATGAGAAAAAACAATTCAAAATTTCCCATATATCTGTAAAAACTTGATGTGTTGTTAAGGGTATGGTTTTTCAAGAATCGCATTGTTATTGGCATGGCAGGGTTTTTTCTGGGGTATCGGGGGCGGAAATATAGCCCCATCCAATTGAGATTTGGGCTTTAGTTTTCCAAATTTCAGTGGGGTTTTTCCCCCCAATCTTGTTAACTAGGCAAATTTCCCCATTTTACCTAGGAAAAGCCTTGCATGGAATTGACAGTATTAATTTTTGATTTGGCAGTTTTGCATCAATTCACGCTGAGGCACCTGACTTTGTGGAGATGAGTGTGACGCAGGAAATTTTGGAGACAGGAATCAAGGTGGTAGACTTGCTTGCTCCATATGCCAAGGGAGGAAAAATTGGTAAGGCCAGACAAAAAATATTTTTCTGTGACATGTTGGAAAAATTTAGGGTGTGTAGATCAACAAAAAATATGTAGGAGGGAGATCTTGACTTAAACCGTACTTTGAAAATCAACAGTGGTAATTGACCCCATTCCTAATAAAATTTTACCGAAAAAAAATCTGATTGTCCTGAAAACCCCCCAAGCCAAATTACTGATATTTACCGATTCATTTCAAAAGTTTGAACATTTCTGATAATTTTTTATGGTCGTCGCCATGTTTGTCAAAGCAAACATTATCTGTCCCATGATAGTATAAAAAAACCTCCAAAAACGTAAGTAGGTACCTATCGACCAATCAGAAGTAAATACGAAACTACGATTTTATATTTAAACTTGCTTTGAGCGACATCTTCTTCGTGTTAACCTGTGGAGATTCATCGGGTCAAAAACGGCATTTGCCAAGGATTTTTTTAGAAGATTTATTTGTTATTAGGAGCCGGTATCATAAGAACAGATGATAGTGAATTCCGGAGCTATTTTCCATGATAAGTAGTCAGTGCATGGACTTAACATAACAACACATGCAGTGACTTACAGTCTAAGGGTTAAATCGGCTGCAAAAAAATGAGATAAATTTACACCTTTTAGTATGATTTTACAGGATTTGAACTTGTGTTTCTCAGCTGCTGACAGTGCTCTTTGGTAGAAATGGTCACACATGGTCAGTCACCAGAAAATGATATCACGCTCGCCACAACAAAAGAATGAAAACCTAGCTAGGTGCATGTAAACAAAGACATGCAAATAGAAAGAAAAAAACAAACAATAAAATTGTTTATTTATTTTGAATTTAATCAGTGTTTTACTTCTTATCTGGATGCTGAGTTGCTAAATAGATTTATCATAATGGTTAGGTCTTAATCGGATTTCTATTGGCACAACCATATTTTTCCCAATTGAATAATGTCTGATTTGTTCCCACTTCGTAATAACAATTTCCCAATTGAATGATATCTGATTTGTTTCCAAAAAAGGGTGGGAAAACCCTGGTGTACCATTACACACTGGTCAAAAAATGAACTGGAACATTGATTATAAGTAGAATTTCCCTGAATGTAAAAATGCAGCATGATTATATGACACCGGTTTTAACCAATCAATTGACTCCTTTCACTTTCAGTATAGCTGGGGTTCCCCGGAAAGCATTATCATAATAAGTTCGTTTTCAAATAGTCATTTAATTTGGATTGATGATGAAATTAATGTGTTTATGTCGCGAACAGATCAAACAAGATTCATGACCGTTGCAGGTATCACAAAGTTGCATTTGGACAATACTGGTATTGAAGAGAAAATGATACATCGCTGTGCTGGTGTATCGTCCTGGCTCTAGTGCTTTGAGGACAAAGTGTTGCCAAGAAGATTAAACATGATGTTTGTTGACAGGTCTGTTTGGAGGTGCTGGAGTCGGAAAGACCGTACTTATTATGGAACTGATCAACAATGTTGCCAAAGCTCACGGTGGTTACTCCGTGTTCGCTGGGGTAGGGGAGAGAACTCGTGAAGGAAACGATCTGTACCACGAAATGATCACATCCAAAGTCATCAGTCTGACTGATGATTCATCAAAGGTTGGTATTGGTGTAGGAAGGTTGGTGACTGCTTAATTTATAGGCATGTGCTTACCTGTTACCATCATAGATACAAAGATCTATAAAAAAGGCTGATATGTTCTGGGTAGCAATTCAGAGATGGGACTAAATTGGTGATAACAATGGATTCCTGAGAAACTGGAGTCTATGTGGTACTAAATCCTAGAAGAATCTGCTGCCTTCACCATTTCTTGGTTGTATAATGGAAATGGTTCATGTAAGCAATGAATGTTTTAGCAAATGTTGTTACAGTCCTATAACACACATTGCTATTGATGACAAACTATATAAAGCCTGATAGGGATTTGTGAAAATTTAACAGCAAGCACAATATTTTAAAGAGCAAATCCAGTGCAGACAATAATGAAAGTGATGACGTCACAATAGCAAATGTTGTTATAGTCTGAGGCACTGGGTGTTAAAGGGGTATATTTACATTTGCTCTGTAATTTTCCATTGACGCAATGCTAAGAGGCAGTTGCTGTCATAGGCCTATAACACCCAGTGCCTCAGACTATAACAGCAGTTGGCATTGTGACGTTATCATTCTCTATTGTGACGTCATCGATTTCATTGTTGTCTTCACTTGATTTGCTGTTCAAAATCGGTCCGAAGAAACTAAATAAAGCACAATTATTATATAAAAATGTAAATATAAGTAATGAACATTTTAGCAAATATTGTTACAGTCCTATAACACACATTGCTATTGCTGACAAACTTACATAAAGCCCTACCGGGCTTTATTTAGTTTGTCATCAATAGCAATGTGTGTTATAGGACTGTAACAACATTTGCTAAAACATTCATTGCTTAAATGACGGCAACATGCCTCTTAGCATTGTGTCTATGGGAAAATACAGAGCAAATGTAAATATATGTGAATAGGTGACGGTACCTCATGGCATTAATTTTAAATGTGGGTGACATAGTCATTACAACTGATTATAACTTTGTATTGCAGGTATCGCTGGTATACGGTCAGATGAACGAGCCCCCAGGTGCCCGTGCTCGTGTGGCCCTGACAGGTTTGACTGTTGCTGAGTATTTCCGTGATCAAGAGGGACAGGACGTACTGCTCTTCATCGACAACATTTTCAGATTCACACAGGCAGGATCAGAGGTAAAAACATTTCACATGGAATTCATTTGAAATGAAATTATATTCATCTATTTTTAAAAGGCATTAACAAAATTATTTCATTTTAGTCTGTTTCTATAGTTGTAATCTTTGAATTTATGAAATATATATAGAGGTAACACAACGAGTGGCTGTTGGATATGGAATTTATTTCACTCTCGTTAATTATTTTTTTAAAGTTACAAAAGACACCAGCTTTAGCGAGTGTCTTTTGGAACTTTCAAAAAATAATTAACGAGAGTGAAATTAATTCCATATCTAATAACCACGATTCGTGTGACCTATTTCTACCACAATGATATTTAGTCGGCAGTTGTAGTGCTGTTTTCTGGGGTGAATCGCGAATTTGTGGGAAATCACATCATCTCGAATACATTCCCGCCAAGTTGTGACGACGTTAACAATCCACATTCCCGGTCAAAGTTCAACTTCTCAACCAATCAAAAGTCCGGAAAGTCATATTCCACTAGTGGTATATAACATATTTCTCCAACAGTCGGCACGTTTATACAATGGTCTGAGAGTGGAATAACACAGGGTATTGTGGTAGAAAAAAGATATATACAATGTTCCAATTCTTTGTTATTAATAAGCTTTTGAATTCAGCAATTATGATTTGATATGTGTGTTTAACCAATGAAGTTTGTGTTTAGGTGTCTGCCTTGCTGGGACGTATCCCGTCTGCTGTAGGTTACCAGCCCACACTAGCCACAGACATGGGTACCATGCAGGAGAGAATCACCACAACAAGAAAGGGCTCCATCACCTCAGTACAGGTAACTCATCTGCTGATGCTCAATTACGTTCTGGTTCAGAGTGTCTTGTATAAGTGTCAAGTTTCTAGCTTCAAATGAAAACATAATCACAGGCTAAATCAGCTGCTTATTTTCTGATCCAGGTGGTTTCTGGGGTTTGTTTCTTGTGAGAACTATTGCCTTCATTCTTGGTTTAAAGACAAGTAAGGCTGTATCAAGCATCTTGTAAACAGAATTTAGACTTGCCTCCACGAAAGGAAAAAGCCATGTCTTTCTGCAGCATTTTATCAACATCTACTCAATGTGTTTTAGGCTGTTTATGTTGTGTACCAACATCTACTGATTGTGTTTTCGGCTGTTTTTGTTGTGTCAACATCTACTGATTGTGTTTTAGGCTGTTTATATAGTGTCAACATCTACTGTATGGTAAACCTTTGGTCAGTTCATACTAAATTAAATAAATATTGTCAATCCTATTTGAATTATATGAAATTATAGCCACAGAAATAAAGAGAAGTTCGAACTACCCGAGTTGACATCCGTGAACTATGATATCGGCAAACAAAATCACGGCAAACAGTCAAATTGTTATTCCTAAACAACTACGACTTATTATGTGTTATTTGCAAATCTCGAGATGTGTAATGATTTATATAAGTAGAACTTGTTTTAGGCTTTTTATGTGTTCTGTCTAGACTCCTTTTTTTAGGCTATTAATGTGTTTTGTTGAGACTATCCTTGTTTTAGGCAATTAATGTGTTTTGTAAAAATTTGCATTTTATATTTAAGACTATATATGTGTTATGTCAGCATATCCTTGTATGTGTTTTATGACATTCTGTATTTTAGGCTATTTATGTGTTATGTCAGCATATCCTTGTATGTGTTTTATGACATTCTGTATTTTAGGCTATTTATGTGTTATGTCAGCACATCCTTGTATGTGTTTTATGACATTTTGTATTTTAGGCTATTGATGTGTTATGTCAGCACATCCTTGTATGTGTTTTATGACATTTTGTATTTTAGGCTATTGATGTGTTATGTCAGCACATCCTTGTATGTGTTTTATGACATTTTATATTTTAGGCTATTTATGTGTTATGTCAGCATATCCTTGTATGTGTTTTATGACATTCTGTGTTTTAGGCTATTTATGTGTTATGTCAGCATAACCTTGTATCTGTTTTATGACATTTTGTATTTTAGGCTATTTTTGTGTTATGTCAGCACATCCTTGTATGTGTTTTATGACATTTTATATTTTAGGCTATTTATGTGTTATGTCAGCACATCCTTGTATGTGTTTTATGACATTTTGTATTTTAGGCTATTTATGTGTTATGTCAGCATAACCTTGTATGTGTTTTATGACATTCTGTATTTTAGGCTATTTACGTGCCTGCTGATGATTTAACTGATCCAGCCCCTGCCACTACATTCGCCCATTTGGATGCCACCACTGTGTTGTCCCGAGGTATTTCTGAACTGGGTATCTACCCCGCTGTGGATCCCCTCGACTCCATCTCTCGTATCCTGGATGCCAACGTGGTTGGAGAGGAGCACTACGTTGTTGCCCGTGGTGTACAAAAAGTGCTGCAGGTAATGATTTCTCGGTTGTAGTATCACAAGTGATAAATTGAAAATATGATATTAACAACTTTGGTCAGACAATTATATGACTGAGGATTTCATAGTTTAATTGAGGTTGATGTCTGGACTGAACACTGTAGTAAAGGTAATATAAGAATGGATGCAAATGTGGAGGTCATGGAATTTGTCACATTTTGAAACTTTTGAATTTTCAGGACTACAAATCCCTTCAGGATATCATTGCTATCCTGGGTATGGATGAGTTGTCTGAAGACGACAAGATGACTGTGATCAGGGCCCGTAAGATGCAGAAATTCCTGTCACAGCCCTTCCAGGTGGCTGAGGTTTTCACAGGCCAGGAGGGCAAATATGTACCACTCAAAGAGACCATCAAGGGATTCAAGGACGTTTTAGCTGGTAAGGTGTTCCTGACAATACACACAAAAATATTACAATCAGCCTAAAACTTGTGTGTAAATGTGTTTTTGTAGTTTCCATGAATACAATGAAGCCTTTGGTTAACAAAGATGTGCACAGATTGCAACTGGTTTATTCCTTTATTCCAGAAACAAAGCTTTATAGAAAGGCAGAACAAGAAATGAATTTTTTACGTTGCCTTATCAAACCTTTATAGAAGGGAAAAAATTGGAATAGGTATTTCTAACCTGCCTTACCATTAGTAGTAATAAAGTTTTAGAAAAACAGGATATTGTCCCATTTTTGTCTCGCCTCGACAATAGTAGAGAAAGTGAGACTTAGGTGCTACTTTTCTGGCGACGGCGGCGTCAACATTTTGCGTTAAAGTCCACTTTTCACAGTGTTATGATTATCTAATTGAATTGAAAGTTAGTCACATTGTTCAAACCATTATACTTAATACCTTACCTCAATTTAAATGAAATCGTGTTTCAGGTTTTGGTGTATTGGGGCAAAAACATGGCAATTTTGAGAATTTACGTTAAAGTCCACTTTTTATATTGTTACAGATATCCGATTGAATTGAAACTTAATGTAGTTACTAACATCATCATACTGAACATCTTAATAAGATTTGGAGGAAATTAATTTGCAGGTTCCGCTGTTTTGGGGCAAAAACATGGGAATTTGAGAATTTGCGTTGAAGTCCACTTTTTATAGTGTGACTGATATCAGATTCAATTGAAACTTAGGGTAGTTACTAATATTATCATACTGAAGACCTTACTGTAAATTGGAGGAAATTTTGGGGTAAAAACATGGGAATTTTGAGAATTTGCGTTAGGATCCACTATTTATAGTGTTATTGATATGTAATTAAATTGAAACTTGGCTATGTTACAGATATAATCTTACTGTATGTATTTTGTCATACTAATTTTTACGTTAGGACTTAAACATCATCAGCAAACGGGAAAGGCGAGACATATAATTACGCGTAATTCTTGTTTCCATGATTGCTTTGAAACAACAGGCGAGCAATACAGGCTCTCTCGACCTCTTGTTCACCACATGTTTTGTTTTGATGATAACATGTATGTGGTAGCGGTGATGTTGTGTATTGTCAAATATTAAAGCTGTGTAATTGTGTTTTACAGGAAAGTATGACCACTTGCCCGAGGTAGCGTTCTACCTGGTAGGATCCATTGAAGAAGTGGTAGCCAAGGCAGACCGACTTGCAGAGGAACAGTCGTAGTTGGGCAGTAACATAGACCATTTAATATAAATACTGTATCAGAAGCTGAATGTGTGTGTGATGACTACTTATCAACAAGAACAGTGAGGAAATGCTTTGCTGTTCGTAACAAGTGAAAAGCACTTTGGTGATAATTCTAAAGGATGTGTTTTGGTTTTAAAAAAAGAAAGGAAACATAGTGCTGTTTGTCTAGGTGAATGAGTTACCAGTTTCAGGTTGTGTACAAAGGGATGTTTCTTAATAAATTGTCTCTTTGTCATACAAGTTGAAATAAAAAAATATTTAAATCTAGAGATAATTTTGTTATTTTTAGTTCACATGCCCAAAGGGCATGCCAGCTTATGCCATGGTGCTGGATCTGTCATCCATCTGTCCGTCTATCGATGGCCGTCAAGTTTTTACTTCAATAATTGAATTCATCTTAACAATTAAAAGATCTAGGGTACTGATATTTGGCCTGTAGCATGTTTGGATGAAAAGCTACAAAGTCTGTTCTTACAAATGGCCTTGACCCACTTTCAAGGTCAAATGTCTGAAAATCTTCAAGCAAATTTTTATCATAACCAAAATACCCAGGATACTGATAAATGGCCTGTAGCATGCTGGGATAAAGGGCTACCTAATTTGTTAAATGAATTACCTTGACCTACTTTCAAGGTCACAGGATTAAATGTACCCAAAAACAGTTTGTTTGTTCGACACTTTTAACAGCGAACCATTTGAAGGATGTTGATGAAACTTTACCAAGGTTTACTGGTTATATGCAAGAAAATATCTGAAACCAAGTCAATTTTGAGATTCATTAAATGTGTTGTTACAGAGTTATGACTCAACTTTGAAAATTTCAACATAATGAAAGCATGGTCCTTGTCCGATACTTTTCCAGAGAACTATCTGAAGGATGTTGATGAAAGAAAAATAAGAGATTACCGAAGCATCAACAAAACAATAATCCGAACACAAAATAGATCAAACTGAGGGCAAATCTTGGAAAACGGAAAGATAAATATGGAGACCCTTGTAAAAGTACAAGAATAACATCAAGTGTGTTCCGGAAGAGTAGGCGTCTTCTGCTTCATTGACGACACCCGCCATGTTAATCTTGGTCACATCCAAGTAACCATCAAGTCCTTGAAATGAGAACCCAGTCATTTTTGTCAATCACAACAAGTAAGCACATAATGATCATACTCAAAAACGTCCTCCTCATATCACACCAAGATACAGTTCTCAAAGAGATGGCAACCATAAAACTTGCCCTAGTTCTGATCAACCTGCATCTCTCGAATCCCTGTGTTGTTAGTTTGTCAGCAGTCGACATCAATCATGAACATCAAGATATTTGGAGCAAACCCTAGAATAAGGAATCAACTGCAACATTTAACAACATAGGTTGGAGATGCAGGGATATTACTATGGAGAAATGGAAAGTTTCAATCAGAAAATTGAAATACGCGATGTAGTCACGTTTATCGTATAGCTTGGTAGTAAGCTGTCCATGTTGGTCATAGGTTAAGTAGAGATCGAGGTAAGCAGCTGATGTAGAAGAGTCTGTTGTGTCCTTTATTTCAAGTTCAACGTGGTCAGCAAACTTCTTCATAGACAACACATCGTCGATATATCTGAAAGTGATATTAAAAGATTCGCAAGATTTTTGTTACCTGTTCTGATTAACTCTTCCACAAATTCAGCCTCGTATGAAAACGACTGAGCTAAGAGTTGGGCACAGTTACCATGGGAATGGGAACAAATATATGCATGGACATCTGAAACCGAGTCAATTTTGAGATTCATTCAATATGTTATTACAGAGTTATTAGTCCCCCACCGGAATCCGGGGGGGACTATAGGTTTGCGTTGTGTTCGTCCGTCCGTCCGTCCGTCCGTCCGTCCGTCCGTCCGTCCTTCCGCACACTATTTGTCCGGGCTCTATCTCCCATACTATAAGACACTGGAACTTCATACTAAGTGTGTGGGTTCCCTGTGGGAAGGCGGTGTGTCGCATACAAAAACCGGGTCACTGTGACCTATATTTTGACCTCTGACCTACATTAAAGAAAAAGCTTGTCCGGGCTCTATCTCCTACACTATAAAGCACTAGAACTTAATACTTAGTAGTATTGTTCTCTGTGAGAAGGCAGTGTGTCGCGTACAAAAACCGGGTCAATGTGACCTATATTTTGCTATTTTTTGACCTCTGACCTACATTAAAGTAAAAGTTTGTCCGGGCTCTATCTCCTACACTATAAAGGACTAGAACTTAATACTTGGTAGTATGGTTCATTGTGGGAAGGCGGTGTGTCGCGTACCAAAACCGGGTCACTGTGACCTTTATTTTGCTATATTTTGACCTCTGACCTACATTAAAGTAAAAGATTGTCCGGGCTCTATCTCCTACACTATAAAGGACTAGAACTTAATACTTGGTAGTATGGTTCCTTGTGGGAAGGCGGTGTGTCGCGTACAAAAACCGGGTCACTGTGACCTATATTTTGACCTCTGACCTACATTAAAGTAAAAGTTTGTCCGGGCTCTATCTCCTACAGTATGAAGGACTAGAACTTAATACTTGGTAGTATGGTTCCTTGTGGGAAGGCGGTGTGTCGCGTACCAAAACCGGGTCACTGTGACCTTTATTTTGCTATATTTTGACCTCTGACCTACATTAAAGTAAAAGTTTGTCCGGGCTCTATCTCCTACACTATAAAGGACTAGAACTTAATACTTGGTAGTATGGTTCCTTGTGGGAAGGCGGTGTGTCGCGTACAAAAACCGGGTCACTGTGACCTATATTTTGACCTCTGACCTACATTAAAGAAAAAGCTTGTCCGGGCTCTATCTCCTACACCATAAAGGACTAGAACTTAATACTTGGTAGTATGGTTCCCCGTGGGAAGGCGGTGTGTCGCGTACCAAAACCGGGTCACTGTGACCTATATTTTGACCTCTGACCTACATTAAAGAAAGACAAATTTGTCCAGGTTCTATCTCCTACACTATTAAGGATTAGAACTTTATACTTGGTAGTATAGTTCCCTGTGGGAAGACGGTGTGTCGCGTACCAAAACTGGGTCACTGTGACCTTTATTTTGCTATATTTTGACCTCTGACCTACATTAAAGTAAAAGTTTGTCCGGGCTCTATCTCCTACACTATAAAGGACTAGAACTTAATACTTGGTAGTATGGTTCCTTGTGGGAAGGCGGTGTGTCGCGTACCAAAACCGGGTCACTGTGACCTTTATTTTGCTATATTTTGACCTCTGACCTACATTAAAGTAAAAGTTTGTCCGGGCTCTATCTCCTACACTATAAAGCACTAGAACTTAATACTTGGTAGTATGGTTCCCCGTGGGAAGGCGGTGTGTCGCGTACCAAAACTGGGTCACTGTGACCTATATTTTGACCTCTGACCTACATTAAAGAAAGAAAAATTCGTCCAGGTTCTATCTCCTACACTATTAAGGATTAGAACTTTATACTTGGTAGTATAGTTCTCGAGATAACAACCCGGTGGGGGACTGTAATTCGTTGAATTATCTTGTTTTCTTTTAATCTTGAAAATTTCTACAAACATTAGAAAGGTCCTTGTCTGCCACTTTCCCGCAGAACTATTTTGAGGATGTTGACGGAATTTTACACAAATGCTATAAGCATGAAGGTCTGAAACTGATTCATTCAATATGTTGTTACAGAGTTATGGCCCTTACACTTCGAAAATTTCAGCAAATATAAGAATGGCTATAACTTTTTCAATAAAAAAATATATATAGGATTTAAATTTGGTATATAATTTCACTTTAAAACGGACTTTCATATACATTTTTCATATTGCACTTTTCTTGCTTAGTTTACCATCACAATATTCTTGGTGTCCTTGAAGGCCCAATATACATAACTTCAGGAAATCTTTTGGCATTCAAAGATTACGAAACAGTTGATAACCAACTTGAGCGGTAACTAACAAGAAACTCTTGACAAAAAAATCCAAAGAATTGAAAATAATTCAGGTGGGGGCTAACTTCAACAACAAGCCGAAGGTATACGTAGAAGACAGTTCAAAATATATCTGTGTTTACAATTAATGTGTTTCAACTCTAACTGTACCGGTAATCGCATAAGAATTCATCTTGAATATTGCTGATATCAGTTAATCTTAACTAAATCTATAAATATAACAAGTTATTCATCAGCAGCATTTTGATTAACGTGCAGGATTAGGCTCGATTTTCGTTTCAAGTTTTGTCGATGTTGGATCTTACAGCAATTTTTGTTACCGTTATAACTTGAGAAGTACTTGATGGATCTTTCTCAAATTTCATATGCAGATTCATTTTGGTCTATAGTTAAAATGGCTGCCAGGCGGCCATCTTGGATTTTGACAATAATTTTTTTTTACCGTTATATCATGAGAGGTCCTCGATTGATCTTTCCCAAATTTCATATTCAGGTCCCCTTGGTCCCTAGTTGTGCTGTATTGATTTTGGGACTGATTGGTAAAACAAAAACGAAATGGCTGACGGGCGGCCATCTTAGATTTTGACAATGAATGTTTTTTTAACCGTTATATCTTGGGAAGTACTGGATGGATCATTTTCAAATTTTATTTGTAGGTTCCCCTTAATGTTTAGTTGTGTATGGCCATTGTTTTGACAGATCCAATAAACAATATGGCCGACATGTGCCCATCTTGGATTTGTGATTAATAATTTGTTATATAATTTCACCTTAATATGAACATTGGTATTAATAAGGTCGATAAAGACATGGTTATTGGAAACAGTAAACATTAAGATCGCCAATAATAACAACATTTTGAGATATATCTTAGGCACTATCAATAGATGCTTTTAAATTTTGCCAGAAAGGATCGATATCAGTAGAGTATTTAGGTCTATAGACTGTGCCGACTATTAGATTTGAATTTGGCATAGTAATTTGTAGCCATATAACTTAATCACCTGGATGTTCTATGGTTTCTAAACGACAAACTTTCAGTAAATTATCAATCGAAAGATCTTCTGGTCAATCTTGAACACCCAATCCTAATAAAATGTATTTTCGGTCAAAACATTTGATTTTTTCACCCTGTACACTACCATACCTCATACAAAATTGAACGAACGTCTTCGATCTCTTGTTATGAGAGCTTTGTTTTCCAAGAAAGGCGTACGACGATACAAATTTATGATAGTGAGCTATCTTGGAGCATACTTTGTGAAAAACATGATAAAAGCTAAGATTGAATTCCAGGTCGACAATATTTTTGTTGAGTTCGGAGGAAAGATTTTCCAGCAGACTGTTGACCTTCCAATGGGAAAAAAACTGTGCCCCACTCTTAGCCGACTTGGTTTTGTTTTCATATGAGGCTGAATTTGTGAAAAAGCGAATCAGGACAGGTAAAAAAAACCTTGCCAAATCTTTTAATTTCACTTTCAGATATATCGACGATGTGTTGTCTATAAACAACAAGAAGTTTGCTGGCCACGTCGATCGTATATACCCTTCTGAACTTGAAATAAAGAACACAACAGACTCTTCTACATCAGCTGCTTACCTCGATCTCTACTTAAACCACAACCAACATAGACAGCTTACTTCTAAGCTATACGATAAACGTGAACATTTCAATTTTCCAATCGTGAACTTTCCATTTTTTGATAGTAACATCCCTTCTTCTCAAGCCTATGATGTTTACATGTCGCAGTTGATTCGATATTCTAGGGCTTGCTCTAAATATAGGGATTTTCGTGATCGATGTCAACTGCTGACAAACAAACTAACAACACAAGGATTCGAGAGATGCAGATTGATCAGAACTATGGGCAAGTTTTATAGTCGCCATCTTTGTCTCATTGAGAAATATTCTATATCTTTAAGTGATATGAAGATGGACGTTTTGAGTATGCTCATTAATGTGTTTACTTGTTGTGATTGACAATGATACTCGGTTTTCATTTTGAGAACTTGGATGTGACGTTTACTCCTCCGGAACACCTGGTCTTATTCTCTTGTACTTTTACAAGGGTCTCTATGTTAAATATTTCCTTTGTTCATATTTTTCCCCTGGTTTAATCGATTTAGAGTTTGGATTATGATTTTGTTAACGCTTCGGTATTTTTTGTTTCTGTCTTGTCGAAAGGGTTCATGAAAACCGACTGTAAGTAGTTCGTCAGTAGAAATTTTGTCGCCCAAGTGCGTCCGTCAAACATATAATGTCATACTCATTAGCTATATCCTCTATATAATCTAACTTATTTCGAAAACTTCTGATATTTACATGAAAAATAGAAAGTTCCCCTAGTTTCGGGCTTGGATTTGATTCAACGTCCATGTGCTTTAGCAGAATTAAGTAGTAATTACTGTTGCATAAAATGATTAGTCATAGTTCTGAAAATTGATAAACATAATGATTGTGATTTAAACGTGTTCACGAGCAGTTGAGAACCAGCAATGCCGTAGAAATACATATTAATGAAATATTGAACCAATGTGTAGCGCGTAAAAAACAATGCTCTCGCAACACATCTGCCATAGACTTTCGAATAGAATATACATATCGCCATTCTGTGACCCATGTATATAGTCATTACCCATTGTCGAGAAAAGAATACCCAGCGGTCGCAGTAAGGCGAACAAAGGTATAATCAGAACAACATGCAATCCAGCAACACACGAAATTTAGGAAAGGTTTATATGAAAAGATACAATACAGATACAACAAAGAAACAAACATGAAAATATATTTGATTCAGAGATAAACATTCAAAACACAAAATAGTGGCTTCTATTTTAAAGAATGAATTTGGTTCACAGTTTTCTAAACAATACACATTTTAAATGAAAGTAAAAGAGAGCAAACGGATATTTCTCAAAACTCGAAAAAGGCTTTTCAATGATTTATCAATAAATATGTAAATCTTAAACTTTACTTCAATCATCAATCTTCAAGAGGGAACGCACTGGAGCAACTAACCAGCTGAATATAGTTTAAGTGTATCGATTTGTTATAACTTATTCTTATATCAGGGACGTATATCTATATACATATACGTCCCTGATATCAACCTATAATACGTCCCCGCACAAATCATTGTATTTCAATTTGTCGTTTTTCTTTCAAAATCATCGAAACAAGGTGAAATCACTTTAAGACGTTAGTTGGTGACCGTGTTGTTCATTAATACATGAAAGCTATTTTTAATCACTTAAAAACCCGAACCCCACCGATATCGGGATAACAACATGGGAACTAGGCCTACTATATTCCTCTTTTCTCGTTTATATTTAACGATTTTGTACACGCCATATGTTTGACGATACACAAAATCGGTGGCTGATCTAAAATACAACAGATGGTTGAGAAGTTGAATTTGGTGGGTTTTTTTATTCATTCTGTGAAACAAAGTTAATCGCTTAACTGTCAATATTCTGATAATTGTTTGCTCCCCTAAAAAATCGTCAGACTTCACTGTCAAACTACCCACGCATACATCGCCTTTGCCTGCCAAAACTATAATGGAATAGTCCATTTATTTAGGGGTGTTTATTCGATTAATTGTTTGTGTTTAGTCTGCGATATTATCAAGAAAAATAAAACATTAACTTCTTAAAAACTCTTTAAAAAAACAAAGAGAAGAGAGTGCGTCAAACTTCATAACAAGCACTTGAAAATAAACTGCCCGTCTCTCTTTCTCATCTAGACTGTAATATGAACAAGGGGCACCCCTTATGGCTCATGACCAAAGTACAACGTATACCATTAACTATATAGCCGCGACCAAATGTAGTACGTACGGTTACTGTAAGCGCATATACAAGTCTATCGAATTTCATTTAACTTTTCATTGGAAATTGTCAATCTGAACTGTGTTTACAAATCAAGGTACTTATTTCTGCATAATGTTGAGATAAAATGAAAGACGCAAAACACTTACGAGAACACACGAAAAAGTAGTTCTCCATATTGGATGAATTGACGTCATTCTATATTCATCATCCAATCAAAAGCTCGAATTATGGAAATCCGGCTGTATGAATACAGTGTTATACGGTCTTGTTGTTCAGGATCGTGACGCTGCTGTTGTATTTTGACGTGGCGACTACGTATTCTGCAAATTTATCCACTCCGATTGCTGCAAAGTTGGTGACGAAAAGTACGTAACTGGTAAGTACTCGATTGACGAAACACAACAATCAAGCGTGATGTCAAACATGATACCACCTCAGTGGACATTATCTGTCAAATTCAGCAGAAATCGGAGGTTTAAAAATGTTTCGTCGAAAGAAATTTTTCTAGTCGATGGCAAAACATGAACTTGTTTAGCACTGACTTCAGCCGGGAAGTGTTCTGCAAACCTACGGAGTTCCCATGAATGGGACATTATAAATAGGTACGCTTCGTTACGTTGTCTTTACTACGTCAAAGACATAACGGGTGCTTCCCATATTTGGGGATGCCTATCCCTATCAGAATATTACTTTTGTTTGGACCGGAGTAAACTTCAATCTTAAAAAAAAGTCGGAATCATAACTAAATAATAAACAAAATTTCATGTCATTTGATGAGTTATTAAAAATGACGATATATATGAAGATTATAACTATTATTTTGAATCTCGACCTAGATGTCTGAAATGAGCAGAGCCTTTGGTATGCATGTATGACAAAATGCCACAAAGTAAATCGGATGGATTAAAATAATCAATACTTGTGGATCCAAATATTTTGGTTCTATTTTTTCAAATTGGTTAATTACATATTTTTACTACAAGCTAAGTGCAAATATTGTTTATACAAGTGTCAGGAAATTGATGGACTCTAAATACGCCTCACAACAACTATAAAACAATAACTTTATGCCCTGTTATAAATTATAATGAAGTTTTGCTGTAAATTCAAAGATGAAAGCCCAGTCGGAAACCGTGCCACGATCTTGAGTAGATTGTCTATGTAAAGTTGGGCATTTGCAAAATTTACATAGACATAAAAAAATTGAATTATAAATAATAAATTAAATAATTCAAATTAAAGTGACTTCGTTTGTTTTTATGAAGTTTCTGTCGTTTTCTTGAGATGCATTATTTTTTTATTTCAAAGCTTAATTATATATATATGATAATTATAATGTGACGCGGTACCAAAATCAAGTCACTGTTTGCAAAAGTACTTCTAAATCAATAAAGGTGTCAAGTTGTTAACAGAATGAGATGAGTATTAAAATAAAAACAATGATGTAAACTTAAATTTATTTATAGCCATGCACCATTTTTTTTGTCAACATCAGATTAATTTCTTAGTTTAAATAGACCATAAAATATTATTGAAACTCAAAACTTTGCGTTTTGTAAATGTTTTTGAAAAAGATGGCGCTTGCAACATAACAGTCTACATGTGCATACAAATACTGGTGTCAAATCATATGTAATAGTTGGTCCCCCGGTGTGCGCGTGTGGGTCCGGTCTGTAGGTCCAGAGAGGGTCGGTGTCAGCTTTACACGTCACTCCGTGAATCCGTTTCGTGATCGTATAGTTTTTAAAGGTCGAATAATAATCAGAGTCGACGACTGGACCTGCAATCCTCTCTAGACCTCGTGTTCCACGTTCCCACACACACACACACACAGGTTACAGGTTACAGGCCTGTTTCACTACAGGTTCGAACGCTGGATGTAGCGGAAGTACTAGCAATCGATTCAATAACTCAACAAAGTGTTTAAATAAACAACTAACTATTTATTTACAAGACACAAGTATTAATGAAGAATATAAATGTATAACAATATAAACACGGAAGATCATAACATTAGTGTCACACAATGACAGCTAATGTTAAGTAACTCAATTCCTATGTCACACGTACGGCCCTTATGCTAACCAACAGTAACACTGATACCCGAAGCTACAATCGATTCCCTCTAGATACCTATAGGTCTATTAGCGAACCACTATGTATTATCGCCTAAGCCCGGAGCCCCTGACTAACATAATCTGTAGTTCCTATATAGCACCCTATACTGCTGAATCCAAGGAACGATAACTCCACGTAGCACTAGATAGGTATCGGCACTGTTCACAGCACCTGACCTATGTTGCGCGGTTTACCGCACATGAGGTTGGCAAGGTTTACCTCACCTGGAGAAGCGGGTCGGTTCACCGACCCTGTCAAGGCACTGGTCCCTGCTCGGACCAGCCGTTATATACCCCTGCCCAAAATAGCCTCAAAGACGAGTATTAAAACTGTTAATCTCTAACCCAGTTTCACCATCTAAAAGCATGTGAGGGAGAAGCGGTAACCCATTCCTGTTATCACTACCAACCACTTCCGGTCGTCTCAAAAGTGTAAACACACAGATTTCAGCACCGGTATCGTAGCAGCTAATCAGCCCTACTCTAAGTTGTGATGAATAACACGGAAAGTAACAGATCCTTATCTGTATATATCATAAACAATAATTATACTTAAACAAAGTAATACAAACATGAGAAGTCTAAACCCTAACTTCTCACACATACATTACAAATGATGGAACACAACCTTAAAAAGTTTCTTTCGATATAAATGTTGTTCGCCTTTGCGAAAAGTTGCCAATTACATAAAACAATGCTGTTAATCTATTAATCTTTTTCTTATTCCTAATACCATAATTAGTGGTAATATAGTAGTGCCCCTCCCCCTGTAAGAGCCACTACTACTTCTAGGTATAAAAATTGTATAAGCGCTCCTTTTAATTGCGACACAACTAAATGATTCTATCACTGTGTGCATGTTTACAAGGATAAAAATTCACAAATGTTGTTTATGTATCAATTGTCCGAAATTTATGACAATGTTGCACACCTTTTCTGATCACAAAACATTGTACTTATTTACTTCATAAAATTGACATTTTTGTTCAGATCCTAGTTTTGTTACCTTATAACTATTAAATGCCCACTTTGGGACTAGTTTTTATGTACCATGGGGGCCAATCTGATTAAAATCATATCTTGATCTCCGCGCCGTTCCGTAAACGCCTCTCTGCTGCGTTAAGATCTGAGATAATCCCATAGGGGGTCATGTCACGATGACCTTTCGCATTAGCCAATCAAATCACTACTGGCAGAATCTTGACAGTGAAATTTTGAGGCGACAAAGCTTGCATAAACGCATTTGTCCGTTAAGTCATTTCATCACCAAACATTTCATCATGAAATTCATGTGAAATAATGTGACGAAATGGCTTGCTGCAAGATGACAGGTCGTTGGAAAATTATTTTAGTGTTAAGTAAAGAGGCGACAAACGTCATCTGGACGTGGCCTCTGATGGGATGTTGTCAGATCCTTGTAAAACGGAGTGAGAACAAGGATCTGTATTTTAATCAGATTGTCTGGGGGCTAATTATGGCAAATACGGTACTAATGAATTATTATATTTGTAAGTTCCCAGTGTTTCTTTCTACCAGACTTTCTCAGAATACTTGTTTTTTGGTTTTCATTTTTTGTTTTTTATTTGTAGCATTTTAGATGTTTTTACAGCCTTCTTCGAAAAGGATGTCAGAGAATGTGAATTCCGACGACATTGATGGAAACTCGGCTGCCATTTCTGTGGTGCACATGCCATCTCTGAATCAGCCAGTTCAAGTGCAGTCAGTGATCCACTCAAACCAGCCGTCTGTTATACAGACAGCTGGCCCAAACATACAGACAATTCAAGTTGTCCGAGTAAGTAGTAATCCCAAGTCTGATACACAACTTGTCCAAGACAATGACGGAAAGTTTTTATCACTGATAATGACAAGTGCTGCACAATCAAAATCAATTGTTGCAAGACAATGATCAGATTAGAATATAAATTCACAAAGAATTGGTCATTAGAACTTAATTCATACCTGGTTGCCATTATACAAATAAAACGATAGTACGTGGACCATGAAGTTTCAAATAAAAACTTGACTGAAAATAATACAATTTGATGTTTTGTATATTTAATATGCTTACTTTTACAGGTAGCAGCAGTTGATGATGACATCAATGAAGAGTGTGAAGGAAAAAAGCGAAGAGAAATTCTTTCTAGAAGACCATCATATAGGTGAGGGCAAGTGGTGATTATTTCTGCAATGATGTTCAAAAATTCTTATTGATTGTGGACAAGTTCCATAAATGGTTGGCCCAAACTTGATGTACCTGGTATAAGATTATGACACAACTTAACTTGCAATACAGATTGAAAGTACATGTACGGAGCTGTGAATAGCCACTATTTAAAGAAACTTAACTTTGAACAGATATATATATGTCCTGAACACTGCATCATAACAGAGTTTTTCTGTCTCTTAATTGAAGTTGGTAATTGTTGCCACTCCAAATGCAATAAACCTTTAATATTTGAACTGGGAGTGTTCGTCATTGTGAAGTTCCCACTATGTTGTCATTGTCATGAAACCTACACATAACAGCACATATATTTTATACTTTCAGTTTATATTAATAGCATACAAAATTTATGACTCATGTCTGACAACTTGTCTATAAGTTGAAAGGTGTACGTATATATCATTCTAATCTGTACACGTCGGAAAACGTCTTTGAAAGTACATGTATTTCCTACACAAGCACAAATAGTGCAATGTCTTGTTGACACTTGTCTAAGTTGTAAGTTAGACTGTCAGATTTAGAATGCATCATAGTGCTTTCATTATCCACTCCAAAATTGCGAACAAGTTTCTAATTTGGTGAATTAAAATTTAACCCACTTGCCACTAAATGCGAGTTGCTAAAAAAATTAAATTCTACCCCTAGTCTTTGTCACTGGTTCAGAGTTAGCTTTATATCTTAAGTTACATATTCAGTCTTATGAACAGATTAAACAATTATACACTTAGCATTTATAATGTTTCTGTGTATCAACAGAAAAATATTAAACGAGTTGTCATCTCCGGTGACTAAAATGGAGGAGGAGTCTAACAGTAGCCAGAGTCAGGACGGGGAGAGTCAGGAGGCAGCCACTAATCTGTCCACTCACAGCGGTGTCCAGTTCCAGCAAGGTGACCGTTAGTATTCAGCTTTTTTTCTTTGGCTTCCAGTCCCTCCCCCCCCCCCCTTTCCTTTGATTCCTTTGACCCATTATGACTAGTAGAGGATAACCATGTCTTCAGTAATACCAAATATGTACTTTTCACAAGTGTGCAATGAAAAAAATATCAAAATATTAGCCACACTTGTGAAATATATTTTGTATTAATTACTGAAGATACTGTTAGATATTCTGTTTAATACATCTTGATAGCGAAACCAATCTGGATTGCTTTTCATTTTTCCTGTTGTCATTTGTAAACAGTATTTTGATTAGTCAAATAGACAAAGTGATAATTCACAAGTGAAAAATATCATATTTCTCAATTCAATATTTTACTGGTAATGATGTAATAAAGCCTCTTTCCTTTGCCTTAAATGATAAAAGGAAGTAAAACAAAATAAAACCAAACTGAATTTCTTTTGCAGAGAAAGATTTGTTATTTAGGCATTGTAATTGGAAAAGGGGTTGAACAGAAACATGTTGCTACTCTAGCGACTTTCAAAGCCGCTTATTGGACTTATTTGAAACTTGATAACCAAAATTGAGTGGTTTATGGGATACCGATAAAACATCTGTATATTAATTGTAATGAAAGTGGGCCAACTGTATATTAATTGTAATGAAAGTGGGGTTGGCCTCAAGTATTCCGGGAATACGACGAAGACAGCACATTCACAAAATCACGAAAAAATTGCTACGACATTGACATAAATGCATGTTAATATTAAATCTCAGTTCAGCGCTTTATTTATGACCTCAGCAGTATCTAAACAGGCAAAAATGAACTTAAAATCTACGTTTCAAATGACAATCAAATCTGACTGTACACGTTCTGATTCGATCACAGATGTCAAATGTAAACTTTATCAGTTGAAAACAAAACAGGAAAATAAATGAAATAGAAATCTGTTTCACGTGTTGATTTGCCTGTTTATGTCGTATCATTTCCACAGATTGTAGGTTTATGGCAATTTCATTGTCAGACTGACTGTTTGTTGGTTTCTCATATATTGTGGCAGGGATTATTCTAGCTCTTAAAACCTATGGGAGAATTTGGGGGATTTTATGGGATTAACAGGATTTACATAAAATTTTTGTATAAAGTAATACAGTTTTGAATTTTAAATGAGATTTTCCGGAAAAAAATCCCTAAATCTCCCCCCAAAGTAATCCCTGTCGTGGCAAGTATTGTGTCGTGGCCCTTGTATCGGGAAACATATCTTATCGCCAACCCCCTTGCGATACACAGCTCTAGTGCTCAGTATTTTTGACACATGTTGGTTGAATATAATGCTACCAAATTATTGGTAAAACATCAAACTAGAGAATAGGTACCCGGTACTTGAATGTTAATTTAGGTAATAACAAAATATCAGGATCTTGTTGGAAAATATCAAAGTAGTAAACTTTGCTGCTCAGCACACTTAGAATTGTTTCTGATGTCTCTGTTACAGTAGTTCCCTCAGGAGCAATCCAGATAACATCTGATGGCACGTCAGTGGCGCAGGGCCTCCAGACTCTGACCATGACCAATGCCAGTCCAACAACATCAGCAGCAACAGGCGCTACCATTGTACAGTACGCACAAGGACCAGATGGACAGTTTTACATACCAGGTATGGCACCAACACATTTATTATGTTCCCAGCATCAGATATTTCTGTGAAGAGCATTCTGTACTAGTCTTTAATACTGTCAGTGGCCAGATTGAAAAGTTCATGATTTTCAGTCACAAATTAATGGAAAGTAATTATCCCCACACATCAAAGAAAGAGGAGGTATAGTTAGTATACTGGAACCAGGTTGTCTGTCCATCTATCTGTCTGTCTGTAGACATATCTTGAAAAGTTGTCCAGACAACTCCTCAACCTGTGAACCTCTTTCAAAGAAACTACGCAGGAATGTTAGGGACCATGTATAAATGTGCAAGCAAGCTTTTTAAATCAGACATTTTAGTTGCCATAGTAACCAGACCACTATAAGTAGATTTTGTGTTAAATTTTGTCAGGACAACAACTGTTAAATCTGGGAACTGATTTCAATGAAACTACACAGGAATGTTAGGAATAGCAATCATGGAATTTGCAATCAATATAAGTTAACCCTTACTCACTTATCACGACAAATGTCGCGCTCACTCATCTGACAGCCACTGCTTATCACAAATGTCGCGCTCACTAATCTGACAGCCACTGCTAATCACAAATGTCGCGCTCACTCATCTGACAGCCACTGCTAATCACAACTGTCGTGCTCACTCATCTGACAGCCACTGCTAATCACAAATGTCGTGCTCAAAAAGCCTCTAGAATGTACCACCTCTTGACGGTTATTGCTACTCTGAACACACACGGCTTTTCTGGGGTGGTCTGTCAGGGGCGAATTTCTAATAGTTTTGTGAAAATGTAATAAGAAAAATGTGAACACAAATAATTGTATATAGTATATTTCTTGCAGTTTAATATCATTTTAAAATGCATTAAAACTTTTTTTGGTATGTTGGTGATATTATAAATACCTTCTGAGACCCTCTGGCACAATAATACCAGCAAACAAAATACTGGAAATGTGTGGATACATATAGTTCTGACTCAAACACAAATTTCACAACAGTCAAGATGGGTTTTATTCGTTTAATTCATATTATTTTAAAACTATCCTGAGTATTCAATTGAAAATATAAAGACTTAAATTTTACAATTAGAATATGGATAATAAGGAAGTTTTTCTTTCTTTCAATTATCAAAACACAATATATAAATCAGTATGTTGAATGTAGATATAATTAACACAATATATATTTAAGAAGATTATTTTCATTCAAGGAAATAATTTGTTGGGGCCTTTCCCCAATTTACCTAAAAAAGGCTTGACACATCTGGAGTTATTCTTATCCAGTAAAGGATGAATCTGAGTCTTATTAGTGTTTATGAGGGGTTCATGTGAAACTTTCAAGATATAAACTGATAACAAGAGCTAGTGGTGAGAACGCAATTTGACTAAAGTCAACATGGCAGTGGTTAAGTTATCAGGGGAAGGTGGCAGACATCATTTACATGCTAATAAATAGGCCTAGTGACGGTGAAAATGAAGACTTTGATGTGTTTAATCCCAAGATATATAGTACAAGGCAATTTTGTTGATTATCAGTAAGTATACATGGCATAATCTGATAAAGACTGTGTTCTTCTGGCTGATACTGAGATGGGTTGGGGGAGGGACCATCATACACCTGTTCTAGCTCCATTTACAGGGCACATCTAGTTTATGTAAAGATCTCCCTAAAGACCCAAACCACCTAGACTTCTTAATTTATTATCTGAAAATAACCTTCGGAGTGTTCTTGTGGATTAAATGAATAGATATGCGAAGAAAAAATTGATTGCAACTGAATTGTGATAATTTCAAAACGTGATATGAAGAACAAACAGTTCTGTCATACCTTTTATTACAGATTACTTGTAAAAAGGTACTATTGATTTTTTTTTCATTTTAATCGATCATCAGCCAAACACTAATTATAGCACTAAGTAGAAGAACATTTCCTCATATTATACTAAAAACCTCATAATTCTCTTCGGTTGGATGTCACACTGACACATCTGCTTATAATAGGAAGTGGTGGTATTAGTTGGCCATTCGGCTTATAGGCCTAGTTCCCTCTGACATGAAATATTATGACTTATGCATTGAAATACCTATGAAATATTAAAGTTCTATTCTACTAACTGGTTTGTTTATCTTTCAGGCACTGTACAAGCATACCAAATAGCGACCTCTGGATCTCTACCGCAAGGTGTTGTCATGGCAACGGCTGGAAGTCCAATGTCTAGTCCAACAAACATGGGGGAGGAGGCGTCTCGCAAACGGGAACTCCGACTTCTTAAAAACAGGTACACAGTGTTACTACACCTTTTCAGGGCAAGGAATTGAGTTATCTAGCCTCGGGTTGTTGTGCACTTCGGATTCAGTATTAAAACTTCAAAGTACTGGACAAATGAAAACGTGATCATATACTTGCAATATGTAACTTTGTTGTTGCTGTGGTGGTAAAGAGTTGCCCAAGTGATGATTGGTTTTCATGTTTATCTTATTTTTATGGCTAATGATCTCCCCTGAAATGCATTTGTGTGAAATATTGAATTTGGCTCTGAAAATTGTTCAGCAGATAATGACGAAAATTTGTAGACTTATTATTCTGGTGTTTTACTACTTGCGAGGTTTCAACTAAGTATTTTTTTGGTAGCTGGAAACTAAGTCAGAAATGTAATACTACTGTTTTATTGCTTTTGGGCTTAACACAAATACTGTTAATAAAAACAGATGTTGACAAAACATGATCTTGACAAAACTTTTTATACATATTAGGCTAGCTCCCTAGTTGTGCGTTTTGCTCTCCGTTTCAAGTTTGGTTACCACGGAAACAAAGTCAGTAATGCATTATGACTGTTTGACATCCCTAGTTGTGCCTTTTGCTGTTCGTCAGGTCTTATTATACCACCACCACCAGTGGGAGCATTCATGTCACTTTTGTATACTCTGTTCATATTTCAACTGATATTACATATCTAAATTCTTTTTGAGGGAGATTTGTCCCATGATGCTAAATAACTTGTTTACTTACAGGCCATCATCGTTTCATTGAAACTTCCCATGGATGATCAGTATCTTATGTAGTTGTGCATCACATTTTAATTTCATATTTCGACCCTTATTAAGGGAGTTATGGCCCTTAATGGGAAAAACTTGTCCAGATAGATTTTGATGAAATTTCACATGAATGATCAGTATGTTATGTATTTGTATATCAGGTTTTAATTTGAGAGTGTGACTCCTTTAAGGTAGTTACGTCCCTTTATGTCAAATAACTTTTTGGAGATCTTCATCACCCTTAATGTGAAATTCAAGGTGAAGAATTTCTCAAGAAAATTCCCATTTCTGTAACTTGACCACCCAGGTCAGTAAAGGAGTATGAAATCGGTGCAGGGCTTGACACTAACTTTTTAAGGCACTTTCCCTGGCGGGTCAGTTGAAAAAATGTAACTTGCCTGAATGGTCTTTTCACCTGCCCCCCAAAAAAAAAGCCCAAAAAAGATCATCACTCGCTTTGTGTCTTTGACATTTGCTGCGTTTTAAAAGTCAGAGACAGGTCGTTAAACAAAGCAAGATATGTTTAACTTAAATAGCAGGGATTGGACAGCTTCTTTTAATAGAAATCTACAGTATCATATTGTAATTTATAAGTTTATATGAGGTATACAGAATTTTTCACAGGTTCTGTCGGGCAGGTAGTGTGGACAAGCTGCCTGCCTGACATGGGATTGTACCTGCCCTGGGAAGTTGTGCAATCCTTAATGTCGAGCCCTGTAGCATCTGCGGCGGGTATTAGTTATCCTACAGATGACCGTTCTAGCTTTTGGTATTTCCTTTTTTATCATGGAAACAAAGTCTTTGCTATAAATTCAAAACCGTTAAACAAATCTTTACAAAACCTTTTATCTATGTTATGTCTTTTGCTATTGTTGATTTATCAGTTTTTTTTTTTATGTTTATCTTTTTCCATGGAAATAATCAGTTAAAAATAAAAATATAAAATGGGTTTCCATGGTAAAACACATCGAGGGGAAAATGCCACATTTTTTGGCTCCTTGTTTTCAAATTGTATTAAGACACACTGAATTTACTGAATGTTTTAACAATCTGAAAACTAACCAATGAGAGTTATCAGGGCCCTACCACATAGTGGCATTACATTACATTTATGAACAATCTAGTTGTAATACTATTCAACAAATAAATATTGGAATGCCAAAATCTGGTATTTACTTCAGCTCTGGTAGTGACACATATCAATAGTATAAACATTTTATTTAAATTTTACATGTTAAATGTTATTCTTAAGTCATTTTTGCTGTATTTAATGTTCTTTTAGCATACATTTAGAAATTATTATAACACGGCTTCACTGCAGTTACTACCAGAGACCAAGATTTCTCAACAGATATGTTGTTCCTGAGGATCAAATACCTGATTTTGTTGTTGATTAAGGGTTAGTGGTACTGAAAGAGTTATTGTGTAAAGAAAAACATTTAAATGCCTTACTTTCCTAGAATTTTGACTAATGCTATTCTGTCAACATTGATTGGTAAATTTTGTTATGTTTTCAGGGAAGCAGCCCGAGAGTGTAGGCGAAAGAAGAAAGATTATGTGAAGTGCTTGGAAAACAGAGTTGCTGTCCTTGAAAATCAGAACAAGACATTGATTGAGGAGTTAAAAGCATTAAAAGAACTGTATTGTCAGAAGGAGGGATAGAGGTCAACTGTGATACATGCCCATTATAATATTGTGTGGCTACTCCTGTAAGGGAGCCACAAAGGCTAATACCTGAGCTACGCAGGAAGGTTGAAATCCCAATGACCTTAACTGGTGAGTGCTAGCCACATGGCACCCTGCTGGCCACGGTATGCCATGTACACGGGATGTTGATCGTCTCGTACGCTGCGTCCACTACACCCACACTTGGTTGTTGATGCAAGATTTTCACTGAAAGTTTTCACCATGTCCGTTGTCGTAAAGGTCAAGATTTGATGGAGAGAGTAATCTGGTGACTACTACATAGATCTCTGATGGCGGATACTTTAAGATTCCTTATAACAATGGATATTTTCTCAAAGATATTATTTGATGGATGTTTTACGTGAAACAGATTGTTAGTAATTTGCTGGCATGTCATTATCATTTCCCTTGATCTCCAAAATATGGACTGCAGAAAAAAATCTTGTTTTAATGCAAAGAAAAAATCCATCAAAACAAATTCTTTAGCATAAGAATACAAAGACATCAATTTGTTTCTTAACTCACATGAAGTGATAAGTATTAACAAAGATTCCAAATATATGCATGAAAAGTAATCTGAGAAAGTGGATTTACCGGTAATCGTTCTAAAATGGCACAGTACTAAAGGTATAAAGAAACACTATCTATTTGATTTTCATCTGTAAGTGCTAATTTAAATAGAAGGAAGGAAAAATTGTGTTGTGTGACAAGGAATACAAAACTACAGCTTTTTTATTACATACTTTAAGGGTGTATGTTTAATTTATATTATAGATCTGAAATTATGTATTTTGAATTTTATTACTTGTCGCTGCACATGTTATCCATCTTAAAAATACTTGTCCATTATAACTCATTTACTATTGATATTTATGAAAATGACAGGAACTAGATACTTTTATTGACACATAATGTACTTTGTCTAAATTTACCTGAAATTAGGGTGCCTTATATGCTACATGGCAAACAACTATCATGCATTAAGAATTAAGGGTGGTCGTATGTTAGATGGTTATGAGTTGTTGGATGAGAGAGTGTTTTATGGTGAAGTTTACTTGTTGTATTCTTTGCTCTTCTGTTAAGTTTTGCAGACATTTTCTATTGTAATCATTGTCTTTATACTTGCATTGAATAGAGTAATACACAGGGTTATCTTGTGTAGTCATATTTAACAATTTGTTTTATCATTATTAAAGTCTCGTACATGTGGTTTGATTTTGTGATACATTAATTTTGTTTTTGTATAAAGTGCACAGTGAAGATAATATGGATTCTTATCATTAGCAAAACTTCTACAAACTTCAATGCATACATCAAACTATGGTTAACTGATTCCTAGATTAGATACTGGGTTTCAGTAGTAGGATTACTGTTACATATTTTTGTGATTTTGATGAAAGGTTGATGCTTTGCTTGACCCATACTTTAATAACATACTTCAGTCTGATTAATAGACTGTTTTCTACACAATAACTTCTACAAATTTGCAGCCAGATTCTAATGAATATGGATCAATATTTTCCCTTGTTTCTATACCCCCCTGCAATGAGGTAAGGGGTACTCAAAAATCTGTTATCAGGTTGTCGATTTTGATAAACCTTTAAAGGAAAATTAAGGACCATATGTAGATATGCATGCAAGTTCTTTTTTCCCCAAAAAACATTTGGTTGCCATGGTAACCTGCTCACTTTACACAAGTTTTCATAAAGCAAGCTTAAACTCCTAAGCAATTTTGAAATAATAAACAGATTACTATAGATCAATATTTTTTTAGAGGGTACTGGAAAGAATTTTATTAGAGCTCTTTAGTTTCCTCATGGTCCTTAATTACTGTATACCTGGTAGTTGCTTTTTATTTGTGGGGGATTTAATTTCTCTATATTCATGGTCAAATGAAATTTAAAATTAGATACCTGTTAAATGTAACACCCTGTTGAAGACTAATTACCATGAGACAACAAATTCTCCTGGCAGAACGCAAAATTTTATGCCTGTGAATAAGTCCAAATAAGAAAAAAAAAAAACCAAATTTTCTCCCCATGAAATTAAACAACTATTCCAGTATGCACATTTCAATTTTATCTTGATGCAAGATTTGACCTGGTAAAAATTCAAAGATTTTCGTTCTTGTTTGGTATTTCTCAGAATCTGAATCCCTTATAAATTACTCTAATTTATAATGATTTCTGTATTTGCATACCTTGTTTCGAGCTTAATAAAAGTATGTTATGCATTAGAGGAACAAAACGGTTGCCTAGTCATGATCTAATCATGATCTAGTAAGTAGGTCAAATAACAACATCACACTTTCTCTGAATATTGCATTTGTTTGACCATGGGTATTGAACCCTGGCCACCTACATGAAAGAGTGTTTACCACTTGACCAATTAATCCTCTCATGCTACAGTGACCAGGCGTATAATATAAGTACATCTTTTAAATGTTGAGTGTCCCCTGCAAGGCTTTAACTCCTGACCTTAGCTTTTCAAAAGTTTGATCAGGATCTAGACTACTTCATCTGGAACGACGAGATTTGAAATGTATTTATATGTCTGAAGTATGGAGTTCAAGCAATATGTTGCTGTAACCTATATCCTGCTAAGCTTCTTAGTTTTTCAATTGAACATTCCACTTTCTATAAGAATGGTGATATACAAGCACTCAAACATGGCTACTTAGCAGTAAGAAAAGAGAGGGGGGGATCTTATAAATTAAAACCTGAATTGGGAAATTCTTCAATTTTTTCCAATTTAGTATCTTTGCTTTGCTCGATTGTCAATTTGTGATTCAGTCTGTTCCATATTGAATTTGACTTACATCAGATAAAAATGATCTAACGTAGGGTATCCCATGTTGGTGTGAAAGCATATCAAATGATCTAACGTAGGGTATCCCATGTTGGTGTGAAAGCATGTCAAATGATCTGACGTAGGGTATCCCATGTTGGTGTGAAAGCATATCAAATGATCTAACGTAGGGTATCCCATGTTGGTGTGAAAGCATGTCAAATGATCTAACATAGGGTATCCCATGTTGGTGTGAAAGCATGTCAAATGATCTAACATAGGGTATCCCATGTTGGTGTGAAAGCATGTCAATTTTTTTTGAATTTCTGGCAGTACTTTCTAAATATGATATTATAACAATGGTTTGCAATTATAAGAACGAATATGATATTCATTCCTATATAAATAGCAAATACAGATTTTTGACTGGTACGAGTTGAATTTTTATAAATTGTTAGGTGAATCAACAGAAACATTTTAAGCAAATGAAAGTAAGGTACAGACCTATGGATGTAAACGATGCTAGGTAATGTATGTATTGCAAAACTATTGTTTGAACTCCATGAAAAGAGAATTGTGTTTCTTAAATGTTTTATTTAATTTTGCTGTAAATGATTGGTGTATCATCTAACAGCATTATCACCACCATGTCTCTAATAAAATGTATTTAGTAATTTTTTTCGTTGTCCTGTTGTTGGTTTAGCTGTCACTTGGTCAACATGCCAAAACAACCTAATCAAGTGGGGACATCTGTTGGTGGTGTTGGTAGTATCTTTCCAGATTTTGGTATCATTCTGCCCAATATCTGTCAAATATGATGAGCAGGGCTGGTAATCGTGAAAGCAGTCTCATCCTAAGCATGTAGTCTGTAACTTGTTGGCTTGTTACTGACTTGATTTATAGCAAGCAATAGAAGAGTCTGTTGAAAGCAGTACTTGCTTATTTCCCAAATCGTTGACAAAAAGATACATTTCAAAATGATTCATAGCCAAGAAAAGAGACTTGGTGCATAAGAACGATTTTGAATATGGGCAATGACGGATGAATCTTTTGTCAATATTCATATTAAACAAAAGTTTCTAGTTTAATAAAAAAAATCCTTTAAGCTCAACTCCCATGTGATGTTTGATGCTGTGTGCCATACCTTTTAAACGTTACTAGTCACAACAGCTTCAGAACATTTTAGGCTGAAAGGGGCTAAATGTTAAACAAAAGGAATATGTGCTTCTTCAATATCCTGTTTATGAAAATAAAGAGAAATCTTAACAAAGCTCCTGAACAGATGAAGGGGATAAACAAATAAGAGCGAAGATCTTGAATGGTAACAGAGTTGTTTCCCCTCGCTACCCTTTGCCTTTGATTTTTAGCTCACCTGGCCCGAAGGGCCGGTGAGCTTATGCCATGGTGCAGCATCCGTTGTCCGTCTGTCAACTTTTCCCATAAATCCCTACCAGTCCTGAACCACACAACAGAATTTGACCAAATTTGGCCAGAACCCCCTTTGGTGAAGGGGATTCAATTTTGCATAATTGGTTGGTTTGAGGGGTGGGGCCTAACATGAAAAAATAAAGTAAATTCTTTAAAATCCTTTTTTTTTGTAGGAACAACAGGATATTGTACAAATATGGTCTGAAGTAACCTTTCGTAAAGGGAATTCAATTTTGTATAAATGGTTGGTCTGATACCCAGGGGCCTAGGTGGCGGGGCCCGATAGGGAAAATAGAGGAAAAGCTTTTTAAATCCCTACTAGTCATAAAGTTATGAATGGTTTTGAACAATATTTGATCAGAAACATCCTTTGGAGGAGGGGAACAGATTTTCTATAAATGGTGACTCTGAACCCCTGGGGCCGGAGGGGCGGGGCCCAATAGGGGAAATAGATGACGACTTTTAAATCCCTACTTGTCATAAAGTAATGAATGGTTTTGAACTAAATGTGGTCAGAAACATTCTTTAGGGGGACGGGAATAGATTTTGTATAAATGGCAACTGACCCCCCTGGGGCCAAATAGGGGAAATAGAGGAAAAGCATTTTAAATGCCTGCCAGTCATAAAGTTTTGAATGGTTTTGAACCATATTTGGTCTGAAACATCCTTTGGAGGAGGGGAACAGATTTTGTATAAATGGTGACTCTGACCCCTCTAGAACCGGAGGGGCGGGGCCCAAAAGGGGAAATAGATGACGACTTTTAAATCCCTACTTGTCATAAAGTAATGAATGGTTTTGAACTAAATGTGGTCAGAAACATTCTTTAGGGGGACGGGAATAGATTTTGTATAAATGGCAACTGACCCCCCTGGGGCCAAATAGGGGAAATAGAGGAAAAGCATTTTAAATGCCTGCCAGTCATAAAGTTTTGAATGGTTTTGAACCATATTTGGTCTGAAACATCCTTTGGAGGAGGGGAACAGATTTTGTATAAATGGTGACTCTGACCCCTCTAGAACCGGAGGGGCGGGGCCCAAAAGGGGAAATAGATGACGACTTTTAAATTCCTACTTGTCACAAAGTAATGAATGGTTTTGAACCAAATTTGGCCAGAAACATTCTTTCGGGGACGGGAATAGATTTTGTATAAAGGGCGACTCTGACCCCCCTGGGGCCGTAGGGGCGGGGCCAAATAGGGGAAATGGGGGAAAAGCATTTTAAATGCCTACTTGTCATAAAGTACTGAATAGATTTGAAACAAATTTGGTCAGAAACATCCTTTAAGGGAGAGGAACAGATTTTGTATAAATGGTGCTTCTGATCCCCCCTGGGGCAGGAGGGGCGGGGCCCAATAGGGGAAATAGAGGAAAATACTTTAAAATACCTACTAGTCATAAGTACCGAATAGATTTGAACCAAATTTGGTCAGAACTATCCTTTAAGGGTGGGGAACAGATTTTGTATAAATGGTGCTTCTGACCCCCCCCCCTGGGGCCTGAGGCCCAATAAGGGAAATACAGGAAAAGCCTTTTAAATCGCTGCTTGTTTAAATTTGGTTGTGATCCCCACCCTATAACAATATATACCATTGCTTGGCACAAAGAGACTAACACAGTCATGATATTATGATAGGTCTCTGGGTGAGTCCCATCCTTGCAGAATGAATTTCTGAATCATAACTTTTAAACGGTTGAGATCCTCACTCCAAAGCTATATATACAATTGCTTGGTATTAAGAGATGATAACAATCCTGATATATTTGACATTTATATATACAGATATGCCTCAAGGATTTGTCTTCAGGGCCGAGTTGTTCAAAGGGTGATTAGCTTAATCACTATTTAACGACATTTTTCAAACTTGAATAATTCTGTCAATATACAAGTTACAATTTTAAAATTTTGTATTTTTATTGACCCTATTAAGTATTTGATATCTGCAAAGTTGTAATGAAATCTATGGTTTCATTTTAAAGTTACATGATAATTAAAGTTTGCACTAATCACTGATTAAGCTAATCATCTTTTGAACAACTGGGCCCAGGTCTATCCCTGTCCATGGGATCTTTTTGGAAAATATTTCACCATGATTACCTAGATGTATCCAGGTGAGCGATACAGGCCCTCTGGGCCTCTTGTTTTTTCTTTCGACTTGCCGACCTTAAGTTATTCTCGGTAAATATCAGATAAACTATATAAAGCTACGCTATTTTAAGGCTTTGCCTTTGTCATATTAGATGCTGTATATCATACTTGTCTATGGGTGACAAGGTGATTTTGTAAATAGATGAGTAGATTATACTGAGGCATAGTAGCAGGGCTCCATCGAGAAAAACCTGTTGAATTCTTTAAATCTTATCATATGAACCTTCGCCTTGGTCGGACCCTAGTTGTGAGTTTATGCAATGGAGTAGCGGCCGCCGTCCGTCTGTCAATTTGTTCCTGTAAATCTCTATTATTCCTGAACCACAACATAATTTGACCAAATTTGGCCAGAAACATCCTTGGGAAAAGGGAATTAAATTTTGCCTGAGGGACAGGGGCCCTATATCGTAAATATAGTAAATTCTTTAAAATATTTCTTTTTTTTGAGGAATGAAAAGATATTGTTTGAATTTGTTCTGAGGTATCTTTGGAGGCAGAGGAATCAATATTATAAACCGTGTGTCTGACCCCAGTGGACTGAGGGGTGGTGCCCGGTAGGGAAAGTATAGTAAACTTTAAAGATCCTTCTTCTTAAGGAATGACAGAATATTGTCGTAGTCTGAAATATCCTTGAATCAAGGGGGTTCAATTTTGTATAAATCGCTGGTCTTACCCCCCTGGGGCTTGAGGGGCGGGGCCAAATGTGAAATATAGTAAATTCTTTAACAAAAATCAGAGAATTAAAACGTCAACAAAACCATAATCCGAACTCAAAATCGATTAAACTAGGGGCAAAATAGGAATAAAGAAAAGATTTACATGGAGACCCTCGTAAAAGCACAAGATAATAAGACCATGTGTTCCGGAAGAGTAAGCGTCTTCTCCTTTATCGACGACACCCGCCATGTAAACCTTCGCTGTTTGTTGTCATATGTCCAACTATCGTTGTTCTTTAAAATTCCACCTTTTCTGAACACTACAATATTAGTTTTTCCTGTATTAACTTCCATGTTCCATGTTTTACTATAATTTCTTAAACTATCTCACATTGTTTGAAGTCAGTCTGGAGTTTCAGCAAGTAAAACTATATCGTCCGCATACATTAAAAGGGACATATTGATCACTTGTGTTTCAATACTTGGACAATTATCCTCAATATAGTTAATTTCAAAGTCATTTACATATATAAAGAAAACATAATCGGGGATACAAGTTCCCTTGTAAGAGGCCCGACATGTTCGGGAAGCATTGACTATAATTATTATTGTATTTAACGCATAACTTAACACTTTGATATAATGAATATAATATTTTGAGAACTTTACCACGAATACCGTAATTGATTATTTTTCCCTATAACTTTGACCTGTCTAAAAAATCAAAGGCTTTACAAAAGTCAATGAAACAACAATACAGTCTTTTCTTAATTCTTAAGGTCTTATTAATTAATGACTGTAAAACAAATATGGCATCTACTGTAGACATTCCATTTCGAAAGCCGAACTGAGCGTCTGTTAAAATACTATTCTGTTTTTCCCATACCAATATTCTATTATTTAAAATTTTGTAAACAATTTCCCAAAACAACTGACCAGAGAAATTCCCCGGTAATTATTGACATCATTGACATCGCCTTTTTTAAATATTGGCACAATGCATGATTGAGACCAAGACTCTGGAAAAAAACCAGAACTATAAATAGCATTGAACAGACGCCTGTAGACAAGGCAACAATCAATCTTTACATTTCTTAAAAAAATCTTTTATAATAAGATCTGCTGATAACTGAATCGTTGAGGACCCCTGTTGTTGAACTATGAATATGCCGAATTTGCGGGTCTATCGCGGAGCAGCAGTAGGCTGGGTTGATGTCCTCTGTCAGAGTCAGAGGTGGTCCGTACGTTTGCACGTCCTGCAGTATGGTCACTTGGTCTACCGATGTGTTTCCTTAAACTGTTGTGGACGTGTCTAGCCTCTTTGCTGTGAGCGACCTCTGGTTGTTCCTCATATAGCATGCCGTCTATGTACAGCCTGTCTCGGACAAGCTTTGCGGTGTTCCAAGCTTGTTTACTGCATTTGAGGACTGGATACAACCTCTCCCCTCTTTCCTCTATTTCTGCCGGGTACTGTTCTTGAATGCCGAAGTGCTTCCTTTCAGATGGAATGACCTGCTTTTGACTAGTTGTAAATCCTAGTTGTACACGAATCAGGCAACAATCGGTCGAGGCTTGCCGCTTATGTGCCTACACCTGTGCACATTTACAAAGTCAATCCTGTGTTCGATACCAAGTTCTATATATATAAAATTCCCTAATGAGAGCCAGGGAGGACAACTGACAAATGTCGTTCAATACAGTAAATCACCCCTGACTTTAATTGGAGCAGTAACATCAACTCCATCGTAGCTAAAGCCAATAAGACCCTTGACGTTTTGTTATGGCAGAATATGTCATCTTGCACTAACAATTTTAAGGAATAGACTTACGCCACCCTTGTCAGACCCACTATCGAGTATGCGTCGACCTGCTGGGACCCATACACTGCAAATAATACTATACTGCTAGAGTCCGACCTGCGTCGAGCTGCTAAATATGCACATAATGACTACAAATCTAGAGATCCTGGCTGTGTGACAAACATGATTCAGTCCCTGAGGTGGGAAGATTTAGCACAGCGAAGAGCGAAGTCCAGGTTTATTATGTTTTATAAGATAATAAATGGGCATATAGCTATTCCACCAGACGAGTATCTTTCTCAACAGAATAACAAGAGGGATTCATGAACTCCATAAGATCACAGCCTCAACAAATCAGCACAAATATTTTTTCTTTCCTCGAACCATTGTCACCTGGAACTCTTTACCTACTGTCATGGCCCAATCGCCTGATTTATATGCAAAATCATCGATTGCAGGTTTCTACATTCTTCCCACTCCATACTAAAGTCATGCATGCATTGTAAATAGTTTTGTCCAGATCAAAAAACCATAATAACTCATTTTATTTTACCTGCCACCTCTAGGAATCTCTCTTGGTGACAATTGCACTCAAATATTGAGTTCAGTCACTATAACGCCATGTAAATCTTTGTCACATCCAAGTAAACATCAAGTTCTCAAAATGAGAACCGAGTATCCATGTCAATCACAACAAGGACGCACCCTAATGAGCATACTCAAAATTGTCCATCTTCATATCACATAAAAATACAGAATATCTCAATGAGACAAAGATTGCGACTATAAAACCTGCCCATAGTTCTGATCAATCTGCATCTCTCGAATCCTTGTGGTGTTAGTTTGTTTGTCAGCAGTCGGCATCGATCACGAAAATCACGATATTTAGAGCAAGCCCTAGCATATCGAATCAACTGCGACATGTAAACACCATAGGCTTGAGAAGCACGGATGTTACAATAAAGAAATGGAAAGTTCACGATCGGAAAATTGAAAGCATCACGTTTATCGTATAGCTTAGTAGTAAGCTGTCTATGTTGGTCGTAGTTAAAGTAAAGCTCGAGGTAAGCAGCTGATGTAGAAGAGTCTGTTGTGTCCATTATTTCAAGTTTAGAAGGGCATATACGATCGACGTGGTCTTCAAACTTCTTGTTGTTAATAGACAACACATCGTCGATAAATCTGAAAGTGAAATTAAAAAAATTGGCAAGGTATTTGTTATCTGTCCTGATTATACCTTCCACATATTCAGACTCGTATGAAAGCAAAAACAAGTCAGACAAAAGTGGGGCACAGTTAGTCCCCATTAGCCTCTTAGCTTTTGTCGTGTTTTTCACAAAGTATGCTCCAAGATAGCTCATAAGGGTTAGGATTATTTGTATCGCCGTTCACCTTTCTTGGAAAAGAAAGCTCTCATGATGACAGACCGAAGACCACAGTTAATTTTACTATGTGCTTCATTGTAACATTTTATTTTATAACACATTCCCGAAATCCGATAGCCAGCTTTCCTTTCTAACCTGTCAAGAGCAATATCTTGGGAGTGAAAATTATTCTAGTTTTGAATTTAACATTTCACTGCTGATTTATCATTAATGATACTGAATTATTGCTGTATTGCATACCTCCATTATCATGCTTCATGATACCTTTAGATATTGCTCTTCAAATTTGGGAAGGGGGATGTAACAAACATGTAACTGTATTTGTAATGCTATTAGCGACAGCTTTATTTTGTATCACACAAGCGGCAATAAAGCACTTCCAGTTAGTCAGCCATGATGTTGTAGTCAGTGATTTTACAATTTTATCATAGTTTCATTGTGATGATAGCTTTCATTGATGTTTTTGATTGGACAGTTTCGGTTTTATTTTCGTAATTTAATAAAGGTCCTCAGGGCAGTTCAAAACATAAATTTTATGAGATGACTAACAGTATGACAATAGAAAAAAGTTGCGAATGTATGTTAAATAATCCCTTATGAACTTCAGTTTATTATAGTACATGTATGAGGCTACTTTTATACAGACCAACATACTTAATTGTTTATTAACTTGGTTTAATATCGTACATGTTACCTGTATGAGGGATACTTTTATACTTTCATTTATATAAATACATCGGACTCCTGTGCATTAGTACATTTGTATGTACCTAAAAATGACTTGTGTTCCTGCTATATACATGTATTACCATGCCGCACATGGTCTAGGGCACCTAATTATAAGGATTTAATCACTGATAGTAAATTTAAACTACATATTTAGGCATGATATCGTGATAATAAAGAAATGATACTTGTTTTTCATTCAGTTCCACAAAAACAATGGTATTGTTTCGATGTACATCGAATGTAGGTAAAACATTAGCCAGATCATCCTACGGTTGGATAGGGTTAGTTCACAACCACATTTTTGTTCAGATGAATGACATTTGCCGACTCTCAAAGTCATAGAGGTCAAATGTGTTAAAAATCTTCAAGCAAATTCTTTCAGTAACTTAAAGGCTCGGGGAATACTTTCCTGGTATGCTGGGATGATTTGATATCAAGTTTGTTCATTGATCTTTATGCAACGTCACATGGTTCAAAAATGTTTATACATTTTAAATTCATTTTATTCCTTATGCAACAGCATTTAAATAACTTTACAATAACCGATAAAAATACAAAGGTGACTGGTATTTATAGTCAGATAACCATTAAGGCTCATTAGCCCGTTGTCCAACTTCAACAATTGAAACATGGACATCATAACAGTAAGTAACAAACATGTCAAACTTGGTACCTTGCTGCTGTCAACCCTATACAGGCATACAAAAAGTATAAACCCAAGAATTACTTCACAATGGTACCCTTTTATATAGAGTTAGGCTTCATTATAAAATTAGTACAAACTAATTCACAATTCAGTTCATAATCTCTTTACAAGGTATTAATACCTCAACAAGAGTTTGATTTTTTTTAAGATCATTACAATTCTTTCATCATAACAGACTTATTTTTTATTTTTTCGTACTGCATTCCACACTTTTGCCTTAGCTGTCAGTACTTTCAGTACTTTGATGTACAAACCGTTTGTCTGACGTCCCTGGGGCCTGGGGGGCACAATAAGGAAAATATAATAAATTCTTTACAATCCTTCTTTTTCTTGAGGAATGACAAGATTTTGTCCAAATTTGTTCTGAATGATCCTTTGAAGAGGGGAATCCATTATGTATACCCCGTGTGTCTGTCCCCCTGGGGTCTGAGGGGCGGGTCCAATAGGGAAACTATAGTAAAGATATTAAGATATTGTCCAAATTTGGTCTAAAGTATCATTTGGTGAAGGGCATTCAGTTTTGTACGGTCTGACCCCGATTGGGCGTGAGGGGCGAAGGCCAATAGGAAAACCAGTAAATCCTTTAGAATAGCCTTCTTCTTCTTTATGAATGACAGGTTATTGTCCAAATTTGATATCAGCATTCTTCAATGAATGGAATCAATTGGAAATGTAATTCTTTAAGTAATTAAAATCCTTCTTGTGTATGAATGACAGAATATTGTCCGAATTTGTTGTGAACCATCCTTTGGTGAATGGGGTTCAATTTCCTATCGCTGGGACTAAACCATCATCCACCACTTGCGTTTGAGCAGTGTGATGTTTTCAACGATGGGGCAGTAATGGATGAAACATTTTCAATTTACATACAATGGTTTCCATTGGTCCCTGCATACTTCCATTTTCAAACTGATGTGAATATTATTATTGCCAACATGCAGCATTTTTAGATAAGAGGGTAATAGTTTGTTACCGGAATTTCTTGACGAGTGATGCATGGAACATTTTCGGAATTCCTATGAAGATTCTTCCTGGTCCTAAACTGTGCAATTCTGAAGATAATGTTCAGGAGAAGATGGGGGTGCTCATTCGATTATCTCAAACTTCTGGAGCTTGGAATTAATCTCTGGGTGACGACATCTTCAGGGGGATGGCTACTAGATTGTTTTCTATAAACATGATAAGGCGGTGGTGTCTTCTTTCAGCTAGAATTCATAACGAATCTCTTCGCTCGTCGTTGCACGGCTTCGACTTTATCTATATCCTTTTGAATAGTAGGGTCCCAAATAGTGTCACTATATTCTAGGATGTATCTCACAAGTGCGGTATAAGCAGATATTTTTCAAACTTTTGGGGCAGTATTTCAGATTTCGTCGAACGAAACCCAATACAGAGTTCGCCTTTTTAGTTGTTCTGGTAATGTATTCCTCAAATTGTAAATTTTCACTCATTGAAAGGCATATATATGGATTATCTGTCACTTGTTGTATATTTTCATTGTCCAGAGTGTAGAACCGTTGTAGAGGTTGTTTTGACCTGGTGATCCCAATAACGTAGCATTTTTCGCTTTGAAACTCATCCCCAACTTAGACGCCACTGTTCCAATGCAAGAAAGTCGCGTTGAAGTGTTATCTGGTCGGATGGATCTCTTATTTGTCTGTGAAGCAGACAGTCGTCGGCAAATAGACGAACTGTAGAGGCTTCTGTCATTAATGAAGCAGATGAACATAAATGGGCAGAAAACACCATTTTCAGCTTTGATCGTTTAGTCTTTCATATCTATTGAGGTTCAATTACTTAAAAGAATAGTGTAATGTTGTTGCCTTTGTCATTTATTATTTTGAAACAAATAATGCACCATGGTACACTCCTATGAATGTATAGTATATCTGACAGGATTGCATCCAAACATTGTCTATTGCCATTGGGTCTTAGGGTCAGGATCTGACTAATGACCTACTTTTAAAGACCGTCTTCGTCAAATACTATGTCATCAGATAATCTATGCTTAACATCTTAATTGTTACGACAATTATACCAACAGTACAAGCATTGGTAAAATTAATACCAAAAGTTCATTAGGCGACCCAATTGGCGCCCTCTGCACCTCCAGAAAGTGAGCATTATGCTAAATATAGATTCTGATTACAACTACATTGTATAATTGCAATCAGTTTTGGTTAGAATTGGACTTACGGTTTAATAAAAAGTTTATTGAAGCCGAAAATGCCCATTTAAACACCCTTTTGTGCCCAAACATATTTCTCCTTCTGCAGAATTATTTTTCTCACTTGCCAGGGATATTTGCTTCAGGCCCGATACAACCCTGCTTGGTGATAATTGGTGTCATTCTATATTGGAGTCGGTTAATGGAAGATTTTCTTAATTTTCTTAAAGTCTTTGATATCAAAATAGACCAGTAAGCAATTATGTGACTTTGAAAAAAAAATCAGAGAATACCAAAGCGTCAACAAAACTTTAATCCGAACTCAAAAACGATTAAACTAGTGGCAAAATAGGAACAAAGGAATGATTTACATGGAGACTCTCGTAAAAGCACAAGGGAATATAAGACCAAGTGTTCCAGAAGAGTAAGCGTCTTCTGCTTCATCGACGACACCCGCCAGGTAAATCTTGGTCACATCTAAGTAAGCATCAATCCTCAAAATGAGAACCGAGTCATCATTGTCATCACAAGTAAACACACTAATAAGCAAACTCAAAAACATCCATCTTCATATCACACAAAAACTACAGAATATTTCTCGATGAGATCAAGATGGCGACCTACTTTGACCTACCTTTTGAGTCTTTTAATTATTTTTGTTCAGTTTAAATCTTCAAGTCTGCTACTTATTTAACAGAAACTACACAAACTAGAAATTTTTCTACATTTTTCAGTGCGAGAACTTCAACAACATTTTGTTCATTTCACACTCCCCCCCACTTTGACCCCCAAATCTTATATGAGCTCACACAAAATAAGATGTTTTGAACATAATACAATATGCAGTTAACCTAAAAGTATCTTCCTGTAAAATATTAGCCTCATCACTGATAGGCCGCAGAAAGGCCCAAATTGGCACCCCTCTTCTGTTAATCTGAAAACACGTATGCTCTGTTGGGTCAAAGTGCTCAGAGATGTTTGTAAACATACACGTATGTCTCATTCGCATGGGTTGGATGATTAAGGGTTTCCTTATTATTAATTGAGAAACGCATGGAAAACATAAAGTTTTATAAAAAATTCCTGGGGAGGGATGAAGTTAACTATAGTTATATAGGAAAATAACACTTTTGGGTATGTTTTGTTCATTTTCAGTTGGAAATAATTCAAACTTAGTTGGAATTATAACCAGGAGATAATGGTTTGACTTTGGAAGAATATTGGTTCTAGCCAACCCTGAAGCTGTGGAAAGGGGCTCAAAAGAAAAAAAGCTTGTGTCTTTTGTTACTTTTAAAAAATAATCAACTCGAATGAAATAAATTCCATGTCCAACAACCACTCGTTGTGTAACCTCTACATATTACCCCTACTCCTATAACATAAGAGGCCGGTGGTTGGGTGCTAATCCAGGAGTTACATTCAATTTTCTCTCTTCTTCCTTGGAAAATAAAGAAAAAGGTCGAGCTATTAATGTTTAGTTAGACTATATAGATAGGTGTCGGTGTACGTCCTACGTAAATACTAATATCACCAAGAGTTATCAGTGGTATTTCGTCACACCAGTCCGGTAGGAGTGTAACCCCTGTGTAATCTATTTGATCACGTTTCCTGTTTAACAAGATGGCGCCCAGCACATATATTGTCGTTTGCCTAGCCATTACTTTTTCGGGTGAGTCTTTTGCTGAACTGTCATTATTCAGGTGTTAAATAGTTTTATTTTTAAACATATACAAAATAATTCACGTGTATAAGTGCATCAATTTCTTAAAGGTCATTTTTGCTAAAGGACATCGTTGTACATGTATGACCTGGTATTTCCGTGTATGATAGCATATAGCTATATTAATATGGTGTAGCTTATTTTGACACAACGTCGCAATAAATTGATTTGCCACTTTGAGATTCTTTAAGTGTTATCTGCAATGCAAATTGATTTTCTTCACAAAAATATGTTGTTGTGGTTGTAAGGTAAGATTGGACTGGTTTAACAGTTACAAAAAACAAATAATTTTAAACACAAAACAAGGAAGCAGCTCTTTAATTAAAGCCGAGGTAAGAAACAAAACAGAGTAAACAAACTACACCCCTATCTTTACTTTTGTGTTGATATAACAGTGTATGTTAACAGGTATCCCTATCCGGCTCACAGCGTCACACCACTACACGTGAATGTGTAACAAAGTACATAGTATAATGCTTCTTGCATTTGACTTTCAATCAATGTAAGTTACTGCTATTTTCATTAATGTCATGCACATTAACTTCAAATATTATAGAGAAATGTATAAATAAGAAATGTTGTTCGAGCCCGGAAGGAGTGCTTATAACCAATGAACAGCACCTGATAAAGTACGATGACGCCGACCACTAGAATAAACTGTGGAGTTCGATAAATATACCTCCTATCTGTTTACCCAAACCTTAAGTAAATAGCGATACTGGGACCACTAGCCTGTCTCGGTAATGTTATTTAACAAGTCTTACCCTAACTTATAATATACAGAAAGTTGGAGCAGGGGTACCGTATGTAAATAAAATTACTAAACTCGATAATTTCGGGTTTCCATCTTTCTCACATTACCGGACCGTGACAGAGTAAATACCAATATTTCAAAGAAGAAATATACTCCGATTTCCCAAAGATGAAGTTATATATCGACTTAAATTGGTTCAGTTTTGTTTTCTTTATCATCATATATTAGGTCATATATTAAGTTTGATAACGGTATGGTGTATATTTGCCTGTCGATCTATACGGTCCAGTCTGTAACCACGCTCTTTCGACAGACGTGGTTTGGTCATATTTACTGTATAATGCTCCCGTCGCGCTTTCATACAGACACTGTTTACGCATGACGATTCCATATTTCCAAACTGATATATGTACCGGGTATACCTCATGTGTTTTTATATCTTTGTATACTGTTGTTCAGATAAATTGAACAGTGGCTGTATGTAGGTCAAACTATGTGGTAATAATATTATGTACCTGAACATAGATTAGCGGTGGTGGCTGATGTTTTAGAATTATGTACCTGAACACAAATTAGCGGTGGTGGCTGATGTTGTATCAGTATGTACATGAACACAGATAAGCGGTGTGCTGATGTTGTACCGTTATGTACCTGAACACAAATTAGCGGTGGTGGCTGATGTTGTACCATTATATACCTGAACACAGATAAGCGGTGTGCTGATGTTGTACCGTTATGTACCTGAACACAAATTAGCGGTGGTGGCTGATATTGTACCATTATGTACCTGAACACAGATAAGCAGTTTTGTCTGATGTTGTACCGTTATGTACCTGTGCACAGATTAGTGGTTGTGGCTGACGTTATCAATCCTAGTATTATATGTGCGCTATACAAGTTAATGCGATGTTTTTTTTATGACGACATGGTTGTTTATCCATTCGAGGGCTTACTTTGATATGGCCCAGCTGGACAGATAGTAACTGGCAATCTGAAGATCATCCCCAACATAAAGCTACGGGAGCTTTTCATGAAAGGTCCTGAGTATCGCGAGACTCCATCCATCAAATGGAATGTAAATTGCAAGATTCTTAGGGACTCTGTGGAAGAATACGCCAGACAATGGACTAAACGTGAACATGCTGAATTTGATTCCCTTTCAGAGTGGGTTAAATCTATCAGGTCCTCTATTCAGAAAAGAATAAGCAGTTTGCGATACAAAATGAAAACTAAACACAAGTTGATATTTCTGGACCCCTAACAACACTCAACGCCCTTCATGACAAGTATGTGATTGTGTCTGCAGACAAGGCATTCAATAACCTGAACCTAGTTTGCAAACACTATAGCATTCATTGTTTGCAAAAAGAACTGGGCCTGCTTGATAACCAAGGTAACCCTACTTACGCACTGACCGGTTTTTCAAAAGATGAAATACCATCTGACCAACACGGGCAACTTACTACTAAGCTGTATGATAAACGTGGAATACGTAAAAGATTGTGTGATTTGAAGTTGGACGTTGTTGAGTTTGCTTGTTAGTGTGTTTACTTGTTGTGATGACAATGATGACTCGGTTCTCATTTTGAGGATTGATGCTTACTTAAATGTGACCAAGATTTACATGGCGGGTGTCGTCGATGAAGCAGAAGACGCTTACTCTTCCGAAACACTTGGTCTTATTCTCTTGTACTTTTACGAGAGTCGCCATGTAAATCATTCCTTTGTTCTTATTTTGCCCCTAGTTTAATCGATTTTGAGTTTGGATTAGGGTTTTGTTGACGCTTTGGTATTCTCTGATTTTTTTAGATGTATGTATATGTTGTGATAATGGATGTGTATTTCATAATGAATTATCACCGGGACCCTGAATGTTTAAAAAGCACATTTTCACATTTAATTCAATTTTATGTAAAATCTAGTCAATGTGCACTATACTATACGGTTAGGGTTAGGCCAACCCCTAGAGCGAGGAGAATATAGAATTTAGATTAATTAAAAAGGAGTACGTTGCTGTGATTAACACTGTATGGTGTAAGTTAGAAAGAAAATCAGAATTTTTAAAGTATATAGATACAAGACATTCAGAATATTTTCTTCATCGACACATCCACACCTTCAAACCTACATACTTTAATGTAATCTTAAATATAAAGCATAACAAAATATTTTAATTTAAAAAGCACATTTTCACATTAAATTCAATTTTATGTAACATCTTTTAGCAGAAAGAAAAGAAAGAGATAAAGAAATAAGAAAAAGGAAACGAAGAAAGGAAGATGGATATGGTGTCTTATGACAACAATATATATCTATATGCATTAAATCGTCTTGTAATTTATATGGCGTCTGTCGTCCTACAATCAACAATTGATTATTGAACTCTTCTTAACGGCTGATCGGTATAAATCATCCTTTGTAGCTGGGATTCAATTTTATGCAAATTATGGGTATGACATTCAAGTGGCCCGAGGGGCCATTTATTTTTCAGCGATAGCATCCCTAGGTGGCTGCAATTCAAATTTATACAAATGATCGGGCTGAACCCCAGGGGCCGAAGGGGCAGGGTCCAAAAGAGTCAATTTGGCAATATTAAAATCTTCTATGAAACTAAGCAATGAATGCCATTTCATTTTCAGTGGAAGCATCCACTGGCTGGGATTTAAATGTATACAAATGATGAGGATGACCAACCAGGGGCCTGCGGGGCGGGGTCAAAAGGGGTCCATTGGCAATAAATTAGAGAATACCGAAGCGTTAACAAAATCATAATCCGAACTCAAAATCTATTAAACTAGGGGCAAAATATGAACAAAGGAAAGATTAATATGGAGACCCTTGTAAAAGTACAAGAGAATAAGACCAAGTGTTCCGGAAAAGTACGCGTCTTCTGCTCCATCGACGACACCCGTCATGTGAATCTTGGTCACGAATATCTGGAACTAAGCATATGATAACTTTTATATTTAATTGATTGCTTCTCTTAGGTGGCTGTGACTCAAAATTATACAAATGATAAGACAGACACCTTAGGGGACTAAATGGTGGAGCAATGTACTGTTGTGGCAGATCCCACACTGGAAAAATGTGGTATCTAACTTACACATGACTTTTTGTCGCATTTGCTGAAATCCGGGTGAGTGATACAAGCCCTCTGGGCCTTTGGTCTTTATTGGACTTATTCAGAAAAAAACCCATTTAATGTAGCAATATTCTTTTGAGAATATTCACTTCCTTCAATAAATTCTTCAATGCCGAGAAAAGAAGCCCAAGAGAACTCAAAATCGATTAAACTACGAGCAAAATACTAGCAGAGAATCTATTTACATGGAAACCCTTGTACAAGAGAATAAGACCAGGTGTTCCGGAAGAGTAAGCGTCTTCTGCTTCATCGATGATACCTGCCATGAAGACCTTGGTCACTTCTAAGTAACATCAAGTCCTGAAAATGTTAACAGAGTTAGCATTGTCAATCACAAATGAACACACTAATGAACATACTCAAAAATGTCCATCTTCATATCACTTAAAGATACAGAATATTTCTCAAGGCGACAAAGATGACTACCATAACACATGCCCATAGTTCTGAATAACGAATCAACTGTGACATGTTAACAACATAAGTTGGGAAAGCAGAGATGTTACTATCAAGAAATGGAAAGTTCACGATTTGAAAATTGAAAATCGTCACGTTTATCTCATAGCTTTGGTAAAAATGACAACATGTTCACGGTTAAAATTTTGTGAAAGAATTTAACCTAATCACGTCGCCCTTTTCTCTTGACGGCATCAGATTTTACCGATATAGTTTTCTAGCTGTTTCATCGACTTGTTATACACCTGTTTGTTTTCAGTGATTGGTTTAGTTGCCTCAATGACTTGTTATAAACCTGTTTGTTTTCAGGGATTGGTTCAGCTGCCTCAATAACTTGTTATACACCTGTTTGTTTTCAGTGATTGGTTTAGTTGCCTAAATGACTTGTTATAAACCTGTTTGTTTTCAGGGATTGGTTCAGCTGCCTCAATAACTTGTTATACACCTGTTTGTTTTCAGTGATTAATTTAGCTTCCCCAATAACTTGTTATAAACCTTTTTGTTTTCAGTGATTGGTTTAGCTGCCTCATCGACTTGTTATTCAGCCAATAGCAGGTATAGCTACACTAATGGTGGACTAGAATACTACAGGGATTCTACCTACTGTTCCTACTCTCAGGGATGCTGTTCCGTGTACGGGTCCAGTCCTACGTGTTGTTCCAATGGCATATATTACTACTACTATGATGTGGTCTACTACTCCACCTCCATGTGAGTCGGACATTTCTTACCGCGAGACAAACTTTGATACAATCAATTACTTATGTTATATCGTTCATTAGCTACACATGCTCATGTTTCAAGATTCCAATAGCGATTATCTTGCAAATGTTTTGCCAAGAGAAATACAAAAATTAAAGTTTGCTGCTTTAAAAGGATCATTTAGATATTGACCATGTTTTCTGAAAAGTGGGTTAAGTTTCTGCGTTTGAACTATCTTAATAATTGTTCACTGTATCTTACCATATTTCTGGAACTAATTTATATATATATGAAAAGCAGCAATGCAAATGAATTGTTGATCATGGTAGTTTTGAACGTTTGTTTCTTTGTTCCTTCATCAAAGCGAAATAGTGATTGACGCAAGGCCCTTTACGTGTTAGTGATAGAGACCTCTACCACATTTATTAACTAAGAACTTAAAAACAGGCCTAGGTAATTAATTTTAAGAACATTGACAGCTCTTCATGTTTTGTAACATCACTCTGATAATCATATATCTAGGATGATTTGCTCTATGTTTGGTAGCTCGACTGCAGCCATAGCTGGAATAGTGATCGGCTGTCTCGCAGGGATCGGGATTTTCATCGCCATTATCATCTGCTGCTGTTGCGCATGTTGTCGTAGTCAAGGCACGAGGCAGGGCGGTCAGGTGCTGACTCCTGTCGGTGGAGTAGGAACTACTGTTATTTCAACACGTAAGTACACAGAGTGGGCAGGTGTTGACTTCTGTCGGTGGAGTAGGAACTACTGTTATCACAACATGTAAGTTGCCACAGTGGGCAGGTGTTGAGTTCTGTCGATGGAGTAGGAACTTCTATTATCTCACCATGTAAGTACACAGAGTTGGCAGGTGTTGAGTTCTGTCGGTGGAGTAGGAACTACTGTTATCACAACATGTAACTACACACAGTGGGCAGGTGTTGAGTTCTGTCGGTGAAGTAGGAACTACTGTTATCTCGAAATGTAAGTAGACACAGTGGGCAGGTGTTGACCCCCGTCAGTGGAATAGGAACTACTGGGTCCACTTGTATAAAACATCTCAAAGTTAAGGAAAATCTCAAGCAATGTATTGTCTATGGGAAATCTTAGACTTGAGGAAATATCAAGAGTTGAGATGTTTTATACAAGTGGGGCCTGTTATCACAACATGTAAGTAGACACAGTGGGCAGTGTTAACTTCCATCGGTGGAGTAGGAACTACTGTTATCTCAATATGTAACTACACACAGTGGGCAGGTGTTGAGTTCTGTCGATGGAGTAGGAACTTCTATTATCTCACCATGTAAGTACACAGAGTTGGCAGGTGTTGAGTTCTGTCGGTGAAGTAGGAACTACTGTTATCACAACATGTAAGTTGCCACAGTAGGCAGTTGTTGAGGTCTGTCGGTGAAGTAGGAATTACTGTTAACTCTATACGAACTAGACAGAGTGGGCAGTTGTTGACTTCTATCGGTTAAGTAGGAACTACTGTTATCTCTATACGAACTTGACAGAGTGGGCAGTTTCTGACTTCTATCGGTGAAGTAGGAACTACTGTTATCTCTATACGAACTAGACAGAGTGGGCAGTTGTTGACTTCTATCGGTGAAGTAGGAACTACTGTTATCTCTATACGAACTAGACAGTGTGGGCAGTTTCTGACTTCTATCGGTGAAGTAAGAACTACTGTTATCTCTATACGAACTAGACAGAGTGGGCAGTTGTTGACTTCTATCGGTTAAGTAAGTAGGAACTACTGTTATCTCTATACGAACTAGACAGAGTGGGCAGTTGTTGACTTCTATCGGTGAAGTAGGAACTACTGTTATCTCTATACGAACTAGACAGAGTGGGCAGTTTCTGACTTCTATCGGTGAAGTAGGAACTACTGTTATCTCTATACGAACTAGACAGAGTGGGCAGTTTCTGACTTCTATCGGTGAAGTAGGAACTACTGTTTTCTCTATACGAACTAGACAGAGTGGGCAGTTGTTGACTTCTACCGGTGAAGTAGGAACTACTGTTATCTCTATACGAACTAGACAGAGTGGGCAGTTTCTGACTTCTATCGGTGAAGTAGGAACTACTGTTTTCTCTATACGAACTAGACAGAGTGGGCAGTTGTTGACTTCTATCGGTGAAGTAGGAACTACTGTTATCTCTATACGAACTAGACAGAGTGGGCAGTTGTTGACTTCTATCGGTGAAGTAGGAACTACTGTTATCTCTATACGAACTAGACAGAGTGGGCAGGTGTTGACTTTTATCGGTGGATTAGGAACTACTGTTATCACAACATGTAAGTAGACAGACTGGGCAGGTGTTGAGGTCTGTCGATGGAGTAGGAACTACTGTAATCACAACATGTATGTAGACAAAGTGGTCTGGTGTTGAGTTCTGTCGGTGGAGTAGGAACTACTGTTATCACAACATGTAAGTAGACACAGTGGGTTGGTGTTGAGGTCTGTCGATGGAGTAGGAACTACTGTTATCTCTATACGAACTAGACAGAGTGGGCAGTTGTTGACTTCTATCGGTGAAGTAGGAACTACTGTTATCTCTATACGAACTAGACAGAGTGGGCAGTTGTTGACTTCTATCGGTGAAGTAGGAACTACTGTTATCTCTATACGAACTAGACAGAGTGGGCAGTTGTTGACTTCTAACGGTGAAGTAGGAACTACTGTTATCTCTATACGAACTAGACAGAGTGGGCAGATGTTGACTTCTATCGGTGGATTAGGAACTACTGTTATCACAACATGTAAGTAGACAGACTGGGCAGGTGTTGACGCCCTTTGGTGAAGCAGGAACTACTGTTATCACAACATGTAACTTCACGCAGTGGGCAGGTGTTGAGGTCTGTCGGTGGAGTAGGAACTACTATTATCACATCATGTAAGTAGACACAGTGGGCTGGTGTTGAGGTCTGTCGATGGAGTAGGAAATACTGCTATCACACCATGTAAGTAGACAGAGTGAGCAGGTGTTGACTCCTGGCGGTGGAATAGGAACTACTGTTATCTCGATATGAAAGTAGACACAGTGGGCTGGCGTTGACCCCTGTCGATGCAGTAGGAACTACTGTTATCTCGACATGTAAATATTGTAGTACAAAGAGTTGGCAGGTGTTGATAGCTGGCAGCGGATTGGGAATTACTTGACAAGTGAGGAAGCAGAGAAGGCAGATTATGACTCCTGTTGGTTGAGTAGGAACTCCTTTTATCTCGACATTGAGGTAGGATTGTGAAATGTTGACTTTTGTCGATTGAGAAAGAACCATAGTGATAAACCCTCAACAAAAGCTAAACCTTAGTTTGAGCTTCCATCTGAGAGATATGCTAATAATGGCGAAATATCCCCCCGGTTCCGGTGTTGAGGAAAATCTATTCAATATCTTTAATCACATGCATGGAAGTATTTTTTATCTATGAACATCAGCGTTCAACGATAACATTTGATAAAATCAAAATATAGTATTGTCGTGAGCGGATCAGAATATTCATAACATCTTATTACTATGTATTATATATGCACAACAGTGGTCTAGTGGGTAAACTGTTGGACTCTAGTCCCAAAGATATAATGTTCGACACGCACAATTTTAAATGAAATATGCTAGTTAAAGGAGATATATTTATAACTCTTTATAACTCTTAAATCCTTGTGCTAGGATATCCGTGATATTCTTCCCAATCGATTTGGACACTGAATAATGTTTACAGTATCGTTAACGTAATGATTCATTGCTTGAAATCTGGGGGATTGATAAACCGACTCATACAACTAGCAGCGTACTATATATAAGAACACGCTGCTTATTAAACAGTCGGTGTCTAAATTATCGAGGAGAAGTCTCTGACAGATGTAGAATGCGTTTGTGTCAACAGCATATCATTTCGACAATATGAAATCGTTTGATGTCTTATCAATAAAAATGGACTAGAAAAGAGGATATATTGTTTCCCTGCAAACACATCTGTGCTCATATCCATAAGCAGATGTATAAATATACAAATGAAAAAGAAGTTGCTGTTTCACCTAACTGTATTACTGCATATGTGCATACAAGATACTAGTCAAACATAATATATGCAAATATTTACACCAATATGTTTTAATTCATAAGCGGACACAATCAGATTATCTTTACAAAGAGCTTCCTCAACCTCTATGGTCAGACTTGAAGCGCTAGAGAAATTTCAGTACTGTTCTTAGCCAAAGGATTGTACATCAACCACATCAATCTCGACAAATTAGTTTCAACCTCAAGGAAAAAGGAAGGGCACAGGTTTGCTCTGTTTAGTTTAAACTTTGTTTTATTCAAATGTCAACAATACAAAGAAACATTTGTACAATTAATGCAATACTTACAAGAAAAGGAAAACAAAACAATGTTTCAAATTCGTTCATGTATACCTAGACGCACAGGTGCATGATATTGATATTATTAACGTTTATTAGGTGTTGTAAATACATCCATTGCTACATAAGTATAACCTTGCTATTTAACAAACGAGAATCTGTTTTCTCAATTGTTAGTATCCCTATATAATCCACATATTTCCCCCTTCACTCACTGAAGTTCGGCCACTAGTATTGGCCCATGTAGTATTACCTAGTATTCTAACGCTTTGCCAGTGCAACCTGCTTAACGGCAATTATCATATGATTCCAGATCTGTTTCCCCCTCTCAAATTGACCTAATTTTTTTATTACCGAAGCTATGATAGTGTTCAAAATGGTGAGTGTCGGACAAAGGCCCGTTCAATATTTTTGACTAAATAAAGGCGATTTTCCAACAGGGGTATGCTTTTTCAATTTTAAAATATTAATTCATGCAATCTCTGCTAGTAGGATGCAGGCAGGTTAGATAATTTGAAAATTATTTTTTTTATTGATATTTTTCCATTTGATATCTTTGTATGATTATTTAATATCGTGTTTTCATTTTAACAATTAAGAACATGATTTGTTTAGAGTAGGCTAGTTTTGTTATTCTTCTCCGAGTCCCTGTGCTGAATTTCAAGCGTCCTGAGCACCTGGATCATGATGAGTCATGATTACTTCCGTTTCTGTTACACTAACATGTGCTTCGTTGATAACTGTGTGAGTGTGTGTGTGATAGTTGTGTTTGTCCTCTTTTTTCATACAGCCGTGCTTAACTGGTATTCATGTATTATGCATGCTGAGTCCAACAGTCGGGAGATCATCAGAACCTGCCCAGTCTATACGTTTTTGATCGAGAATGGGTAATGTTAGTGTTAAATTTATGCAATCTAAATCAGATCCCTGACTGACTATATTTGTAGCTAATAGTTTATCTTAAGTGTGTATACATCTTGGCTATGTTATCACTTGATTGTAGATTTTCATATTTTGATAATTTTTGTTTTTGCTGATCTCGCATTTCATTATCCTTACACCTTGTGTTGTGACATTGAAAGTAACCCGGGTCCAGTACAATATATTAATTTAGTTTACTTAAATGTAAGATCTCTCAGAAACAAAACAGCATTGGTAGAAGCAAAATTTGAAGATAATGATATAGTTTGCATAACAGAATCTCATTAAAATTCTTTAATTTTTAACACTGACATTTCGATGCGTTCTTTCAATTCCAAACTTCATAGAAAAGATAGAGCTACTGGTCCAGGGGTGGGGTTATAATTTATCACAAGGATACTGTTGTTGTTAATAGACGAATCGACTTAGAGAGGGATGATCTTGAATTATCATGGTCCGAAGTATTAATAATTCATAATTAAAGATTTCTTCTTGGGTGTTTATACAGACCAGAGAGTAATGTTGATTATTGGCTAACTTACATGATACATTAACCAGAGCTATAAATACTTCACTGGATGTGATACTGACAGGTGATATAAACATTGATATGTTAAATATACCATAAAATGAACATTTATCAAGACTTCTTATAAAATATATTTACTAGTCTTATTAATGAAGCAACAAGAATAACACCTGTCAGTGCCACCTCCATTGATTTAATCTTCACTAATAACTAAAACATTATAAAAAATACTCGTGTATCTCCACCATTTTGTATTGACCACTCCTCAGATCATGCTTCAATTTCTTATTCTGTATTTAAAAACACAAGCTATATAAAAACTGTTTTACGATACGAAGAAGCAGATTACAAAAGAATGAACAATGCATTACTGGATATAGATTGGCTAAACCTGTCATTAAAATAGGATTCAAATACATTTAACGGTATTATAGTCAATGCAATCACTGACCAAGTCAATAGTTACATTCCCACTGAAGTATTAACTGTACGTCCAAATGACAAACTATGGATGAATAATACAATTAGATTGAAAATGAGATTACGTAACAGAATACACAGAAAGGCTAAATTAATGAATAATCCTCATTATTGGGAAAGATTTCGAAAACTACGGAATGAAACTATTAGCTTAATTCGTGCAGTAAAGAAAAATTTAATTAAAAAAATTGAAAACTCACTTAATGATGATGGTGGAAGAAAGCAAAAGAAAATTACTAATTTTTCTAATAAAACCAGTACTATTCCACCTCTACAATTTAACAACCAATTTATTCATCATCAAATTGACAAAGCAGAACTTCTTAACAAGCATTTCACTAAAATATCTACATCATCACCTGACCTTGAATTACCTCAGGCAGCGCAACCCAATACCCCCTACTCGCTAGCAAATGTTCATATCACTGAACAAGATGTTTCTAACAAAATCAATACCCTCAACACTAATAAACCTCCATGCCGTGATGGTGTAATTCCAACTATTAGCTTAATTCGTGCAGTAAAGAAAAATTTAATTAAAAAAATTGAAAACTCACTTAATGATGATGGTGGAAGAAAGCAAAAGAAAATTACTAATTTTTCTAATAAAACCAGTACTATTCCACCTCTACAATTTAACAACCAATTTATTCATCATCAAATTGACAAAGCAGAACTTCTTAACAAGCATTTCACTAAAATATCTACATCATCACCTGACCTTGAATTACCTCAGGCAGCGCAACCCAATACCTCCTACTCGCTAGCAAATGTTCATATCACTGAACAAGATGTTTCTAACAAAATCAATACCCTCAACACTAATAAACCTCCATGCCGTGATGGTGTAATTCCAAAAATTGTGAAAAACCTTCATGCCTCTCTTAAATTACCACTTATGTTACTATTCAATAAAACCTTGGAATCAGGAATGATACCTATCATCTAATGAAGTGTTGAATCACAGACCAATTACTATAACTTCATGTTTTAGTAAACTAATGGATTTATTTTTAGATATCTATAACTTCTCAATTGAAAATAATAATCACCAAGCATCAGTCTGGTTTCATGCCTGGTGATTCTACTGTCAATCAGCTTTTATTTATTTATGATGAAATTGTAAATTTATATGGATACGGGGAAGGAGCTTAGATTTATTTTTGTGACATCAGCAAAGCTTTTGACAGAGTATGACATGAAGGTATCTTACTTAATCTCAAATAATATGGTATAAATGGAAATTTACTTCTATGGTTCAAAATTTATCTTTATAACAGAATGCAAAGAGTTAGCACTGGACGCTATTTCTCACAGTTTAAGAATGTATTTGCAGGGGTACCACACGGATCTGTTTTTGGCCCACTCCTTTTTCTTTTCTATATTAATGGTATCACTACTAATGTTTCTACCAATATTAAACTTTTTGCAGATGACACCTTCTCCCTGTATATTATTGCAGATGACAGCCCAGCACAGGCTGCACAATCTCTCAATTCTGATCTTGCTAACATAGGTGAATGGGCAACTATTCGGGACATAAAATTCAATTATAACAAAACTAAATCAGTTATGTTTTCTAGAAAACAATACAATACTCACCCCCTGTATCCTTCGAAAATAATACAATCACAGATTTAATATCACATCAACATTTGGGATTGCACTTCAAGATCTTCAAAATGATGCCACATGGAAACAACAAATACAGAACATATATAAAAAAGCTTACACTAGATTTAACATTCTATGTCATCATGTCAAAACTAAAGTAAATAGAAAGTCATTATTAAAATGTATTTAGAATTTGGGATAATTGTACACATTTGGCTAAAGATCTGCAAGAATCAATACAAGGCAGCAAGAATATTACAGGGATGAGATCTGGGACATTACATAAACAAACTATACAATTAACTAAGGTGGGAAACACTATCTGTAAGAAGAAACAAACACAAACACATAATGAGGTTCAAAATTATGCAGGATCAGGCACCAATACGTACAAGATATTTTAGAGCCCTTCATTAACAATCAAGATGACACCTCATACCCTCTCAGACAAACTTTTTAACCCACCATTATGTAGAACTCTTCATATTTTTTAAAACTGAAGCTAATATCACTCTTTGTCAACTGAGAAACTCATGTAGTAAATTAAATTTTGTTTATATTGTGATTATTTAACTAACAGCCCTGATTATAACTGTTCAGCTGAATATGAAACAGTGTCTCATTACTCTCTGGAATGTCCCGTGTATGATTACCAAAGAATTTCATTATTTTCTTATCTTAATAGACACGGTAATCATAATCATATGGATATAAATGTGCTACTCCAAGGATGTCCTGATTGTTATGGCCTTCCAAACAGAATTTGACTTGAGGTTGTTCATTTCCTTCATTGAAAAATCTCATCGCTTAAATCAATGTATGACCGAGGAAGCAAAGATGTATCAAATACCATTTTATTCAATTTTATTGAATTGTCATTATGTGTTTTCTTAAAGAGAGTTGTGGCCGTGTAGTTACATATAAAAGGACTTTGCGCCACTCTGTCAATTACTGCTGTTGGTTTTGTAATATTAAAACATAACTATATAATATAAATGTGCATGGTGTGTCAATTGTGTATGAAGTGTGAGAGTGTATTTTATGACTTAACTCTCCTTTTCTTTTTAAAGAATTACCTCCCTTTACCCTGTTTTATTTTGATAGACATGTACTAGTTTTTGAAATTATTACATCAAATCTACATCAAATGAAATTACCTAAAGTAAATATAGTGGTACGTGGAGAGACGACCTTGCATAACAATATCAGGAAATGACGAACCAGTTCAACAGGTCCGGGTTATTTGCCTGGTGGTAATGCCTGGCTCCATAACCCAGATGTCTCGGGTTTGCGCACGGCTCGTCTCACTAGTTTCATTTCTCCTCTTTCTCGTAAACTCTTATTTATGTCCCAGATTGGGATGTTTGTATTAATAATAACCCAAGTCTGAGTGCCTGTATGTATAATAAGTATTAATTATCTCAAATGATAATTTCTAAAATATTATGACAGGCTCTGGTGCCCGATTTATGATACGTCGTGACGGATCTGTTTGATATTTATGGTACGTCGTGACGGATCTGTTTGATATTTATGGTACGTCGTGACGGATTTGTTTGATATTTATGGTACGTCGTGACGGATCTGTTTGATATTTATGGTACGTCGTGATGGATCTGTTTTATATTTACGGTACGTCGTGACAGATCTGTTTGATATTTATGGTGCGTCGTGACGGATCTGTTTGATATTTATGGTACGTCGTGACGGATTTGGTACGTAGTGACAGATCTGTTTGATATTTATGGTACGTCGTGACGGATCTGTTTGATATTTATGGTACGTCGTGACGGATCTGTTTGATATTTATGGTACGTCGTGACGGATCTTTTTGATATTAATGGTACGTCGCGACGGATCTGTTTGATATTTATCGTACGTCGTGACGGATCTGTTTGATATTTATGGTACGTCGTGAAGGATCTGTTTGATATTTATGGTACGTTGTGACGGATCTGTTTGATATTTATAGTACGTCGTGACGGATCTGTTTGATATTTATGGTACGTCGTGACGGATCTCTTTGATATTTATTGTACATCGTGACGGATCTGTTTGATATTTATAGTACGTCGTGAAGGATCTGTTTGATATTAATGGTACGTCGTGACGGATCTGTTTGATATTTATGGTACGTCGTGACGGATCTGTTTGATATTTATGGTACGTCGTGACGGATCTGTTTGATATTTATGGTACGTCGTGACGGATCTGTTTTATATTTATGGTACGTCGTGACGGATCTGTTTTATATTTATGGTACGTCGTGACGGATCTGGTATGTCGTGACAGATCTGTTTGATATTTATGGTACGTCGTGACGGATCTGTTTTATATTTATGGTACGTCGTGACGGATCTTTTTGATATTTATGGTACGTCGTGACGGATCTGTTTGATATTTATGGTACGTCGTGACGGATCTGTTTGATATTTATGGTACGTCGTGACGGATCTGTTTGATATTTATGGTACGTCGTGACGGATCTGTTTGATATTTATGGTACGTCGTGACGGATCTGTTTGATATTTATGGTACGTCGTGACAGATCTGTTTGATATTTATGGTACATCGTGACGGATCTGTTTGATATTTATGGTACGTCGTGACGGATCTGTTTGATATTTATGGTACGTCGTGACGGATCTGTTTGATATTTATGGTACATCGTGACGGATCTGTTTGATATTCATAGTACGTCTTTACGGATCTGTTTTATATTTACGGTACGTCGTGACAGATCTGTTTGATATTTATGGTACCTCGTGACGGATCTGTTTGATATTTATGGTACGTCGTGACGGATTTGGTACGTAGTGACAGATCTGTTTGATATTTATGGTACGTCGTGACGGATCTGTTTGATATTTATGGTACGTCGTGACGAATCGTTTTGATATTTATGGTACGTCGCGACGGATCTGTTTGATATTTATGGTACGTCGTGACGGATCTGTTTGATATTTATGGTACGTCGTGAAGGATCTGTTTGATATTTATGGTACGTCGTGACGGATCTGTTTGATATTTATGGTACGTTGTGACGGATCTGTTTGATATTTATGGTACATCGTGAAAGATCTGTTTGATTGTCTGCCTAAGTACGGTTGAATAAGACGTCACGTTTCGTAACAAAATGGAGGCTCGTCCGGGATGCCAGTTATTGTGTGTATTCACGCTATGTGAATTGATAGAGGATCAAATCACTTTAAAGAGGGGGGATGTCAATTAGAGAGACGACCTTGCATAACAATATCAGGAAATTACGAACCAGTTCAACTGGTCTTGACCTTTTGGCCTGGTGGTAACGTCCTAGCTCCATAACCTCGAGGTCTCGGGTTCGCGCCCCGCTCCTCTCACTAGTTTCAATATGCACTAATTATCACAAATGATAATTTCCTGAATAGAATTACAGCCTCTGGTTCCCGATTTATGCTACGTCGTGACGGATCTGTTTGTTTGTATGCCTACGTAAGGTTATATAAGACGTCACGTTTCGTAACACGTTCAAGTTATGCTTTGTTGAAATATTCTTATATACTAGTTGAGGCCATACAAATTCAACGGACCGATTTTTTTTTAAATATGTTAAATCCATACCCCTATATTTTATTTCTCGTATCAAAGAATAAAGAACAATATCAGAAATTACTTACTAAATGCAATAATAAATATCGTAAAATTCATCAAATAATCTGTCACTTTGAAATTGAAATTATCGTTTTATACATAGTGATCGACTAAAAAGGTTCATTACCACAGTCTGCAATAGCTGAAGATTGTTGATATTACCCTAACACTTGCATTAAAACATTACAGCTGGCCATATTGTGTTGTCTTTTTCAGAAAACACGACGACACAGCAACAAGCCTATCCTCAGATGGTAGCTAACCAACCCATGGGTCAACCGTATCCTGGCTACAATCCAGCATTCGTGCCGGATGCTGCCCCCAATGTTGGAGCAGCGCCCTACCCTGCTGTGGCACAACCACCCCCATACGATAACAAATATTGATTTGTTACGTCAACAACGAACAAATTTGTATAATGGCTGCTTATCTAAAATTTGCTTGAATGTATATATAAACTATAAATGATTCTTCATGGCATTATCAGATGTGATACATTGTAATTTGGTTATTCAAATCTTACAAGTGATTTAGTGTGATAAGGTATAAGACAATGTTGGACCTGGCCTGGTATGTTTCTTATTATAGGACACTTTACAGGATCTTATTTGATCCGTTTCTGTCGGAAAATTAAAGAACAGTGCAATCAGATGGATTAAGGATGTATTCTTCTGAGGTTTCAGTCACGTTCAAGTCTCGTTTTAATATCATTTAAACATTTTACATTATATTAAAGAAATTTTGATCAATTTTAATAACGTATAGGCATCTGGAAATTATGTAAAAATATATGTGTCTGTTGCATGTAGAACTTTTTTTATATGAATTCATATAAATTAACAATTCGGCGGCCCGTTTGAAAATGCATATTTCTATGTATATTTTGCACTTCACGAAAGGCCCAAATTTCACCTCTTGAAGCTGGATTGATCTTTTAAAAACATCAGTGTTTCGCCATTTTTAATCATAACAAGCTTCTTTTTGCTGTACAACTTTATAATGTTCAATATTATAGAAATATTATGCAACAAAATGGATAATCAAATACTTTTTGTATTTTTTCATATTTATAATGTCACTGGAGCACTTTTTTTGATACCAAAATTGTGAAAAATAACACAAATAGTAATGGGACAAAAAAAAGCACGCTAACCCCCCTTTTTATGACGGTTTTAGACAGAGAAACCCTTTATCTTTTCACACGCTAAATATAAAAAAGGGTTAATTGCAGAAGTTTTGTTATTTCACGTTAAATCTGCAAAAAATGGTGAAAAAATAAAGATTTTCTCATTAAAAAGTAAGGATAGGGGTAACTAAAATCGCTTTCCTGAGATAAAATATAAAGTTAGAGAAATTGTACTTCCTTATTCTAAAAGAAAATAGTATTTTTGTCATATCTGCAAAGATTCATGCATTTTAGATACCCAATTCGGAAGATATTGTACGAAGATGTCCTGCAATTGGTCAAAACTGCAAAATTCACCTAAAATCACTTATTATGTAATATTGGTATCTTTGACCGATCATAGCACAAAAACAAGCACGCTGACATACCATTATCTTTGCATTTTCTGCCATGCCATGAACTCCGTTTTCTTAAAATGTATATTAGAAAAAGAAGATTAATACAAGAACATTTTGACTTCTCAGAAGAATACACCCTTAAGTAAAAATAAGAGACACCATGACTATTGAAAGTTTTAATTTTTTGAACGTTTTATGTTGTAATCGTTTGATATTTTTACTTTTGTTATACTCTAATGAAATAATTTCCCCAATTTATATCGCTCGAATAAAGAAACAAAACATGACTTAGATCTTTCTTTTATGTCTACGAGATTAGAACGTCTGGCATTTCAAGGAAGTATGTTCAGAAGATGTTTTCTTTTGATTAAGTTTAGCTTTTTATCATAAGCTGAGGTAACTCAAGGACGAACCAAAGAAGGGTTACTGCCCTTCAGGCCGAAATAGTGAAAAGCTATCAGAAGCGTTCTTTCTTCAAATGACATAAATGAAGCTGTGTAAATATTCTTAAAGGCCATAATTCGATTACGAAATAAGCATGCTTCTGTTGAAACGAAAAGATATAGAATTATAAGCAGCGAGAATGGAAAAGAAGGTACTGATAACTAATGACTATCATTACAATAAAGAAAATTGGATCACTACGGATAAGTATTGATGAAATAAAGCTTAAGATATATTAAAGGATTTGTTAACGATAAATGAAAATTTCACACTAGGTGACAGATGACGTAACACACACACACAGTCTACATTGATTTTTTTTAATAGAAACATTATGCCAAGAAAATGAATCAAACTGCAACATACATCTGTTTCGTCATTTAAGGACTCGTCAGTGATGCTAGAGGCCAAATGGTAGGAATCGAAATGTTCTTAACTACTGTAGAAGGAAACGGGTTCCCTAACCCTAACCCTCACAAACAAACTAACAACAAGGATTCGAAAAATACAGGTTGATCAGAACTAGGGTTAGGGTTTCATGGTTGTCATTTTTGTCTTATTGAGAAATATTCTGTATCTTTGAGTAATATGAAGATGGACGTGTTTGAGTATGCTCATTAGTGTGTTTACTTGTTGTGATTGACTAAGAAACCCGGTTTTCATTTTGAGAACTTGATGTTTACTTGGATGTGACAAAGATTTTCGACAAATGTCTTATTCTCTTGCACTTTTACAATAGTATCCATGTAAATCTTTCCCTTGTTAATATTTTGCCCCTGGTTAATAGATTTTGAGTCCGGATATGATTTTGTGAACGTTTCGGTATTCTCTTATTAATTTTTTGCGTTAAACCCCTAAACGTTACGTTTTAAAACTGTATTGAAACACCAAATATTGCACTCACGGTATTGTTACTTTGTTTTGACACAATTATTGGGTCATTTGAACTGACCTCTTAATAATACATATTTCTTGACACCAGAACGGGGCCACTCAATTACGTCATTGTAGTCCGAGAAAATCAAGCAACCGCCATTTTACACTATTTGTTTACATATACATTGTATGCGTATAACCTGTAAACAACAAATCTTATTGATACAGAAACGTATTGATAGGAAATGTAATTTTCAAAATGAAAGTTCATGCATATTTTTTTAACTTGTACTTGTTAAAAGGGCTTAGATAATTTTAAATAACTTAGATAATTTTCGACCCTTCTTTCAAAAAAATATTCTGAATTCACTATTGATCAAACTTTCATTTTTGTTTGACAAAAATGTTGATTTAAGTATAGTAGCAGAAATGAAAAACTATTTTCATTCGTCAAGTACCCGAAGAATTGCGTAATTAGAGGTGAACATGTTACAGAGGGTTATGGTTAGGGTGTTTTTGCGAAAGTGCGCACCTACCAGCTCGTCAATGTCAGGTCAAATATCACGTGACTTTTGTAGGCGGAGTTATCTTGTCTGAATATTCTGACGTAACAGGGTATGAGTCATTCTTTTGACGTGAATGTTGCTAAGGATAGATACATTGTTGTAATGGATGTGCATCGTATCTTATTAAATTTGGATTATATTAATTAGGAATAGTTATATCTTTTGGGATGAGCATGGATTGCTTTTGTGTCTGTTGTGACAGGTAAGTGGCTAGTTTAAAGAGGTTTAAAATTGTAAATAAATTATGATATTGTTGTTAGTCCTCTGTCGGTTAAACTGTGAGGACAAAATGTATATGTTGCATCCGTCTGCCCGTCTGTTGATCTGTCCGTTGACATTCGATCACACCAGTTGTCCATTTTTACATTATGATAGATGTTTAAATGAAATTTGATGTGTAAGTATATATAATAAACTACAGGTTAAGTTCAATTTTCATGAAACTCAAACAATTTTTGGGACGATAATTGGAATGGCTTGAATATTTTTTGCATGCAACCATCGGTAGTAAACATACTTTTAGAATATTTGATGATTCGATTATTTTGTTACAGTTTGGAAATTCAGTTTAAGCAAATATTTATCGTTGAAGCTATGAATATTCTACATCAAATTGTCCTTTTCATGGTATAATTGATGTATGCAGTTAATATCAATAAACATTATTTGATTATATTAAACACACCCTAAACGTAAACCCTTTCACAATTCTAAACGTAAAATATTCAAACTCAAAACATATGCATAACAACCTTATCCCAAACCTAAACTTAATCAGTAATCTTTCACCTTATATTCAACTCTGAACTTAACTTAAAACACAAACCTTAAACTCAAAACTTAACCGCACACAATAAAGCTTTACTTTTAAAACACTTGTAATACACCTCCCTTAAGTAAACCCTAAATTCTAGCCTCAACTTAAACTTAAACCTTAATCTATTCAACTAAATTCAACACTTACCAAAAACAGTAACCTTGGAAGTAAACATACAATTCAGACTCATACGTCACCTGAACACTGACCTTATACCTTAAACTCATCTCTAAATTTAAATTTAGGTTTAATTTACTTTAAAAATAAACTCCAAACTAAACATTAAACATTAACACGAATATGAGTTTCAACACTTTGCTTAAAATGTTACACTCTAAACTAACCATTGAACATTAACACGGATATGAGTTTCAACACTGAGCTCAACATGTTTAATTAAACCCTTAACTTAAACAAAGCCTTGACTAAAACCCTAACACGTCATTTAACGCTTTATCATTACACAAAGACTTAAACAGTACATTTTGGCAAGCAACCCTAGCCTTCAATTCCGGTTAATTGAAACATTTAACTTTAAAACTAAACACCAGAATCTAAACACAAAACTTTAACATTAAATATAAAACCCTAACCAAAATTTAACACAGTAAACTTCAATGTTAAAACCACAAACTTAACCCTGAATTCAACCTCAAACTCAACACTAAACATCAAATTTTAACCCACACCTTATACTTAATCGTAAACTTTGATGTTAGCCTAACCCTAAATTCAACCTTAACCTCAACCCTAAAATATAAGCTCAACCCTAAAAAATACTCTTTACTCAACCCTAAACTTAAGACTTACCCTAATATTACCTTATATTACCTTAAACGTAATCCCTTATGTAAAAACTAATTCAAAAAGTATCCCTAAAGGTAATCCTAACACTAAGCAAAACCTTAAATGTAACTGTAACTCATCCCAAAATTTAACGCTTACCCAAAACTAAACCTTAATCTTAAACCTAAACTTAGCAATAAAGAAAAGCCTATACCTAAACTAAACACTTAATGAAACCATGAATTCAATACAAGATATAGTCCTAACCATAAACGCAAAACTTAACATAACTCTTACCCTAACCCTAACCCTTACATGGCGGGTGTCGTCGATGAAGCAGAAGACGCTTACTCATCCGGAACACCTATTCTCTTGGCTTTTACGAGAGTCTCCATGTAAATCTTTCCTTTGTTCCTATTTTGCCCCTAGTTTCATCGATTTTGAGTTCGGATTATGGTTTTGTTGACGCTTTGGTATTCTCTGATTTTTTTTCTTAGACGTAATCCCATATTTAAAACTGAACTCTATAATTAAACTTTAAGGTTATCCTAACACTAACTATAACCCTAGAATTAACTTCAATCTTATAAATAAACTTAATGTTTACCCTTAACTCAACCCTAATCGTAAATCTAACCTTTCATAAAAATCCAGACTTAAACCTAACCCTTGCGTTAACTATAAAGTCAACCCTAAAGGTGACCTTAACCCCAAACTCAAAACTGAATTTAACTGTAAAGATAACCAAAGGTTCAACCCTAAACTGAACCCTAACCTTACCCTAACTTAAACTATCCCTAAAGTCATTCCCTTAGGTAAAAACCAACCCCAAATTAAACCTAAAACTTCTCCCAAAATGTAACGCTTACCTTAAACTACACATTGATCCTAAACCAAAACCTAACCATAAAGAATACTCTAGACCTAAACGTAAACCTTAATTCAACTATAACGTCAACACTAAACATTATCTTAACCTTAAACTCAAAACCAAACATAGCTCTAAAGGTAACCTTAAACTCAACCGTTTATTTAACCCTAACCCTACCTTGAAATAAATCCTAAACTTAATCCCTTATGTATAACCTAATTATAAAATGTATCCTAAATGTAATCTTAACTCTATAAATAACCCCAGAATTAACCTTAAACTATCCCAAAATTTAACGATTACACTTAACTAAACCTTAATCTTAAACCTAAACCTAACCATAAAGAAAACCATCTACCTTAACTTAACCCATAATTTAACCATTATGTCAACACTAAATCTTACCCTAGCCCCAAACGTATAATAAAAAAAACCCTTTAAGGTAATCTTAAGCGCAACCCTTAACTTAAACCAAAACCTTACTTAACCATTACTTAAGCTTAAGCTTAAACTTAATCCCTTATGTAAAACCTAATTCTAAAACTAAGCCGAAAGGTTATCCTAACACTAACCATTACCCTATAATTAGCTTTTGACTTATGTAACGCTTACCCTAAACTGAACCCCAATCTTAAACCTGAACCTAACCAGTGTTAGGGTTAGACCTAAACTAAACCATAAAGAAAACCATAGACCTTAACTTAACATAACTCTTAAATTAACCTGAAACTGATCTCAAAATTTAACGCCAGATCTAAATTTGATCTTATTCTTAAACCCAAACTTAACCATAAAGAAAACCCTATACCTAAACTAAACCTGTAACTTAACCATAAAGTCGACCCTAAAGATAATAGTAACCATTAACCTTACCCAAAACTTAAACCTAAATTCAGTAAAGTACGTACCTACAAACTCATCAATATCACGCGACTTGTCACGTGACTAATAGAGGCGGAGTGATTTTGTAAATATTCTAATACACCATGGGTATGACAGATCCATTAAACGGACATGCTGTTGGCCAACATTGCCTTCTAATGAAGCACATCTTATTATAAGTTGATTGGATCCCTTTTGGATTAATTTTGGATTATATCAATTGTGAATAGCTAATCCTGCTGATGTGACAGGTAAATAGGTATTGTTTAAGAGAGTTGAAAACTGTTTATGAAACATGATATTAGTATTAGTCCTCTGTCGTTAAAATTGCGAGGACTATAGGTTATCTCGCGTCCGTCCGACCGTCTGGCTTTCTGTTCCACCAGTCCTGCACGTTTTACATCATGATAGATATGGAAAAAAATATTGTAGATAGGTATTAACAGTATAACGATAAGTCACGTTCGATTTTCATTAACCTCGGCCATTTTCTGGGAAAAAATGGGGATTACTATTTGGGAGGAACAGGCTGACAGCCATCTTTAACCCTAACCCTAACGCAATAAACTTCAACTCTTATCTCATTGCTTAACTTTAACCCTCAACCTAACATTAAAGTTATATTTTACCAAAGATAAATATATATTGTTCCGGTATGTTATTCGCATACCATACTTTCACCCTTATATATAACCTAAACGTAAAATCTTGAACTTCATAAAAAAAAACATGGACAATAATTTCATCTCTTAACTTAAACAATAAACTTACACTGTAAATTCAACACTGAGCTTATCACTTAACACAAACCATAAACTCAAAACCTAACTTAAAACAATAGGTTTAATTCTAAACATCGACTTAAACTCTCAAATTTAAACCTAAGCTCAACACTTAAAAAAACCAAAAAAAAAACCCACTTAAACATAAAACAATTAAATGAAATCCTCAATTTTAGTTCTTAACTCAACACAAAACTTAAGCCTTCAACTTAAACTAAAACCCAAACATAAATTTCATTTCAACAAATTTTATTCATTTTGATGGTACAATGAATGGGATTGAACAACAGGCTGGGCCTATATCAGTTCTCTCCCGCATGCGTTGGTATTATGTAGATGTTTAAATAATACACTTTTTATTAATAGATTGAAAGTGTAAGGTTGAAATAAACAAACACAACATATATATGATATATAACAAGATCAATGTGCAAGGCAATGGTATAAGGGAGATAACTCTAATTGGTTGTCAACCTGAGTCAATTATTAACATCATAGTAGGTTATAAGTGCATTTCTCATAGAGGAGAACTAATATAAACACAGAATGACTCCTAGGTAGATTAATATAACGTTGATGTATAATAGATATTATGAATAACAATACTCACTTAAAATTTTGAATATTCTGCAAATAAATACTTAATTGGTTTATTAATATTTTCTAATTACTGGTTAGGAATTTCCAATTACTTCATCCATGCTGATCGTTTGGGCTAAAGCATACTATTTTATAATTAGGTGCCTTATGGTTACTATCTAGATTCGACAACAGGAGATCATAATATAAGTTGATATTAAATATTCTAGTCTTTTTGAGTTGACAATAAAAGTTGAAACACTTTCGAGAATATTCATATTGGTTTCATCATTACATTGGTTACAACCATTTAAAATAGCGTGTAAAGTATAATGTGTATGGTTTTCACTGAGCAGAGAGGCCGATAGTAACTGCCTGTGGTTGATGTATCTGGCACAATCAAGGAAGTGATGACTTGTTTCCTGTGAATAACCACAATCACATGAATCAGTTTCTGACAAGTGGTCATTATATAGGTCATATTTTAAATTACTAGCATTGTTCCTAATTTGACATAATTTAACATTAAATTTTCATTCACCAGAGTTTTTTACCACTGCCTGAGTATCATTTGTTGGTGCATTTTTTATTTTGTTAATTGATTTCTTAAAATGGGACAGGGATTGGGCGTTTGAAATAGCAGGGTCTATTTTATTATAAACCCTAAAAGTTGAGGGGAAGAAGCTATTGAAATAGCTCTCAGTTCTACATATTGAGGAGTTAAATATTCTATTTTGCCTAAGCTGGTATCTTATATTGTATAATTTATGGTGTGATGGGCCTTTACGAAGCCCTGTTACTACTCTAGCTGCATCTAATTGTACTGATTCTAACAATTTTTTTGACTGCTATGAACAGTTATCCGACACTACCTTTGCATATTCTAAAATTAATCTAATATATGATAAATACATATTGTTGAGTGTTCTTCTATCAAGAGAGGATTTTAGACTTTTTAATATATTATTTCTCTTATAAGCTGTATCATAGATTGATTGAATATTCTGGTCCCATTTACCATCTTCATTAAGAGTAAGACCTAGATGTTTATGTTTAGTACTGTTGTTAAGTGGTTGATTAGAGAAGAAGATTGGAGGGTGATTAGTTTCTTTTTTTCCGAGTGAATATCATGGTTATGGTTTTAGTTGCATTATACTGAATATCCCAGGATTTAGCCCATGAACATATATTTTGTAGGTCATTTTGAGATTCTGTGCTGCTTCAATAGGGTTATTATCAACAATAATATAGAGGGAGGTATCGTCAGCGAAAAGTTTAATGTTACTAGTTACTAACTGAGTGATGTCATTAATATAGAGAAGAAAGAGAAATGGACCCAAGACAGATCCCTGTGGACCACCCGCATTTATGCATTTAAAAGATGATTGGTGACCTTCTGTAATTACCCTTTGTTTTCTCTCTGATAGGTAGTTCCTGAACCATGCCAGTAATTTCCCTTTAATTCCATAAGTTTCCAATTTGTAAAAAGACCATCATGCCAAATCCTATCGAAAGCTTTACTAACATCACAGAAGACAAATCTAACTTCTTTACCGTTATCCAAATTATTTACAATAGTATGATAAAAAGACAATAATTGATTGACAGTTGAGTCACCAGGCAGGAACCCTGACTGATGCTCAGTAATAGTTTCAGTTCTACAAGGTAGTTATATAGATATTTAAAAATATTTTTTTCACTGATTTTGCTGAAGCAAGATGTAATTGAGATTGGCCTATAATTACTGGCATCATTTTGGGACCCCTTACCCTGATATATAGCATTAAAATCAGCCAGTTTCCATAAGGCAGGTATATGTCCCAGCTCCATTGTTTTATTAAAAAGAAGTGTTAATGGATATGATATTGAGGGTGTTAGATTTTTTTTTTATTATTTTAGGTACTATTCCATCTGGTCCTGCTGTTGTTTTTTCATTTAGTAGGTTGAGTTGATCGACTACATCTTGTTCTAATTTGTCAATGTTCTCTAGTTGGAAAGGATAGTTATTTGTATTGGGTGGTAGTGGGTCAAGATCTGGAGAGGATGTTGCTATTGAGGTGAAGTAATCATTTAGTGCATTAGCCTTATTTATAGGATGTTGCACCACTTGGAGGGGGGTAGGGACTTATCATTCAGAGATCTCTGTAGTTTATTAAGATAGTCTTTTTTCTTTACCGTATGATTTCAATTGTTTCATTTCTGATAATTCTATATTTATTCCAGTGGTATTGGCTATTCGTGACTTTTGCTTTCCTATGTATCCTATTCTTCTGTCTTATTTTTAATCGAATTTCACTATTTACCCAAGGTTTATCATCAGGACGTATAGTAATTATTTTAGAAGGGATATGCATATTTATTTGTTGATTGATATTGTCTGCAAGTATTTGGTTAAATTCTTCAGGTGTACTATTTTGCGAATGTGTCAACCAGTCAATATCTCTCAGTGCTCTATTCATTTTTTCAACATTAGCATTATCATACCTTAATACTGACTTTTTATAACATTTATGTTTAAAGACAGAGTAGGAGACTGTGATATGTATAGGAGAGTGGTCACTACAGAAAGGAGGACTTGTACATGTATTCTGAATGATTCTGGTATTATCAGTAAAGACTATATCTGTAGAAATTGAACTATTAGAAGTTATTCTTGTCGGTTCATTTATCAGACTGCTGAGATTATATTTATTACGAAGTCTACTTAGATATGAGTTAGGACGGATATTTAACATGTCAATATTTATGTCGCCTGTTAAGATTATGTCCAGTGAGGTATCAGCAGCTCTGTCCAATAATATATCAAGCTGTGTCCAATATTCTTCATTAGATTCTGATCTATATATACAACCTAACACAAAGTTATGATTACCAGTAAATACTTCAATCCAAATGAGTTCTATAGCATCATTCTCCAAGTCTGTTCTTCTTTTGGTCTGGACTGTATTTTTATAGTAAACCAAAACATCACCCCCATCCTATTTTGTCTATCTTTCCGATATGGTTCATTTGGAAATATCATCAAGTTGTAGCTCAGAATCAACTATTTCAAGTTTGTTCCTCACACACCTAACATTGAGATGAAAAATTTCTATATTTTGTAAGGGACCTGGATTACACTCTATGTCATTAGCAAGAAGAAGTATTTTATGACTTACATAAAGAATATAGATATTATTGTTAATTAGAATATAATGTGATCAAATAATTAATGTCAGTCATAGTTTTGAAGAAACCTTATCTTAAACTCTACACTAAGAACGTGTATTGAACCTTGGATTAAACGCTTAAACTTAAGCTTCAAACTGAAAACTAAATATTAAACTAAATCTAACTCCCTAACCCTAACCCTAACCCTTTTATAACTTTAATGTAGCCTTCAAATTAAGCTTTAATCCGAAGCTCACAATATGAAACAAAAGAAAAAGAACCTTAATCCTTTACTGAAAACTGAATGTTAACCTGAACTTAAAGCTGAATAGTAAAAATGCTTGAATTAAATTTAAACAAAAAACTGTAAACCAAAACCCTTTATGCAACACTAAACTTAAATCCTGAACTAGCACTAAAATGAAATCTGATATTCAAAACTTGAACTACTTAAAAAATCTCAAAACTATACTAAGGACAGGTTTTTCATGGATAAGTAGAAAGAAATCTCAGTTAATTTCAGAATGATCTGGATGTATAGGCGTACATGCCCGGTCCACATTTGTAGCACGAACACCGACCCTTCCCTCCCCATGCAAACAAATTGACACAGAGGGTCAGGACGCTGACTCGCCACACACCTATGGGTTGAGCACAGGTATCCGCATCAACTGGCCGGTATACACACATGCCACACCGATACAGGTCAACCCACACCCAAACATACGTGTTTACATATGTCACGACCCATACCGGCACGACACGCGCGCACACAGGACACACACAACGACCTGCTGTGCCCGGACGTGGACACCTACGCTGTCCAGAAAATGTTATTATGCCAGTGAATATAGAGAAATGTTTTAAATATAACCCGAACATAAATCCTTTACTCAACATTACACTTAAACTTTAAATAAAACCCTTAACATAAAGCTTCAACTCAACGCTAAACTTAAACCTTTCAGTCCAACTAAAACTCGGACAATTAACTAAATACTTACCTGAAACCCTAAAAATATACTTAACACTTTAATAAGAACTTTTACTTAAACCCTAAACTCAAATAATTAATGTCAGTCATAGTTTTGAAGTAACCTTATCTTAAACTCTACACTAAGAACGTGTATTGAACATTGGATTAAACGCTTAAACTTAAGCTTCAAACTGAAAACTAAATATTAAACTAAATCTAACTCCCTAACCCTAACCCTAACCCTAACCCTTTTATAACTTTAATGTAGCCTTCAAGTTAAGCTTTAATCCGAAGCTCACAATATGAAACAAACGATAAAGAACCTTAATCCTTTACTGAAAACTGAATGTTAACCTGAACTTAAAGCTGAATAGTAAAAATGCTTGAATTAAATTTAAACAAAAAACTGTAAACCAAAACCCTTTATGCAACACTAAACTTAAATCCTGAACTAGCACTAAAATGAAATCTGATATTCAAAACTTGAACTACTTAAAAAATCTCAAAACTATACTAAATGTTAACCCTTAATTCAAACTCTTAATCTGAACTATAACTCAACACTTAGCATAACTTAATCCTTACACTGAAAACATGAACCCTACTCTAAAACTGAAATCCTCAACTTTAACATTCAACTTAAACCACCGTAAACCCTACACTAAAACCCTAAAATCAAAACAAAATTAAGAGCCTAAACTCAACTATTAACAAAAACTAAAATTAATTTAAACCCTAACCGTAACCCTAAGCTTAAGACAAAAAAAACATATGTCGTACACTAAGCTCTTTGGTTTTAACTTAGGTAAATATCCTCAACACGGAACTAAACTTCGTCTTTAACCCTTAACTTAGCACTTTGTTGAATGTTGAACACTGAACTCATCAATAAGACTAATGTAAAGAACAATTGTATCATGTGATGTATTACACACGAATGTTACAAATTCTCTAAAGGAAAAGGGAGCCGAGTACATATCCCTATTAAAGGAAAATGTGTTTAAACTTGGGCGAATAAATGCTAGATTTGAGCTTGTATGCGTCGCAGAGAACCTAAATTCTTGATTCGTTTCTTCTCAAAATTATATTGATGTTGAACATTTAAAATATTTATTGGAACACCACACGTTAATTGTCCCGTTCAGCAATAGAATAAGTGTTTTTTGATGTGAAATATTCTTAGATTTGCTTAAAATAATTCCACGACATCTTGTAAATGTGTTGGAAAATTTATTCGATAACTGCAGTGGTAAAGATGGATTACTAAACGTTTGGAGAGCATATCAATGCGAGCTAGCAGGTGAAATTTTCTGAAAGGCAAACCCCATTCATGTTATGACAATACATACGGAAACAATCTCGGTCCAGGTGGAGCATTTCCCAAATGCTCAAAGAAATAGGGAAAAGGATTTCTTTGTTTTAAAGATTGTTTATCTTGTGATCTAGGTGAGTCGTCATCCCACCATTGACATTCTATCCGATGGGTAATACGTATAAGAGGAAAATTAGAAGTTTATTTACTTTGTCTGACTTTATTGGCGGAAGTGATAAAGTAGTTGGAGTAGAAAAGACACTTATACTTTTGAATGACTTTCTAATTGATCCAAAAAGACAGGCCTATTGTAATCGCTCCTTTATTTCAGACCTCAATCAAGATGCCTGTCCTACTTGGGCACATCTTGCTGGTTCCATAGGAATATCGTCACTCGCTGAAAAAATGTGTGTACAAAACCTAAACAAACACCCGTACGTCTTTGGTAGAGCATGAGAGCTAATTCGTGAAGCTGGTAAGGATCCAATACGCCGTTTCCGAGATACAAGAACTCTTTTGAAGTGGAGTTAGAAATCGGTGATTTGATCATGTGACCGCGAAAAATTTAGGGCACTTTACAATGGCGGCAATGACGACCGAATGGCAGCTAGAGTCGATTCGATTTTTTAGTTGCTTTGGGTTAAAAAGGAACGAAACAAAGATACAGGTTCTTAAACTAAGTCATGGTGTGTTGTACCTAGATGTGTAACTGTCAGTCGTAAAAGCAACAATCTGGCAAAATGTAACGTTCAGATCGTTTCCAACAGCAAAGAGAAACCCCGATTACGAGCGCTGTGGATTGCATTCATATTTCTCCTCAATGCAAGATAAATTCAGTTAATCAGTGATCTCAGCTAATTTTACTAACACCCCTTTTGTTTTATTTGAAGGTGTGATCCCTCTTTCGACCAAAACACTTTATCCCGCTTACCGTCATTGAAAACTTCTATTTAGCCGCCATTTTGTTTTCAAAAGTGCCCTAAATAAAGTCACGTGGTGATGAAAGTCACATGACTAAACCGACTGAAAGTTGTATCCCGGAAATGGCGTATTGTTATCTTTAGAATTGGTCTTCAACAGTTGAAATTAAACTATTTTCCTGATGTTCGTTTAGTTGATAGCTCCCGGCATAAGGCAATTAGTGTCAAGCATGGGGGTATTAAAGCTGTTCGGTAAAGATGGTGTAGGGATGACTGGCTTTCCCGTGGTTATATGGCATACTTGATAAACTGGGGGTTGACTACCTTAATCAAGACAAATTTGTTGTTCTGTTAGCGTATGTGACTTGTGTAGCACTGCTACAGAATAGTTCGTATGTTGAATTTAAAAAATTCAAACAATTTCACATCGAGTTGCACAACAAAAACCCTCATTTAATATATGAACTATTGTGTTGCGAAATACTATCAGTGTTTACGCTACATATAGATGTGAATATTCGCATCCGTAGGCTTCACGAATCTTTGCCATACACGTGACCTGCTGATGCAAGCCATCAACAAAAATCACAGAAAAAACAAGTACAGGAATTAAAAGAAGACGATGTGAGAAAAGTTACGGAAGACGGAAGAAACGTTAGATGCTGATTGCTACACAAACGATATTTTAAATGATCACGAAGACGTTTGTGAGTAGAAAAAGACTCATTGTCCTTCTGGATTGAAATCTCGGTGGTCGTCAGAGGAACTAGAGCTATTGTACACTTTGTTAGACCGAAATTTCCAAACTAGTAGACATGCTTATATTGCTTACCAAAATGAGTGTCAGAGCAGGAATATTCCTCATAGGACAATCTTGTCTTTTCGCAGGAAATTTACCAGAATGGAAGAGAAATTATGAGATGTTGTCAACACTTATTATTGACGTTCATAAGCACGTTAGTTTTCCAGAAAGTGTTAGTATATTAAAGCAACTGAACAAACCCGAATATAAAAAACGGTAAGTCTCTGGTTTGAGTTTTGTTGTTTATTGCTTACTCTTCGTAGCCTAACAATAGGAACGTTCTCATTATCTAACGATGAAACCAATAAAACCTATATTGGGCATTTGAAACTATATACAATATGAAATACAATTGTAGATTTTTGTTGCTTTAACAAATCCTTGAATCCTAAGCTCAACACGTAAACCCTAACTCAAACTTTAACATAAACTATAAACCTCTAAAATTAAACCCAAATATAAAATAAAAAACGTAACCCATAAGCTCACATCCTAGCCCTAAACACGTATATCACCTGTAAGTTTAAACAAAAAAACTGAAGCCATGAACTCAACTCTTATACTCATACCAGAACCTAAAACCTTGTACTCAACATTAAACTTGAACACTTATTTCAACACTTATCTGAATTTTTAAAACTGACACTTGTATTTTAAACCAAAAACTGTAAACTCTACACTTAACTTTAACCTTAGTTCTTTACTAGACTTAATCATAAATCCAATCTGAAAATAAACTCTGAAATCATCACACAAAACTGTAGCTTAAACCATCAATTTAACAACACCTACTTATCGTAAATCTAACACCAGTAACTTAAACTATAAACATAAACCCACAAATCAATTATGAGAAACTTAAACTTTACAGGTTATTCTGAATTATTAAGTTAAAAACAACACAACAAATTGAAAACTTGAATATAAACCTTTAAAAACTCTCAATACCGCCATGTAATGGACGAAGAAAAAACGCCGTATTGCTCAGTGTTATCAATTAAGGGACCTGGTTGTGTTTCAACCCTGGTAGATTTCACAGGTCATAATTAAGGGAATCACCATGGCTAATTAGGGGCCATGATCAAATACTACAAAAACAACAGGAACAAGAAACATATTTACAAAACGAAGTCATCGTTTAAATAACTAACCCTAAGCCTAACCCTTTAAACAACAATGTACACTGTGTATATAAGACCCCGCTGAAGATTAAAATCTAAAAGAGTATCGATATGCTCGTAGATATAAAGAGCAAAAGCATGTAAACCAAAATTTTTAGTTTCCATGTATCCATGGCCGTCTTGCAAAATAGTTTTGCTTCATTGAATTTCTCAAAATTGTCATAGAGAATGAACGCAACGACACCAGTCATTGTGATTTGTAGAGTAAGTGATCAAATGCCATATCAGTGGAGAAACATGGGTAAGGTTTAAACTCAACATTTAGGTTGAACTTTAAACTTTAAACCTTGAAATTAAAAGGGTTAGGGTTAGGGGATAAGTACGAAGTGATCAAGCATGATCAACTTTGTTTTGTGTTCAGATGGTGACGTCACTTTCTTTTGACCAATCGGTGATGCTGTAATTGTATTGGTTGCTGACTGAATATTAATAAGCTGAGCTAAGGTGAATATTTTTATTGTAACTTGCAACGTTTGATGGTTAACATCACTTGTGAAGGTATTCCAAATTTCCGATGTATTTGGGTCTCGTCTTCTGATGGATATTGTTGGATTAATTTCACAATATATTCTTGGTTATGACATGCTCAGGATTCGCCATGGATTGCGAATTTGCCATGATTATTTGATAGCTCAAGTTAATCGACGTTGTTGGTGAGTAAAATATTTCTGTTTGTGGCTCATACTTTGTACACTATGTTTGTTTTGATTTATGATTATGATGGTTATTCAAACAGTGCTTTGGAAATAAGCAGCATTTGATTTGTTTACGCTTTCGTTTTTATTGTACCTAAATATGACCATGTGATAGGTACATTTTGATACAAACTCGTTTATTTGTATGTTTAAATATTTGTTCTGATATAACCCTAACCCTAACTCTAATCTCAAACCTAAACCTTAACCTCAAACCTAAACCTCAAACCTAAACCTTAACCTCAAACCTAAACCTCAAACCTTAACCTTAACATTAACCTCAAACCTGAACCTTAAACCTCAAACCTAAACCTCAAACCTAAACCTTAACCTTAACCTCAAACCTAAACCTTAACCTTAACCTTAACCTCAAACCTGAACCTTAAACCTCAAACCTAAACCTCAAACCTTAACCTTAACCTCAAACCTAAACCTCAAATATGACCTTAACCTCAAACCTAAACCTAAACCTTAACCTCAAACCTAAACCTCAAACCTTACCTTAACCTCAAACCCAAACCTAAACCCCAAACATAAACCAAAAACCTTAACCTCAAACCTTAACCTCAAACCTAAACCTCAAACCTAAACCTCAAACCTTAACCTTAACATTAACCTCAAACCTGAACCTTAACCTCAAACCTAAACCTTAACCTTAACCTTAACCTCAAACCTAAACCTCAAACCTAAACATTAACCTTAACCTCAAACCTAAACCTTAACCTTAACCTTAACCTCAAACCTGAACCTTAAACCTCAAACCTAAACCTCAAACCTTAACCATAACCTCAAACCTAAACCTCAAATATAACCTTAACCTCAAACCTAAACCTAAACCTTAACCTCAAACCTAAACCTCAAACCTTACCTTAACCTCAACCCCAAACCTAAACCCCAAACATAAACCAAAAACCTTAACCTCAAACCTTAACCTCAAACCTAAACCTCAAACCTTACCTTAACCTCAAACTCAAACCTAAACCCCAAACATAAACCTCAAACCTAAACCTCAAATCTAAACCAAAAACCTTAACCTCAAACCTTAATCTCAAACCTTAACCTCAAACATAACCTTAACCTCAAACCTAAACCTCAAACATAACCTTAACATCAAACCTAAACCTCAAACCTAAACTTCGAACCTTAACCTTAATCTAAACTTCAAACCAAAACCTTAAACCTTAACCTTAACCTCAAACCTAAACCTCAAACATAACCTTAACCTCAAACATAAAACTCAAACCTTAACCTTTACCTGAAACCTAAACCTTTAACCTCAAACCTAAACCTCAAACCTAAACCTCAAACCTTAACCTCAAACCTTAACCTTAACCTTAACCTCAAACCTAAACCTCAAACCTTAACCTTAACATCAAACCTAAACCTTAAATTTCAAACCTAAACCTCAAACCTACACCTTAACCTTAGCCTCAAACCTAAAACTCAAACATAACCTAAACCTCAAACCTAAACCTCAAACCTAAACCTCATACCTAAACCTCAAACCTTAATCTTACCTTAACCTCAAACCTAAACCTTAAACCTCAAACCTAAACCTTAACCTTAACCTTAAACATAACCTTAACCTTAAACATAACCTTAACCTTCGGGTTAACCCTAACCCTAATCTTTATTTCAGCATGAAGCGCTGTGATTTTAGCTTAAATTGAATATCAATTGTTTGGATTCGATTATTTAATGTTTCATTTTACCGATGGCTCTAAACTATTTGCTAAATTTTCTATTTTTTTTACACTTTAGCTTGAAGGGTTTGAACAAAAGTCTTACTGAAAACTTAGATCGTTTCTGATTGAGCTTGTTTAAATTTTTTTTCAGACATCACAATGGATGAAGATGAACCTTCTTTAATGCGAGTTGCTGCTGACAATAATGAACAATTTGTAAGCGCCTTTTAACGCTACCAAGATCTGAAATATTTTTTTACACAGAAAAGAGGAATCCAATTTGATATTCAGACCTGTTTCAACAAAAGGTTATGAAAGTTCACTATTGTTCTCGTATACATGGGACACTGGTGGAATTGTTGTAGAATTAGAGAAATTATCAAGAAGTTTGATACCTATGTACAACATCTTAAAAAAGCACGTATTTCTCACAGAGTATAGTCAAGAATCTTTGCGATTGCTAAGATGGATTTTCGGAATCCAGTTGATATCAGAACATGGATGGCAAATTAAAGCTGTATTGATGCCAGAAAAAGATCCGAGATCAAATATTAGGCCAAGAGATATCCAGCAACACAAAAACAGTCAATTTGTTTATTTCGAGAAAGTACGAAAATGTTTCCAAAATGAGCTTAAGAGAGCTGCTTCCATTGGACCGAAGAATTCAACTCTAGATAAAAATGTTCTGAACGATTTACGAAAGTTTTGCATTCTCCCTGATGACCAAATGTTTATCACGGAATGTTGAGATCGTTCTTTTACCGACACACCAATTCCTGAATATATGAGCGTACACTTTTTTGCATTTCGTTTCGGAGAAAGATCTTCCTTTCCTTACAACGTAGAGAACGATTTCATTCTGCAAACACTAAAGGGAATATCAATTCATTGTGGCATAAATATATCGTGCAAGTGCCCAGAAATCTGTTTTGGTCTAGAGAAGGATTACAGTCTGTAATAGGAAACAGAGATCAGCTGAAGAATAGGTTTTCATTTAGAGATTGCTGCACCTTTCAGAGCAATCTGGATGGAAGAGGTCTTGATGTTTCGGACACGATACGTAAGATATGCATTGAACCCGAAGGTATAACATTTATACAGTGCTATAGTGATGTAACCCCATCTCCGATCTAATTCGCTTCATCAAGTATCAGGGATAATCGGAACATGTGGATTGCTGAATAAGAACACCCTTCAGTATATGAATCGGCAAGCTGACACATACATAGAGTACACTAGGGAAAATGCAACCAAATTGAGAGGTTTATTTGATGCTCGAATGGAATATGTGTGTCGATTACCAATCCCTTTCAGTGATACTAATCTAAAAAGAATACTATCTCTGAGTAAAATGCGCAGCTTGTTGAACGAGTATCCAATGATTTTGACTTTTGCTGAAACAAATATCCACACAGGATTAACAATTTCCAACTGTCTTCAGAATGTCGCAATGCATATAGTTAGCTATCTTGATGAAATGAAGCAGTCATCAAGATACAAAGGTGGATTCAGGGTGACATGGGAAGCATACCAGTACGAACTTGCAAACGAATTGTTTTGGCATGGTTCAACATATTCATGGTTAGATAAAATCAACAGTGTAAATCTTGGGATAGGAATAACTGATGACAGAAGGTCTTTAACTAATGTCAGTGGATTCTTTTTTCTTTCTTTCTTTTTTAAGAATAAATTTTATTCAGAGTAACATAATCAATCATGGTGTAATGTACAGCTTTATCCTCTCGCAGGAGGGCTTTCTCTCATCATTCACTCTTTTTCGCAATCATTCGACTTTCACGATTAAATTAAGTGTTTTTTTTTTCTATCGTTCGTTTTATTTTCAAATTATTCAATATGATTTTATAAACATAATTATTTTTTATCTTAATTGTTTGTTACTCTCATTCATCTTCCTTCATACTTTCACACTCCTATTTTAATAACTAGTTGGAATGAAAAAAAAATAATATTAGATTATAACCCATGCATGTTAAGATTAATTTAATTAAATATGTACTGCAGTATAGATGATAAAATAAATAGATAATAATGGTTTATGAAGGCAAATGGGAACATAATTAAATATTTTGAATTATATGAATGGGAAAAATAATGAAAAGGAGTTAAGGATATAGTAAGGTTCTTGATTCAAAAAAAAAAAATACATGTTGTTTTCCGGAATTGGAGATTGTTATTCTGACAGAAATCCTAAAATAAGTATTTACCAAGAACGCGTGTTGGTGTCGATCGCGATTTTGCTGTGCGTCGGATTCTTTTTGGATGTGAAGTGGACCCAATTTAAGAAATGTATGTATTTATTAATTTGTTTGTCATAAGTTAGATAATATATGTAATGTTTGCACTTCGGACTTCCGGTTAGCGCCTGACAAGGCTTGCTCCCGTAAGCTCCTGACAAATTTCGTATTCCTCACGAACATACCTTTTTTACAAGGCTGTCGTTTACCATTGCATCATTTTTGTAGTTTCTGATTATTTATTTTGGAAAACAGGAGTTGTAAGAGTTGGAAATTTGTGGTTATTTAGGTTTGGATTTTTTGTATATATCGGAAGACTGAATTTGACCGCTGGGCGAGATTCGCGTTACTCGAAAAGCTAACTCGTCCATATATTTTCGGATTTTTCGAATTTTTCTCACTAGGAATTGTATTGTATCAATTTTGTTTATGGCATTTGCTTCTTTATAGCCACTGTTAATTGTCGTTATTCTTGTTTTAATTCTGTATATTTGGAAAAACAGACTTTGACTATTGGGCGAGTGGTCTAATACCGTCTCGAGCAAACCCGTCCCCATTGTAATTAGTTAATTTAATCTTTGATTGCCTGCTTAATTTTTTCACTGATTTTAAATTAAAACCTTCTTTAAAATCTGGCGTATAATATTCACATTTATAGTGATATAAGTTTGCAGTTTCATACGTACATGTATACGCAGTAGGCCTAACTCTTTTTCATTTGGCTTGGGTATACGCCATTTCGGTTTAACTTACATTGTAGTCTCGTCCCGGAGTTTATTTGTGAATTGATTATATCAGAGCGTCCAACGGTTGTAAAACAGTATTTTTTCAGTATCAGCGCTAATTATTTTTAGCAATTTTTGAGCTATGTCAAATTTTCGATCTGTATGTACGTAACTAGACATCTCGTCCCAAATTTTGTCTTAATATCTCGTCCCAATTTTTTGAGCTATGTCAAATTTTCGATCTGTATGTACGTAACTAGACATCTCGTCCCAAATTTGGTCTTAATATCTCGTCCCAATTTTGCCAAATATTTCTTCACATATTTGCGATATTGTGTTAACCACCAGAACTTTGAGCGTTTTTTGGTTCAGCTGCTCTGCTGATTAGGTTGTAAATACAGTAAAAGTCCAATTGCAGTATCAGTTATTCGTAAATAGACATTTTTAGTTCATGCATGTCGTCTTAGTAAGTGTCAACAAAGAGGCGACCAATATAAAAGTGGACACCAGCAGCAGATACGTGAAAACGTCCCAAGTAGTTTTCCCCCCGTCATGGCAAGCTAATATCCAGTCATGTTTAGGTACAGCAGATCTGTTCTCCTGGCACTTAGACCAGTGAGTCATGATATCACTAAACCGTGTTTGGTAGATTGTCAGAAATCGAATTTGGGGAAAAACTTGCGTACTAGGCGTGGAACACGGGCAGGAAAGGGTGTTGCTAGGCAAATACCAGTGATTATAGGTGCTACATCACGTGGAACCAGTGTTTGTACCAACTCGTGCATAAACACTGACAATCTCGTCAATGTAGTCACATCAAATGGTCTATCCGCCTCGCACACTTTCTTGCAGGGATACATTGTACCTACAGTGGTATCGTGCATCGACACTATTGTTCATTCTCGATACGATAATTCCACACGGATTCCAATACCATCAGTATCGTACGAGAATTTACACGTCGTAAAGCCAACAACAACCGGTTACCCGAAGTCGATCAATCCACTGTATTTAGTATCATTAAACTGCCGCTCGGTGAAGAATAAGTCATCGTCCATCAGAGATTTTATAATATCTCAGGACATTGACATTCTTGCCCTGACAGAAACCTGGTTAGGTTCAGATATCGATGACCAAGTTCTTGCTGAGCTGATACCAACTGGTTATGGATTCATCCACAATGCTCGAGACGGCAGACGTGGTGGTGGTGTGGCTGTTCTGTTTAAGAAAGGCCTGAGTGTGACAAATCTCTCTCCTAGCCATGATGAGGTATTCACACACTTTGAGCACTTGACTTGCTCTGTCATTGCCGAGGATAAACAATTCAGGTTGTGCATCATTTACAGGCCTCCTCCATCTAAACAGAACGGACTCAGAAATACTGTGTTTTTTGACGAGTGGTCTACCTTTATAGACCACCAGGTTGTTGTGCCACAAGAGATAATTATCACGGGGGACCTTAATTTTCACTTGGACAATCTTTCTAATGCTGATGCTCGTCAGTTCTCAGGGCTACTTGAGTCCAGAGGTCTGATTCAGCATGTGACAGAAGCTACACACACCCGCGGCCACACACTTGATGTGGTCATAACAAGGGAAGAAAACTTTGTCATTCATGGAGCGATTTCAGTTATTGATCCATGTCTAAGTGATGTAAAGGGAAACCCCTCTGGTGATCATTTTGCTATCCGAGCACCACTGAATTGTAGAAGGCCAGCTCGTATCAGGAAAAAGGTGAGCTTCCGGAAATTCCGCGAAATTTCGATACCAGATTTCAACAACGATATCCAGTCTTCTTCTGCCCTTCAATCCACCGAAGGTGGCGTTGATGAACTTGTTGAAGCATACACGTCTGGTATAGAAGCCCTTATTGAAAAGCATGCACCTCTACAAACAAAGGTGATCACCATGAGACCTAAATCCCCGTGGTACAATGAAAATCTACGCGAGGAAAAACAGAATCGCAGAAAAGCAGAAAGACGTTGGCGAAGGACCAAATTGGCCGTTCACCATCAGATTTATAGGGACCAATGTCGGTTAGTTGGTTCACTTCTCGTTCAATCGAAGAAGACTTATTATTCAGAAAAGATCGAAGAATGTGGTAAGGACACCAGGCAGCTTTTTAGACTCACAAAAGCACTAATGGGTCAAAAAGGTGAAATCATCCTGCCAAGCTGTACAACTGACAAAGACTTGTCAAACAAGTTCAGCGATTTCTTTCTGAATAAGATCAACACGATCAGGAGAAACATTGACGAAGTGAATTCGACAACTGACAACGATGTATCTGTCATGAGTGCTGACATTCAATTTGACGGGGAACCATTGTCAAAGCTCACTCCAACAACTCCGGATGAACTACGCAGAATCATTCAGACATCGCAATCAAAATCCTGTGAGCTTGACCCGCTTCCAACAGACCTTCTGAAAAAATGTCTTGAAGCACTGCTTCATTTGATTACCTCAATCATGAACAAATCATTGGTTGAGTCAAAGGTTCCATTGTGTTTCAAGAAAGCACATGTAAGACCATTGCTGAAGAAGCCTGGATTGGATAAGGAGGAGTTGAAGAACTACCGTCCAGTGTCAAATTTGCCTTTTCTGTCTAAGATCTTGGAGAAGGTTGTGTCCCGGCGTTTAGAGGCCCATCTCCATGCAAACAGTCTCCATGACAACCTGCAATCGGCCTATCGCATGGGACACTCAACAGAGACGGCCCTCCTCCGTGTGCATAACGACATAGCTTCTGCATTGGATAACAAGTGCAGAGCGGTGCTCGTCATGCTAGACTTGTCAGCTGCATTCGACGTCATTGACCATAGCATACTCCATAAACGTCTGGAGTATTCGTATGGAGTGACTGACGACGCATTATGCTGGATACAGTCCTATCTAGGTGATCGACGGCAGTGTATTGCTATCGGATCTTCTGTTTCACGTGACAGCATGCTGGATTATGGGGTTCCTCAAGGGTCGGTGTTAGGACCCCGTAAATACTGCATGTATTCAAAACCAATCGGTGAGATTTGTCATAGACATAACCTTTGCTATCATTGTTATGCTGATGACACACAGATTTACATGGTCATCAGACCACAGGACAGCTGGGACACCGTATCAGAAAATCTGGAAGCTTGTCTGACAGACATCAGAAACTGGATGAATGCCAACATGCTAAAACTTAATCAGGAAAAGACGGAACTGATCGTCTTTTCTCCAAAGTGTAAGCAATCAACGGCTCTCCAGCTCAAGGTCGGAACAAGTACTGTAGAGGCTGTCCCAACTGTTAAAAATCTAGGGGTGTACTTTGATAGTTCAGTGAACATGGAGAAACAAGTGAATGCTATCGCCAAATCCTGTTACTACCAGATCAGGAACATCGGCTGTATACGGCAGTTTATAACTGCCGATGCATGCAAGATTTTGGTTCATTCACTTGTTACCTCACGGCTGGACTATGGAAATGCCCTACTCTGTGGTATATCTGACAAATTGACAAGTCGCCTACAGAAGGTCCAGAACACGGCAGCACGTCTCGTTTCTCGGGTTAGAAAGAGAGAACACATCACTCCTGTTCTGTATTCATTGCACTGGCTACCTGTGCAATACAGGTCACAATACAAAATCTTGGTATACACATACAAGGCACTTGATGGAACAGCTCCCCAGTACATACGGGAGCTAGTTACCCTGTATCAGCCGTCACGATCACTGAGGTCGAAGACAGAATCATTGTTGTGTGTCCCAAAATCTCGTACTGTGACCTATGGAAACCGGTGTTTTGGGAAAGTTTCGGCCACGTTGTGGAATAGATTACCATCCGCTATCCGAAAAACAAATACTCTGGCCAAATTCAAGAAACTTCTGAAGACGTACCTTTTCACGTCTGCATATTAGGGACAACTTAGACGTCATGTATATACTGACATTTGTTTGTCTACAGTAGATGTAGTTCGTATTTATATGCAATTTTTTTTATATTATCACATTAGCTTAGATTGTAATAACTTCTTTATTTATGCAGTGTAAGCATCAAATTATTATCTACATGTTGTAAAGCGCTTTAGAGTAATTTTACAAATTATATAGAGCGCTATATAAATGTTGTATATTATTATTATTATTTATACCGATACACACGCTAACATAATTGTGTGTTTCTGTATGACCACGTGTTAGTAACAGTCCAGTACCTTCTGTAGGTCTAGGCCTAGTTTTAGACAAAGTAAGAAAAGGTTAGGCATTAGGCTCTTCTGATTTCTTAACTTTCATTTAATATAGTTTTAGATATGTTGAGGTTTTACAGAATATTGATTTTTGGTAATTTTATTACTTTTTTTTTGTTTATTTGGTCGTTCTCCCTTCGCTGGCCTCTTTTATTTATAGCCTTGTGCTGTGTATGCGGGTCAAGGTCAGCTATCGTATTTCATTGTTTAAATTGCCTTCGTACACGTGCTACCTGGTTGGTTTGATTACATGATATCGTCGTTTCATTTTCTGTTATATTCAATAGTTTTATTAACGATTGCTTATAAGCCTATCAGGAGTGTTTTATTTTCATTGAACATATGCATTTATTTTTTTTCCAGATTTTCTTTCGTGGACATTAATGCATTCCAGTAACACTTGTTCCTGATAATCTGTGTACATGATCAGTGCTCTCTAATTACATTTCTGGGACAGTTAAAGAAGAGGAAAGACCTCCTTGAAGATTTTACAACTTATTTTTCTATATTTGCTTTCGTCGATAATCTTTTGTAAATCTTGTTTATAATGTTTGTTATGTTAACTGGCTTTGGTTTTGCCTCACTGATATAGTAACTCTTGTATATGCTGTAACCTATTACCGTTAACAAGTGGTTTATCTCTTTATATTTAGGATATTCAATTTTATATCCAATCACAAAGTTTTTTTTAATGTTAGCATGTCTTTCTTGTAACCAAGTGTTTCAAATATTTATTTTATTTTATTAAGTAATGGTTTGATATATTCACACTTTGTGAAATAGTGTTTATAGTCTTTATGTTACAATAGTTACAGTTTGGTGTTTCACTAATTTTCCATTTATAAAGCGTTTCTTTTGAAGCTAGGATTTTATTCAATAATTTCCATTTAAATTCTTTCAGTTTGTTATTTTGTAGTTATTTAACGATAAATTTATTCCAGAATTTTATCTTACCATTTATATCATTCAAATTCAGTTTTTGTTCCCAGTATATTGGAGCTACAGGTTTTTCTGACTTCAAGGTTACTAATTTTTTATAATTTGTTTGGTTGGTACAGTTTTCTATTTTGATAGGCTCTTGTTTTGGAAATTTTATCATTATGTCATTTTTTAATTTCACTGTAAAGTTCTGCATGTTCACATTACTATCGTCTATTTTCTTTAACCATGCTTTTGGGATCGCCTTTTTTATGATGGATATTTCTGATAGCCAGTTATATTTCTTAATTAGTTTTTCATAAATCCTGTTTTCATCTATGTTTCTATTGATTCTAAGGATTTTTGGATGTCATGTTCTGATTTTAGAAAAAGAGTAGTGTCATCTGCTAGTTGTAGTATTTTGTATTGACGTGCTTGATTGTGTTTAATAGTTAAGCCTGATATGGTGTGTCCACTTCTTATTCGAGTTGCCATTATTTCAGCCACTAAATAGTAGCGCAGATGCTGGATAGCCTTGTTGGATACCTCTTGTTATGTTTACTGGTTCTGAGATCCATCCATTATTGCTAATTACACAGTTTATGTTGCTATATAGTATTTTAATCAATTTTTCAAGTTTTTATTGAAGCCAAATTTTGAGAGTGTTTGGTAAAGGAATTCTAATTCAACAGTATCAAATGCTTTCGCAAAATCAAGAAATAATATTGCTCCATCAATTTTATGTTTTTCTGTATAGTCAATAATGTCATTAATCTGTCTAATGTTATATCCAATATATCTTTCTTTTATGAATCCATTTAGATCAGAGTTAATTATTTTTGGGAGGACAGTTTTTAATCTTTCAGCTAAGCATCGTGCTAGAATTTTATAATCTATATTTAATAGTGTGATTGGTCGCCAGTTTTTAAAGCTTAGTAGATCGCCTTTTTTGTATAACAATGAAAGTATGCCTTGTCTTTGTGGTGGTGTAAGTTCCTTTTTCTTGTAACTTTCATTACAGCTTTTTAGAAGGATGTTTTCTAGGTCAGGCCAAAATTCGTTGTAAAATTCAACAGTTAAGCCATCGATACCTGGTGACTTGTCTAATTTCATATTATCAATAGCTTCTTTTATTTCTTAAGTAGTAATGAGGCCGTCACATGATTGACTCTCTTCTTTATTTAAATTATATTCAATCTCTGTATTTTGAATGTAAGACAATATTTCATTGGGGTCTGTATTGTTTGTTGTATATAACTTTTTGTAATATTGTCCGATTCTTTTTAGGATCTCATCCTGTCTGGTGATCATTATTTCATCTTCATTGTTAATTTTTGTTTTTGATTTTTTTGTTTGTCTTGTTTTTCTAGGGAAAGAAAATATTTTGTGTTTTTTTCTCTGGCTCTTGATCTGATTTGTGCTCCGTATGCTTTTTTACTGTACAAAATTTTCCAGTTTGGTTTCTAGTTCTTTTATTTTTTAATTGCTTTCATTGGATTGCCCATATAAGTTTTTTAGTGTGGTTTCTATGTTTTTGACTTCGTTTTTTGTTGTTTTAGCAATTTTTTTTACTAAATGCTATTGATGTTTCTTTGATTTCTATTTTACATATTTCCCACGCTGTGTTAGCTTCGCAAATTTTATTTTCAATTTTCATGTTGTACGTCTTTATGATTTTTTTATTGAGACTTTGTATTCTTCATTTTTAAGAGACTTTTGTTGAACTTCCAGTAACCTGGTCCTCGATCAGGGTTAGAGTTATCCAATATTAGTAATACAGATAAGTGATCTGTAAACTTGATCATTGCGGGACGAATGTCTGTTTTTATTAGTTTGGTGGTTAATGTCCTTAAACTGCTAATATAAAATTATAACATAATTGAGTCCTCCACGGCTCAGTAACATTGTTTAAGTGAGTGCAAACTTTCCTTTGCGGTATCCCCTCCTTGCCGTGCGTACTCTGTCTGCAAGCTGTTTGCGGTTGTATATATTCTGTAGATGGTTGTCCGAGATTCTCTCTAAAACCTTCTTTGCAGTTATACTTTCATCGTTTCCGATAAGATCCTTGCACAATCTTAGCAATAGGCTACTATCACTTTTACAGAATGCCCGACGACTTCCGCACACCTGCTCTTCGTCCTCGTCATCCAGAGGTTTCCTGTTCCTTAATTCATTTAGTTTCGTGTTGGGTTTAGGACTTGGTTCTTCGCACGTGGTAGCCTCTGCAAATGAGGATGACCGACGACCTGTTGTTATTTTTACCTCCACGTCCTCATCGTCCTCAGGTTTCTTGATCATGATTTCTTTTGGTGTGGGGCAAGGGATAAGGCTTGCTCCCTGGTAATTAGTATCATCCTTGAATGATTCACTGATCATGCAAGACACAGCACCTGCCTGCCTTTCTCTGTCGTGGATCTGGTAGTTACTGTCCGCAGTGCTTACCCTATGAGTCATATGAGTTCGCGTGCCTCGGGGAACTTCTCCCGAACTTTCGTAACGACGAGTTTACGGATCTTTGTTGCAGTTAACGGGCTTGCTTTATAGTCCAACGCGTCTGTCCATATTTGATCTATGCATCTAGAGATCCTGCTGGATTCTAGAGGCATAGGTGAGGTGGCGGAACTGTTTTGCCAGCACATGAAGGCGGGAGAGTCTTCACACATTTGTCCAACTGTAAGACCTGGCAAAGCATTGCGAATATACAAGTAACATTCAAGACACTTGAATAGTTCAGTCGGCAGAAAGAAGACTGCTGGGGTCTTGTATCCCGTCTTGTGGTTTGCAACATAGATGACTGATCCCTCTTTTCCCTTTTTTGCTTTGCGTACTGCTTTCAAAGTCATCCCTTCTATGGCCCCAGCCCGTTGGGCGTTGTTGAACAAGATTTCCAGAATGAGAGAGTTTCTTAGCAGATTGTGTTGGTCTCTTTGGACGGAGCTTATTCTACTTCCCTCTTCTAGGTTTTCCTGTAGGTCGCTGAAAATCTCTTTAATGCTTTTCACGACGGTATCAGAGGATCTGAATGCCTTTATGTCCTCAATGGAAATGGCACTTTCAAGGTCGAGTACTTGCCTTTCAACGGCACGTCGCCGTGCTTGTTTTCCCAATGAACTCAGCCAGCGGTCTGCTGCCAATTTGATTTGTCGTGCTTCCTTCTCCATAACGTTCTGCATTACAAGGTAAGCGAGGTAGTCTCTGAGGGAGGTGAGATAGCTTTTCGTTGTACCCGGTAGCCGTTTTGCTCGAAAGGGCTCCAACCAAGCGTTCAGGGTTAGACTGTCGTAATTCAAGAAATCGTTAACCGTCTCAGCTTTCATGCAGTTTGCGATGTATCTGACCTGACTTACGTGTTGTCTCGCCACCTTTGCCTCCTTTAATCTCTCGGCAGATAGAAGATAGGCGTAGTACCTTACGATTGTTGGCTGAAGGTCTATCAGTATGTCATCGCCATCAGCTTCAGATTCAGTTTGGCTTGGTTTTTCAGTCTCCTTTAGAATTGACTGCTACTCAGCTGATGATGACGCCTGTTCATTTGAATTCCTTTTCCTAAATCCCATCATGAATTTGTGACATAGTTCCTTGGAAAATTTATGTATTCGTTTTAGATGGCGGTCTAAACGTCGTAGCTTTGCGGGACACCCCATGGCGGGGCATTCCCTGAAGTTATCTGGTGAATTTGAAAGTTCCGCCCTATTCTTTCCAGCAGCTCTTCATTTCAACAGATTTTATTGACATACAGATGTTAATTGTCAAAGGGATTGGGCAACAGGCACAGCCTATGTAAGCCCTCTCCATATAAGTAATACACTGGTGGCAAAATTGTATATGAAAAAATATATATATATTAATAAATTAAGTAAGTCATAAAGTAGCCAATTAATTAAACAGTCAATGGATCTTATTGTTTTTGAATGGTAATTATGATAAATATTTACTGAAATGAAAGTTACAACAAACATATATACAGCAGCTCTGTTATATTTATTGGTTATGGAAATACAATATTATAAATTTAGGCTTATTAATTATTCAGTATATATGAGATCAAAATTCTGGACCAGCCAGAAGACACAGAGTGTAGGCCGCACTGTCCATGGTTTCACTTAGACCTACTACATCTGGTCTCTGGCTGGCAGATAAAAAATTAACTATAAATATGCCAAGACGTAATAAGGAAAAATTTCATTTAAGAGTTTCCATTTAATATATAATAACATCATAATGGGTGTGAGCTGTATAAGAATAGATACAGTACAACCTGTCCAGTCCAAAAGTCAGTGGGATCAAATACTATGACCGGTCCATACAAGAGTCTTGACTGCCAAGGCAGAACATGGTTGGATTCAGAAAGAAATGCACAGATTAGATTGTTAGGCCATTATAAATAAGTTTTCGAATTTTGAAAGTTTTGGTTTAGACAGGTTATACTGTAACATAAGGACTGGAGCTCAAGACCAACATACAAAAATGTAAGATAACTCTTAAGTATGATTATGGGCAAATGTTGAGAATGCTTTGACATAAATAGGGGAAAAAGACTAACTAAAGTCTAAACAGATTATAGCTTAAATTCTGGAAATCTTCTAGTGTTTTTGATGTATGCAAGAATATATCTGAATATTGATATATTTATTTCATCATCACACAGAATGCAACCACATAAAAGTACTGATAAATTAAAATGATCATGAAGTATAAAATTTTGTATGTTTTCTCTCAATAAGTCTCTTTCTGTATCAAAAGTATGGCAGTGGAAAAAATAATGTTGTGCAGTTTCTTGTTTATACCCACAGCCACAGGTAGGATGATCTTTCAAATGATCTTTAAATAAATCATAGTTCAAATTACTGCAATAATTTCTAAGTTGACAAATGATTATACTACATTTTCTATACATATTACTTTTAAAAATTGGAGTTACTTCATTTCCACCATTATCATCATTATTATCATTGGATACTGAAATAAGATTCTTAAATTTTGAAATGGATGGGGCATTAATAGTTTCTAAATCTAGAGCATTAAATTCACGAAAAGTAGAAGGAAAGTAGCTATTCATATAACTGCTTGACCTACATAAAGGAATATTAAAATACCTATTTCTGCGTAAAGCATACATGTCTGGTTCTGGTCGATTAATAAAATGATTTACTGTATCAGTTAAATAATCAGGAGCTGCATTATGCAAAATCTTATAAATTAAAATTAACTTGTGTTATTTCCTTCTTTCCTCTAATGTTTCCCAGCCTAATTCTTTGTATAGTTTTTCATGAGATGTTCCTTTTCGCATACCAGTTATTATTCTTGCGGCTTCAAGCTGAACAGATTCAATTAGATTTTTAGATTGATCGGTACAATTATCCCAGACAACATCAGCATATTCTAATAATGGTCTAATATAAGATGTATATAACTTTGTTAGTGAATTTCTACTTAATCTATATTTCATGGCCCTAAGTAAGTTTATTCGTTTATATGCTTTTTCAAAAATAGTTTGTATATGAATGTTCCAAAATCCAGTTTCATGAAGTGATACACCAAGGTGTTTATGATGGGTTACATTAGAAATAATTTCATCTTGAAAAAAGATTGGAGGTATAATGGGATATTTTTTCCTTGTAAACAACACTGATTTTGTCTTATTTGGATTGAATTTAATATCCCACATTTTTGCCCATTGACTTATCTTTTCCAAATCATGAGTTAATGTCTGGGATGCTTGTACCAAATCATCATCAATTATTACATATAGTGAAGTGTCATCGGCAAATAGTTTAATCTTACTTGACACCAATTCAGTTATATCATTAATATAAAGGAGAAATAAAAAAGAACCGAGAACTGAACCTTGTGGGACACCAGCATTAACTAATTTGTAAGAAGAAAAGAAACCTTCAGTAACAACCCTTTGTCTTCTATCAGAAAGATAATTTTCAAACCATTTAAGAAGTTTGCCTGATATACCATATTTTCTTAACTTATGTATGAGGCCAACATGCAAGACTCTATCAAAGGCTTTACTTGCATCACAGAATACAAATCTTAGGTCCTTACCCTGATCAAGATTACTAATGATCTCATTATAGATATATAGAAGTTGATTTACTGTAGAATCACCAGGTATGAAACCTGACTGGTGTTCAGAGATAATCTTGTTAAACAAAAGATAGTTATACAGACACTTAAAAATGATTTTTTCAAGAATTTTCATAAAGCAAGAAGTAATTGAAATGGGCCTATAATTAGATACATCATTTTCCCTTCCACATCCCTTATATATTGCATTAACATTGGCTTGTTTCCATATATCTGGTATTTTCCCAGTACTAAGTGTTTTATTAAAGAGTAATTTCAATGGTAAGGCTAATGCTGGTTTGAGTTTTTTAACTACCTTGGGTAAAACACAATCAGGACCAGGAGGTTTTTTTCATTAATACAGGAGATTTGATCAATAACATCTTGCTCAGTAACTGTAATATTTGAGAGAGAAAAAGGAGGATCTTCAATATCTACATCAGGAAGTTCAAGACCAGTTGTAGTTGAGGATATGGAAGTAAAGTAGCTATTGAGACTTTCTGCTTTATCATGGGGGTGGAATAGTATACTATCATTATATTCTAGAGGGGGGATAGATGTAGGTTTATTATCAAAATTAGAGACTGATTTGGCAATTTTCCACCATTTATTAGGAGGTATGGCATTATCATCAAGTGATTTTTGAAGTTTGTCTAAATATAGATCCTTAGATTCCCTAATTAAATTAATGACCTCATTTCTTATCAAACTGAATTTATTCCAATGTTCTGCACTTCCAGTTGTTTTTGCTTTCCTATGGATTCTGTTTCGCTGTCTCATTTTCTTTCTGATAATGCCATTCATCCACGGTTTATCCCTAGGCCTGACAGTTATCAATTTAGATGGTATAACTTTATCTGAATATTCAAAAATTTTATTAGTTAAAGTATTATTAAATTCATTAGAGTTCTGATTCTGCGAAATTTCATTCCAATCGAAGACAGTAATAATAGAATTATTCATATTATCAAAATCAGCATTATCATAACACCATACTTTCTTTTTATAAGAATTCTGTTTAAAAACACAATAAGATATACTGGTATGAATAGGTGAGTGATCACTGCAAAAGGGTGCACTTACATATGTATTTTTAATGATGTTTACATTATTTGTAAAAACAAAGTCAATAGAAGTAGCACTCTCAGGAGTAATCCGGGTTGGTTCATCTATAAGGCTAACTAGTCCATATTTTGATAACAATCGAGAAAGATACGAATTAGGTTGAACTGTCAGCATATCTACATTTATATCGCCTGTTATCATAATATCTAGAGAAGAATCAGAAGCTTTTTACAAGATGTTTTCTAACTTTTGCCAATAGTCTATGTTGGAGTCAGGTGGCCTATATAAACAACCAAGTAAGAATTTATGATTATTATTTCCAGTTATTTCCAGCCATAATAATTCTATATCATCAGATTCTAAATCAGGACGTCTTTTAGAATAAACAGTGTCTTTACAATAGATAACTATACCACCCCCAAAACCATTTAATCTATCTTTTCTGAAGAATTTGCCTGGATGAGAGTCTATTTCAATATCACAATCAGGTATATTGTTATTTAAATGTGATTCTGTGATGCAAATAATGTCATTTGAATTGAGTTCTGCCTCCACAAGGTCAGTTTTATTCCTTAATGACCTCACATTTAAATGAACGATATCAATATTTGATACAGGACCAGGATTTAATTCAATATCCAATGATATGTGAAGTAGAATTAAAATAACAACCTTCAGGAAAGAAATATTATTCAATATCTGACAAATCCTTGCATATAAAAAAAATCATTGAAGTTAGAAACTTGTATGAAGTGCACCAAAACATTTCATTTTTGAAAATATGAAATGTATGAGTTTGCCTTGTAAAGGACCCAAATGTCTCGTATTGTATATAAGGGAAAGTCTTACCCGTTATCATATAAAGGAAATACTGTAGCTGGAATGCCGAGACATTTGGATCCTTCACACAAACACGTGTTACATATTTTGTACGGGTCTTGAGATACAATTGTTAAATAACAGTAACAAAAACAACATATATACATAACAAAGTATCGGAGAATCTTTAAGATTAACCACATATTTACATACACATATACATGCATAGCATTCAACACACCATCGAGGTAAATGGAGTCAGCCAATGTTTACAAATATAATTCTGCACTGATCTAGAGGAGTTCCGAACGATCGCTTCGGAGTTTGCCTTCAATTATAGCGGAGGTACGATCATATCAGCAGGACATAGGCATATATATTACAGCAAACAAGGAAGAGAAACAATCTGTAGAGGAGAAAGATACCTTGTGCAAGAACCAAAATTTACAACAAGAAAATATATGAATCAACCGTCCAGCAGCTCTTATCACAGAAAACTGTGAGGTGTGGTCATGGACATGTCGAAAGTGTCTTGCGATGTCCACAACCTCGTATTTTGATTTTGGAACGTAAAGTGTGCTTCCGTTTGTCCCCTGGCCTATCAGAATCCTCTTCATGTTCAGTAGAAGTTGATAGTGAATAAACTGAACCTGTGTTGCTTTCTACTTCATCCTGTTCTTTTGTCTTGCACCTTTCGTGCTTTGTGCAGTTCGGAAAAGTGTCGTCCATGTCATCATTGTCTATGTGTGATGGGATATCCTCAACCTGCATTGCGTTGGGCTGCTCTCGTAGTCTTTTTTGTTTTTCTTTTTCTTTGCATGATTTCTGCAAATACAGAAATGTTCATCACATATAGTTGTTGTTTTTAACGAAAAAAATGTAACACTAAGATCAGATATGTTGCATAATTACGATCAGAGACTCGAAAGATTATTTGGTAGATTGCAACATAAATTCCAGGGTTAGGAAAAGGACAAATGCAACATAAGTTTTCATCTAACCCCAGGATTTATTTATGTTGCAATAGTCCTGCCAGATGCAACATAAACGAAGCCCTAACCCCAACCCTAACCCTAGTAAAATTTTGATTTTTGGACAATTTCACATAAAAACAATACTTATGGCTAATCTTACGTATAAACAACTATCCTATACATCATATGGCAAAACATGGCATCAATACACACCTATGTTATGGTCAGATTTGTTACCTTTGCTAAAACGCTGCGGTTTTGATAAGACTACCGGTTTTCACTGCCATGTCGCTTGTGTGTTGCAAAAATACCACAAACACAATTTGCAACATAAATTCAGGGTTAGGGTTAGGGTTTGCTTATGTTGCATTTAGTTATGCCTATTGCAACATAATTGCTAGCCTAATGCAACATAGGGTTAGGGTTAGATTATGTTGCAAGAATGTTTTTTATGCGAACTTATAGGTTTTAAGAAACATATACATATTGCAATCAGATGGATTCCAATTTGAATTTCATGTAGGAAATAATTGTAGTGTTAGGGTTAAAGAACTGTAATATTGCAACATAAATGTTTTTATAATGTTGATGTTTGTTTGAAAAAGCGTTTTCCTTGCGGATATTGTATTTGGAACAAATCAGGACACCTGAAATACAAAATAAAAGTTGTTTGACATTTTTATACCCATTAATTTAAAAGTCGATTTTCCAATTTTCTAAAATTTGATTGGGGCTGAAATTGTAAAAAAAAGCCGCAGAAATGCTCTTCTAGGTGTCAAAATTTAGGAAATGTTACAAAGAACATGATTTGAGGTGTCGGTAGTCTCAATCTGAAATATTAAACGAAAAATGAGTGAAAAACCGAAAAGACGTTTTTCGTCGTTTTTATTTGTACATTTTAACAACTTTTTTTAACCTTTTGCTGTGGGTTTTCAAAGCTGATTTTTCGTGTGCTGTGAGTAGATGTGAATTTAATCATTTGAGCCGAAAATTAATTAATTCTAATGAGAAATGTTTATAACCCCAATTAAAACGCGTGACATATGTTGCATACGTCCATTAAAACTAAATGTGATATAAATCAGGAAAAATTAAGATATCGAAATCGTTTAACTTTTGCCAAAAACTTTGGATATAATGCAACATTACCACAAAAAAATAAAATCTAATCCCCTGTTAATTTTTTCAGAATTCAAGTTTTCTGGAGGTTGGCTTTTTGCAACATAAAGTACCCCAAACAGGGGGGTGTAGACTTTTTCTATTTCTCAAAAACGAAGAGAGATTTAGCATTTTTTCTTTTTTTATTTACAAAAGGAGATACCAGAGCAACTTTCTGTGCAATTTTAGCTCTAACCCTCTATAAATAAGTTTATAGCGAAGTAATTAGTAAAAAAAGTGAAAAACTGCATCGATTTAGGCAAATCTTTGGACTACTGCATATGATTGGGCAACTTAATTTTTTTCTCCTCAATTTTTGCCAGTTTTTTTAAATTAGGGGGTTAGCAGAGGGTTTAATAATAACCCCGAGGGTTTGCCAAACACCCGTTATTGCAAGAGAATTTAGTTCTGACACCTTTTTAGAAATACAAACCCTGATGCCTATGGACTTTTGCAACATAAATATTTTGGAAACCTAACCCTACTCCCTTAACATTGAGGTACATATATAATTTTTTCAGGACTTAAAGATCCCTTCAAACCCCCGCCTCTGAAATAATTAGTTGGAATATAACCATCACAGATTTGCAGAGGGTTAGGGTTAAAGAAATGGACGTGTTATGTTGACAACATAAATCCCATGGTTTTAATTAGGGTTAGGTCTAAGATTAGGGTTAGGGATTAGGGTTTAATCCCTTTTGCACTGGCCTAAGAGTCTATAAGTCTGTCTTAAGTCTACTACGAACCAACATGTCTTGCAAGTTTTTGTTTTTGCGATAAGCAGTTACTAGTTTGTGTTTAAAAACATCTTGATTGTTGGACTGTAATTCTTTGTAATGGTTTCTAATCTTTCTACTCACTACATTTGCTGTCGAATTGTAGGTGATAACGAATGGTAATATGTTGTTGTTGGAGACGTTTTTTTCATTAATACCTTTTGGTGTGATGGTCTGAAGTTTGTCAATCCAAAATTGTTCGCGTTCGTCTAATTGTGAATGGCTCGAAACCTGTTCTATTGGTATGATTCGAACATGTTCTAAATCGTGGTCCGTCTGATTAAAGTGATTTGATACGGGTTTGTCGATTTTGTGTCTAATATCGAAACGGTGACGGGTGAATCTGTCTCTGATAGTCAAAGTGATTTGTCCTACATATTGGATTTGGCATTTTTGGCAGGTTATCAGATAAATGACATTTTTAGAATTACAGTCTAGATCTTGTTTGATGTGGTAAATTTTGGAGGTATTTGAACTTCGAAAAAGGGTTGCTACATTCATAAAAGGGCATGTGGCGCATCTGTTTGCTCCACAAGGTTCAACTATGTTGCCAATTCTGGGGTTTAGTTCTGCTAAGGTCTCACCTTTGATCGTTCGGAGAAATCTATAGGAATAGTTGCGTTTTCTAAGTGCTTTGAATAATATGCTTACTGCATTGTTAAAATCAGATTCTTGAGTGCAGATTCTATAAAAACGGATAATTTGAGACTTTATGATGCCTTTAAAGGAATGTTTGGGATGGAATGATTTCTTATGAAGCAGTTGGTGTGAATCCGTGGGTTTGAAAAAAACCTTAATATCTAATTTACCTGTTTCCTCGAATTTTGGTCCTTTGAAAACTGTGGTGTCGAGAAAATCAATGGAATTTTCACTAATGGTAGCTTTAAGTTTAATTGATGGATGGTGGTTGTTGATAGTATTGAAAAATTCATCAAACTCTGTTCTCGAATGTGTCCAAATGATAAAAATGTCGTCTAAGAACCTGACATAAACTAAGGGTTGTTTTGAACATTTCGCTAAAGCTTCTTTCTCAAAGTTGGCCATAAAAATGTTTGCATAACTAGGTGCGAATTTTTTGCCCATAGCTGTCCCTGATGTCTGTAGGTACCATTTGCCATTAAACTCAAAATCATTTCTTTCTAAACCTAATTGTAGCATTTGTAGGATTTCTAAATCTGGTCTATTTGGGTCCGGGTTGTTTCGGAATGTTTTGGCTACTGCACTAAGTCCGTCACGGTTATCGATATTTGTATACATACTATCCACATCTAAGCTGATTAACAAACTGTCTTTAGGTATTGTTAGATTTTCGATTTTGTTTATAAAGTCTGTGGTGTCTTTTAAATAGGCTGGATGTTGCATTGATAGTGGGGCCAAGAAATGGTCTATGTACTCTGCTATTCTGTACGATTCACTTTCGACATCAGATATAATTGGTCTCCCAGGTGGAATTTTGTGGGGGTCTGACCATTGTGCGGGCGATTTGTGAATTTTCGGAAGGATGTACATATGTCTAGGTTTAGGGTCCTCTGTAGGACTGAGGTATGCTATTTGTTTGGGCGTTAAATGTTTGTTTCTACCTAGTTTATGGATAACATGCGTCAATTCTCTACTAGTTTTGGGGTAAATCGGGGAGTCGAGTTGTTTGTAGTGCTTAGGGTTGTTTAATTGTCTCTCTACCTCCCAAATGTAGTCTACCCTATCCATGATGACTGTTGCTGAACCTTTGTCTGCTTTTTTGATCACAATGGAATGGTCGTCCTTAAGAGTTTTGATCGATTTTGTTTCGGTCGGAGATAAATTGTTTTGTTCTCTTTTAATTGAAATTTTGGAAAGATCTTTAAAAATGTTCTTTACTGAATTTTGAATATTGGCCGGAATCGCATTTTCTGGTGGGTTCCAATTGCTTTTATTCACAAACTTTTTGTTATCAATAGGTTTTGATTTACCATGAAAAAAGTGAGTAATTTTCAGTTTCCGACCGAAATCTACTGCTGAATTTGTTATGTTTGATTTATCGACGTGTTTCGGGGTCGGTATAAATTTCAAACCTCTATTTAACAGACTGATTTCATCTGGATTGAGGGACCTAGAGCTTAAGTTAATAGTGTTGGGTGGATCCTGGTTCAACCCTTTAGGATCTAGACAAAAAAAACTCTGGTTTTTTCAGCCTGAGAAACCCAAGAGCGGACAAGTTCATTGGCCATGGTCTCGGTCCAATGAATGCCGTCTGAGTTGAACCTGAATCCGCCCCTAATCCTACTGTCCAAGACGTGGGTAAATTTGTTACGGAGATCGCCAAAATGCTGGTTGAGAGCCGAAAGGTTGGAAGCTTCCCATGATTTTGATTTGGCCAAAGATTCCGAAATTGGTATAATAGTGAGAAAGATTTTTGTGAAGGGAAGCTTCTGATAAATTACGTCACGGAGGACGGATAGGTCCCTAAACACATCATTTATGTTTTGGGTCGACCTATCATTAATTCCAATGTTTAAAATGATTTTGACCGGAAGGGCAGTGTGCGAATAGTTTTTGAATATATCTATCATATGCCTAATTTTCGCACCTGGAAAAGATTCGACTTGGACGTCAGGATTTGAAAGGGAGGTCACACGGGAGAGGTTAGAGGCTCCTATCACAAGAATCGGTTTGTTAATAGAGGGGAGTTTCCATTCCGATTTGTTAGTCGTGTTAGGATGACGGTTAACCGAGGGTGGTTTAGAGGCCGCCTGTGCGTAACTAGGAGGAGAGGGTGGATGAGTGCTTTTGTTAGCGGGGATTGGCCTAACGTTAAGCGCCTTACGAGCTTTACGAGGCGTGTTAGAAGGTGAGGAGGAAGAAGAAGAACCTCGTTTACGCTTAGGCGTAGTCGGGGCAGAGGGAGGTGACAGAGCCGTGAAGCGGTTAGTGGTTGGGAGGTCATTAGTAAGACGAGAGGAAGATCGGGTCAGGCGGCGTTGTTTAGGTGACAGGAAGGTGTTAAGGGAATGGTGTGGAGGTGAGGAGGGTGAAGGTGGAGGAGAAGGAGCAGAAGGTGGACGGTTAGGTGCATTGTTAGGAGAATCATACGCAGGTTTCGGTAGCAAACTGTTTACCATTTTTTTGAATTTCGAGACCGTGTCTTCTCGAAGTTTGTTTCTAAAGTTTTTGCGTGCCCAGTCTAAAGAGGTTGCCGAAAGAGAATTAATCATTGAACTTGAGAAATTATGGGCTGTAATCGTTCCTAAACGTTCCGAAATCTGAACACGGTAGTGGTCCAACAAGGCTTGGGCTGTAAATTTAGCCCAGGACTTGTGGATGTTTTGAAGTCTATTAATGATAGACTGATTGGCCTGCGCTGGCTTAAGAAATTTTGAAAGGTTAGAAACCTGCTTTTGAAAACCGCGGGTGGGAGGGCCGCCATTAGCCTGAACCTCTAAAACGGAAATGTGATGAAGGGCCTGAATCAGTTGATAAAAAAGCCGAATGAATTTAGCGTTTGGATTGGAGTTTTGGACTTTTTTGGTGTTATTTTTATTTCCAAACGCCATGTCTGAGGTTCAAAACTACTGGTTGTTGGGTTCGTTATGGGAAACAGATTAATAGAATTAAATGGGGCCCTACGTCATAGGGTTAGGGTTAGGGTTAGGGTTAGGGTTAGGGTTAGGGTTTGGGTTAGGGTTAGGGTTAGGGTTAGGGTTAGGGTTAGGGTTGGGGTTAGGGTTAGGGTTAGGGTTAGGGTTAGGGTTAGGGTTAGGGTTAGGGTTAGGGTTAGGGTTAGGGTTAGGGTTAGGGTTAGGGTTAGGGTTAGGGTTAGGGTTAGGGTTAGGGTTAGGGTTAGGGTTAGGGTTAGGGTTAGGGTTAGGGTTAGGGTTAGGGCTATGGTCATTGGTGCTTTGCTACCCAAAGTTGGGCTTTTGCTACCCAATTGTTGCAATTTCGACTTGCGCCGATGGTATTTTGCTACTCAAAAATATTTTGCTACTCAATGTTGGTATTTTGCTACTCAACAAGATATTTTGCTACTGAAAGTGGGCTTTTGCTACTCAAGTGGGGCTTTTGCTACTGGGTATTATGCTACTCATTGAGGCTCACTGTACCAGATGCGGAGTAGTGAGGCTCACTGTATTTTTTTGAAAAATGGATTTTCCTGTGTTTAAGAAATGTTGTGTGTTATCAAAATCTGAACAAAATTATGTAGAAATGGTCTTTCTAGGACTATTATTTTTTTAATTAGTAGCAAAAAACCATGTTTTGCTACCCGGGTTGATTGTACGTTAAAGCGAAATTGTTTTGACTGGAAAAGGTCAGGTTTAGGTAGAGATTTCAATGTGAACACATGTAAAGCAAAAAAAAAATATTAATATCATATGTATCTACCTAACCCTTAAAATTTAATTTGAGTAGCAAAATATAGAAAGAAAATATAATATTTTCGAAAATGACAATAATTCTCTAAAACTCGACGGTGAATCGACAGATTATGTCAAAGTGAAGGTCTGTCGTGAAATTCAGGCAAAAAAATCAAGAAATGGAAGAATCATGCAATTTTGAAAATACGCGATTTTTGTGACATGATACCTTGATATTATTTTAGTAGCAAAAAATCACCTTCAGGGGCTAGATTTTATCTTACAGTATAAGTTTGGTAATTCGTACAAGATGGTACAATAATGTACAGAACATAAATCAAATAACTTGAGTTTCGGTAAAACATCATGTTTCTTCAAACCCTGGAAAGGTGGTACCTATGCTACTGAGAAATTGGCCAAATTAAATTATTGGTTTTTTTAGTCAGAATCAAAGCATATACTTGTGTTTTAATGGTAAAATATGAATATTATAATAAGCAAACACCCAAAACACGTCGGTGACTTTTTTATTTGTTGATAGTGTGGGTACTTTGCTGCAACTATAACCTGAAATTGTGTTCAAAATAATTTCAAATAAGACCATGCCCGCTGATAAGCCCACCAATCAGAAAACAATTTAATGGAAATACTTTGTGTTCCTCTTTTTTTCTCGATTTGAAATGAAATGTTTTTGATGGCATTGTCCATGTTGATAAAAAATTTTCGTTGTGGATTCTGGTGTTTTTGGTCCGCAAACATTGAATCTCGAACAAAAAACATGTAAAATGATCACCAATACAGTAAAAAGCACTGAAATGATTATTGAAAACATACAAACATACCATTAAACATTGTTTTTCAAACAAAAAACACCAGAAAACATTGAATCCCAAACGAAAAACATTTAACCTTATCACCAATGAAGCAAAAAGCAATGAAATACTCGTTGAAAACATACAAACATACCATTATATATTGTTTTTAAAAAAAACCCACCAGAAAGCATTGAATCCCAAACGAAAAACATTTAATAATATCACCAATGCAGCAAAAAGCACTGAAATGCATATTGAAAACATACAAACATACCATAAAACATTGATTTACCAACAAAAAGCACCAGAAAGCATTGAATCCCTAACAAAAAACATCTAAAATTATCACCAATGCAGCAAAAAGCACTGAAATACTTATTGAAAATATACAAACATACCATAAAACATTGATTTACCAACAAAAAACACCTGCAAACATTGAATCCCAAATGAAAAACATTTAATATCATCACCAATGGAACAAAAAACAATGAAATACTCATTGAAAACACTCAAACATACCATAAACATTGATTTACCAACTAAAAACACCTGCAAACATTGAATCCCAAACTAAAAACATCTAAAATTATCACCAATGCAGCAAAAAGCACTGAAATGCTTATTGAAAACATACAAACATACCATAAAACATTGATTTACCAACAAAAAGCACCAGAAAACATTGAATCCCTAACAAAAAACATATAAAAAATATCATCAATGCAGCAAAAAGCACTGAAATGCTTATTGAAAACATTCAAACATACCATAAAACATTGATTTACCAACCAAAAACACCTCCAAACATTGAATCCCAACCTAAAAACATCTAATATTATCGCCAATGCAACAAAAAGCAATGAAATACTCATTGAAAACTTATAAACATACCATTAAACATTGTTTTTCAAACAAAAAACAACAGAAAACAGATAATTCCGAACGAAAAACATTTAATAATATCACCAATGTAGCAAAAAGCACTGAAATGCCTATTGAAAACATACAAACATACCATAAAACATTGATTTACCAACCAAAAACACCGGCAAACATTGAATACCTAACAAAAAACTTCTAAAATTATCACCAATGCAGCAAAAAGCACTGAAATATTTATTGAAAACATACAAACATACCATAAAACATTGATTTACCAACAAAAAACACCTGCAAACATTGAATCCCAAACTAAAAACATCTAAAATTATCACCAATGCAGCAAAAAGCACGGAAATGCTTATTGAAAACATACAAACATACCATAAAACATTGATTTACCAACAAAAAGCACCAGAAAACATTGAATCCCTAACAAAAAACATAAAAAAAAATCATCAATGCAGCAAAAAGCACTGAAATGCTTATTGAAAACATTCGAACATACCATAAAACATTGATTTACCAACCAAAAATACCGGTAAACATTGAATACCTAACAAAAAACATCTAAAATTATCACCAATGCAGCAAAAAGCACTGAAATATTTATTGAAAACATACAAACATACCATAAAACATTGATTTACCAACCAAAAACACCTGCAAACATTGAATCCCAAACTAAAAACATCTAAAATTATCACCAATGCAGCAAAAAGCACGGAAATGCTTATTGAAAACATACAAACATACCATAAAACATTGATTTACCAACAAAAAGCACCAGAAAACATTGAATCCCTAACAAAAAACATCAAAAAATATCATCAATGCAGCAAAAAGCACTGAAATGCTTATTGAAAACATTCAAACATACCATAAAACATTGATTTACCAACCAAAAACACCTCCAAACATTGAATCCCAAACTTAAAACATCTAATATTATCACCAATGCAACAAAAAGCAATGAAATACTCATTGAAAACTGATAAACATACCATTAAACATTGTTTTTCAAACAAAAAACAACAGAAAACATATAATTCCAAACGAAAAACATTTAATAATATCACCAATGTAGCAAAAAGCACTGAAATGCTGATTGAAAACATACAAACATACCATAAAACATTGATTTACCAACCAAAAACACCGGCAAACATTGAATACCTAACAAAAAACATCTAAAATTATCACCAATGCAGCAAAAAGCACTGAAATATTTATTGAAAACATACAAACATACCATAAAACATTGATTTACCAACTAAAAACACCTGCAAACATTGAATCCCAAACTAAAAACATCTAAAATTATCACCAATGCAGCAAAAAGCACTGAAATGCTTATTGAAAACATACAAACATACCATAAAACATTGATTTACCAACAAAAAGCACCAGAAAACATTGAATCCCTAACAAAAAACATCAAAAACTATCATCAATGCAGCAAAAAGCACTGAAATGCTTATTGAAAACATTCAAACATACCATAAAACATTGATTTACCAACCAAAAACACCTGCAAACATTGAATACCTAACAAAAAACATCTAAAATTATCACCAATGCAGCAAAAAGCACTGCAATATTTATTGAAAACATACAAACATACCATAAAACATTGATTTACCAACCAAAAACACCTGCAAACATTGAATCCCAAACTAAAAACATCTAAAATTATCACCAATGCAGCAAAAAGCACTGAAATGCTTATTGAAAACATACAAACATACCATAAAACATTGATTTACCAACAAAAAGCACCAGAAAACATTGAATCCCTAACAAAAAACATCAAAAAATATCATCAATGCAGCAAAAAGCACTGAAATGCTTATTGAAAACATTCAAACATACCATAAAACATTGATTTACCAACCAAAAACACCTCCAAACATTGAATCCCAAACGAAAAACATTTAATATTATCACCAATGCAACAAAAAGCAATGAAATACTCATTGAAAAGATGCAAACATACCAGAAAAAATTGTTTTTCAAACAAAAAGCACCAGAAAATATTGAATCCCAAACGAAAAACATTTAATATTATCACCAATGAAGCAAACAGCACTGAAATGCTTTTTGAAAACATACAAACATACCATAAAACATTGATTTACCAACAAAAAACAGCAGAAACATTGAATCCCAAACAAATTAACATCTAAAATCATCACCAATGCAGCAAAAAGCACTGAAATGCTTATTAAAAACATACAAACATACCATAAAACATTGATTTACCAACCAAAAACACCTGCAAACATTGAATCCCAAACGAAAAACATTTAATATTATCACCAATGTAACAAAAAGCAATGAAATACTCATTGAAACATACAAACACACCATTAAACATTGTTTTTTGAATTAAAAAACACCATAAAACATTGAATCCCAAACGAAAAATATTTGATAATATCACTAATGCAGCAAAAAGCACTGAAATGCTTATTAAAAACATACAAACATACCATAAAACATTGATTTTTCACCTAAAAACACCAGAAAGCATTGAATCCCAAACGGAAAATATTTAAAATTATCACCAATGCCACAAAAAACACTTAAATGCCTATTGTAAACGTACAGACATACCAAAAAACATTGATTTACAATTTGAGTTACAACTTCAGTTTTGAAAGCTTTCGAGATACCGGTGAATGAGCAAGACGCTGACTTACCCCGTCTTTATTGGATACCAAAACTACACAAGGATCCTTATAAGCAACGTTTTATCGCTGGCTCTGGTAATTGCTCGACCAAACCTTTATCAAAACGTCTTACTACCATTTTAAGTACCATTAAATCAGGGCTTCAGTCCTAAACGTGACGATTTCAATTTTCCGATCGTAAACTATCCATTTCTTCACAGTAACATCCCTGCTTCTCCTACCTACGGTGTTTACATGTCGCAGTTGATTCGTTATTCTAGAGCTTGCTCTGAATATCGTGATTTGCGCGATCGATGTCGACTGCTGACAAACAAACTAACAACACAAGGATTCGAGAGATGTAGGTTGATCAGAACTATGGACAAGTTTTATGGTCGCCATCTTTGTCTCATTGAGAAATAATCTGTATCTTTGAGTGATATGAAGATGGACGTTTTTCAGTATGTTCATTAGTGTGCTTACCTGTTGTGATTTACAATGATGACTCGGTTCTCATTTTGAGGACTTGATGTTTACTTGGATGTGACAAAGATTTACATGGCGGGTGTCGTCGATGAAGCAGAAGACGCTTACTCTTCCGGAACACCTGGTCTTATTCTCTTGCACTTTTGCAAGGGTCTCCATGTAGATCTTCCCTTATTTCGAATTTTGCCTCTAGTTAATCGATTTTGAGTTCGGATTATGGTTTTGTTGACGCTTCGATATTCTCTTTTTTTTTTTTTTACATACATACTGTACATACAGTTGCCTTAAACCTTTTTTACAGTTGTAATATTCATAACTTCGTTAATATCCAGAGAACAACCGTCATGTTGAGCCAAATATTGTAAACACATAAAAACATAGAAAATTTAAAATACGGAGCTTTTCCATTCTAACTATTGCTATACAATTGTCTACAAATGCTTCTCCTGTGTTATTTTGAGCTTCTTTAAAAAAAAAAAAAAATCACCAGTTTCACATTTTTGACGACCTGAAATTTCTTTTTTTTCCGTTTTTGTATTATTGCATATTTGTGTTACAGAGTAGTAATAGCATTACAAGACAAGGCTAAATCAAGGTTTTGAGCAAGAAATATATCTCATAAATATCAACCCTGGCGGTTTGATATTTTGCTACTTATTTATATTTTCTAGCATATACTGTAAACGCCTTGGAGTATCGAAGACGCCATAATATGGATATTGACTAGGTATCAATGTCATTAGTATTATAGCGTCATTTCAAAATCATTACTATCGGAAAAGTTAACCCTGACACTGGTACTTTTGCTACTTAAGTTCTGCAAGGGGTACCCCTTATGAGAATTTTTTTTTTTTTTTTTTAATTTCAACTTATCAAATGTTTAAAGGAAGTGTTGGGTAACTCGTTTTTCAGTAAAAAAAGGTAAAAAAGGTGCAAGAAAGTTGAACAGAAAAATTATTATCTGATAAAATAATTCCAAATAATTATTAAAGGGTTCCTGAATGCAACAATTACCATTATATACAACAACTTTCATTAATAATAATGATGATTACAGCGAGAGCGACATCGATGATGGCGACACCAACGATGGCAATGGCGGTTATGACGAGGACAGCGACGACTACGTCTGGAAACATAATTAATTCAACAAAAAAACACTCAAATACCAGTTCAAAATACACATTGATACCGAAAAACATTTAATTGTCGACCAAAAACACCAGAAAACATTGAATACTCAACGAAAAACATTTAAAATTATCACCAATGCAACAAAAAGTACTGAAATGCTTATTGAAAACATTCAAACATACCTTAAAACATTGATTTACCAACCAAAAACACCTCCAAACATTGAATCCCAAACGAAAAACATATAATATTATCACCAATGCAACAAAAAGCAATAAAATACTCATTGAAAACTTACAAACATATCATTAAACATTGTTTTTCAAACAAAAAACACCAGAAAACATTGAATCCCAAACGAAAAACATTTAATAATATTACCAATGTAGCAAAAAGCACTGAAATGCTTATTGAAAACATACAAACATACCATAAAACATTGATGTACCAACCAAAAACACCTCCAAACATTGAATTCCAAACAAAAAACATTTAATAACATCACCAATGTAGCAAAAAGCACTGAAATGCTTATTGAAAACATACAAACATACCATAAAACATTGATTTACCAACAAAAAACACCAACAAACATTGAATCCCTAACGAAAAACATGTAAAATTATCACCAATGCAGCAAAAAGCACTGAAATACTTATTGAAAACATACAAACATACCTTAAAACATTAATTTACCAACCAAAAACACCTCCAAACATTGAATCCCAAACGAAAAACATTTAATATTATCACCAATGCAACAAAAAGCAATGAAATACTCATTGAAAACTTACAAACATACCATTAAACATTGTTTTTCAAACAAAAAACACCAGAAAACATTGTATCCCAAACGAAAAACATTTAATAATATCACCAATGTAGCAAAAAGCACTGAAATGCCTATTGAAAACATACAAACATATCATAAAACATTGATTTACCAACAAAAAACACCGGAAAACATTGAATCCCTAACAAAAAACATCTAAAATTATCACCAATGTAGCAAAAAGCATTGAAATGCTTATTGAAAACATGCAAACATATCATAAAACATTGATTTACCAACAAAAAACACCGGAAAACATTGAATCCCAAACGAAAAATATTTAATATTATCACCAATGCAACTAAAAGCAATGATATACTCATTGAAATTATACAAACATACCATTAAATATTGCTTTTCAGAAAACATTGAATCCCAAACGAAAAACATTTAATAATATCACCAATGCAGCAAAAAGCACTGAAATGCTTATTGAAAACATTCAAACATACCATAAAACATTGATTTACCAACCAAAAACACCTCCAAACATTGAATCCCAAACGAAAAACATTTAATAATATCACCAATGCAGCAAAAAGCACTGAAATGCTTATTGAAAACATACAAACATACCATAAAACATTGATTTACCAACCGAAAACACCTCCAAACATTGAATCCCAAACGAAAAACATTTAATAGGATCACCAATGCAACAAAAAGCAATGAAATACTCATTGAAAACTTACAAACATACCATTTTTTTGCATTGGTGATTCTATTAAATGTTTTTCGTTTGGGATTCAATGTTTTATGGTGTTTTTTAATTGAAAAACAATGTTTAATGGTGTGTTTGTATGTTTTCAATGAGTATTTCATTGCTTTTTGTTACATTGGTTATAATATTAAATGTTTTTCGTTTGGGATTCAATGTTTGCAGGTGTTTTTGGTTGGTAAATCAATGTTTTATGGTATGTTTGTATGTTTTCAATAAGCATTTCAGTGCTTTTTGCTGCATTAGTGATAATTTTAGATGTTTTTTGCTAGGGATTTAATGTTTTCTGGTGTTTTTTTGTTTTTTGTGTTTTTGATTCAATGTTTGCATGTGTTTTTGGTTCGTAAATCAATGTTTTATGGTACCTTATCAACAATGCAACAAAAAGCCCTGAAATGTTGTTTGATAACATATAAACACACCATAAAACATGAATTTACCAATAAAAAACACCAGGAAAATTGAATACCCAAGGAAAAACATTTAAAAAATATTTCCAATGCAGCAAAAAGCCCTGAAATACTTAATGAAAACATACAGTATATATGTTTGTATGTTTTCAATGATCATTTCAGTGTTTTTGTAACATTGGTGATAATATCAACTGTTTTTCGTTGGGTTTTCAATATTTTCTCGTGTTTTTGGTCGGTAAAGTAATGTTTTATGACACGTAAGTATGTTTTCAATAAACATTTCAGTCCTTTTTGTTGCATTGGTTATGCCTCATGTTTACAAAGGGTTTGTCTACGCTTTTTGCAAAACCTATGATGGTTTATAATATATCCCATTATATGGCGACCATTTTGTATATATAAAATATTCATTCATCATTTTTTTCAAATTTTAAAATCTTTTCACTGCAATACTCTTTGTAAAACACCTCATTTTGTCATTTTACTAAGATTTTTTCACTTCGAAAAAAAAAAAAAAAAAAAAAAAAATCATAAGGGGTACCCCTTGCAGAACTTAAGTAGCAAAAGTGCCAGTGCCAGGGTTAGCTTTTCCAACAGCAATATTTTTGAAATGACACCGTTTTACAAATGGTCTTGCTACCATGGTTAGATCCATATCAAGGCGTCTTTGATATACAGAACAGTTTTCACTCCAGGCTAAAAAACAACAATCCGTCGCAAAATACCAAACCCATAGGGTTTATATTTGTAATGAATATTTTTCGTTCTAAATTGAGATTAAAAGTCTTGTTTTAATGCTCTTTGTAGTCAGAAAAAGAAATGTGCAAAAAAAAGAAAAATGAAAAAATTAGATTTTCAGTCCCCTAAAATTTGTGAAACTTGCGGCAATTTTTTTTTTTCAAAATAACTGCTCCGAATTCCACAAAAAGTTGCACAAATAACTTTTTTAACTATGGCGTGAATAAAAGAGCTCTATTTTTTAATTTTTTGTTTATGTGACAAATAAAAATAATTATGTTTTTCGTTGTGTATTCAATGCTTTCTGGTGTTTTTGATCGGTAGATTAATGTTTTATGGTGTGTTTATAGGTTCCAAATAACGTTTCAATGATTTTTGCTGCATTGTTGATTAATCAAATAAACACCTTAACCATAATCTTTAGCATATTACTAACTTACGACACTTAAATGCTTATAAATCTAGTAACTATATAAATACTTATAAATTAACTAGTTTTATAAATCAGGCAATAACAAAACAGTATGTCTAAAGCGTAATAGTTAAAGCAATCGTAACATTTTTCTACGCTTAATTTCAGCTGAAAGATGTCAATATTTTATTAATGAATTGCTGCGTTTCAAATTTATTCATAGGCCTATATTCACATTTGACAGTTTCAAAATTAAAAGGGACTAAGAAAAAAAAGAAAAAAAAAGTCGGGAGATTCAAATTCATTCTCTTTGTGTTTTCTACCATAACTTGCTAATTTTTGCGAATTCAGTTTCCAAGTTTCATGCAAAGTTGCTATAAATATTCCGATTGAAGATTTTTAATCAATCATGCAATAATAAAAAAAATGAGTCTGCGCAATAGTACCCGAATAAAGAAAAAAACAAATCATATTTAAACTGTACATAGATTTTTGTTTAGTCGAATTTATACCACCTGGCTAATATCTCCATATATGTGTGTATATGTATGCGTGTGTGCTAGAGATGAATTGTGTTCTGTTTGTAGTGGGACCGTGTTTCCAACGACATCTTTTTATAGTGCCACCACACTTGAATGCTACATCACAGATAATGCAACATCCACCCCAGACCATTTTATACTCCACCTGGGTTGTTGGAGCTGTGGGCAGGAGAAAAACACTTTGTTCCATGCGTATGACGATTACGGGGATCGAACCCCGGCCGCCTGCATGGAAGGCTGGAGTGTTAACCACTCGACCAATCCGCCCATAAACAGATATTGTACCGTCGAAGACATACAATATTCCGAAGATATAGGTTTAAAGGTCTCTATTCTCAAGAAAGAAGCTTTAAAACATGATCTTATAACACCTTAAAACTTAAAGAGTTCAACACAAAATCTCGGGGGAAAAGTCGAGATGGCGGGTTATATCGAGCTACCCTAGGCCAGCTCTAAATTCGTTCTTTTGTGTTTTCTACCATGACTATTTCATTTTCGCGAATTTAGTCTCCAAATTCCATGCAAAGTTGCTTGAAAGATTCCCATTGAAGATTTTTAATCAATCATGCCATAATATTTCATTCTTTTGAAAAGAAATGATTCTGCGCAATAGTACCCGAATAATGATAAAAAACAAAATATCATATTTGAAATTTATATAACTTTTTTGTTCATCCGAATTGTTTCTCGAAATTTGCTACACAGTTGCCTGGAACCTTATTCTAAACGATTGCATCTCGATTATATCAAGAAAATTCCCAAAGCTGAAAAAAACTGAGTTTGCGCAATGGGTATACAACATATATTTTACCGTCGAAAACATACAATATTCCGAAAATATAGGTTCAAAGATCTCTTATTCTCAAGAAAGAAGTCTAAAAACATGATCTTATAACACCTTGAAAATTTAAGAACTCAACACAATATATCGGGGGAAAAGTCGAGATGGCGGGTTATATCGAGCTACCCCTCGGCCAGCTCTAAATTCGTTCTTTTGTGTTTTCTACCATGACTATTTCATTTTCGCGAATTAAGTCTCCAAATTCCATGCAAAGTTGCTTGAAAGATTCCCATTGAAGATTTTTAATCAATCATGCCATAATATTTCATTCTTTTGAAAAGAAATGATTCTGCGCAATAGTACCCGAATAATGATAAAAAACAAAATATCATATTTGAAATTTATATAACTTTTTTGTTCATCCGAATTGTTTCTCGAAATTTGCTACACAGTTGCCTGGAACCTTATTCTAAACGATTGCATCTCGATTATATCAAGAAAATTCCCAAAGCTGAAAAAAACTGAGTTTGCGCAATGGGTATACAACATATATTTTACCGTCGAAAACATACAATATTCCGAAAATATAGGTTCAAAGATCTCTTATTCTCAAGAAAGAAGTCTAAAAACATGATCTTATAACACCTTGAAAATTTAAGAACTCAACACAATATATCGGGGGAAAAGTCGAGATGGCGGGTTATATCGAGCTACCCCTCGGCCAGCTCTAAATTCGTTCTTTTGTGTTTTCTACCATGACTATTTCATTTTCGCGAATTAAGTCTTCAAATTCCATGCAAAGTTGCTTGAAAGATTCCCATTGAAGATTTTTAATCAATCATGCCATAATATTTCATTCTTTTGAAAAGAAATGATTCTGCGCCATAGTACCCTAACCAGCATATTTTTGTGTTTTTATTGTCAAATATAAATATTAAAATAAACAAACACCAAATGAACACTGTGCAGTCTTTCTTTATTGATGATGCAAACATCTTGTTGGAACGATTTCCTGAATTTTTATACAAAATGTTCCTCTCATAAGCCCATGCTCGTGAATAAGCCCACCAATAAGAAATCAATTGAAACGAACGTTATGGTGATTTTCCTAGTTTTTCCTTGAAGAGGATTCAATACTTTTGCGGGTTTTGATCGACAAATCAATTTTAAACGTTATGTACGTATGTTTCCAACGGGAATTTCAAAATGTTTTGTTTCAATGGTGAGGATTTAAGATGTTTTCTATTTGACATTGGAGTTTTTGGTCGTTAAATCAATGTTTTATGGTATGTTTGTATGTTTTCATTAAGTATTTCAGGGCTTTTTGCTGCATTGGAAATATTTTTTAAATGTTTTTCCTTGGGTATTCAATTTTCCTGGTGTTTTTTATTGGTAAATTCATGTTTTATGGTGTGTTTATATGTTATCAAACAACATTTCAGGGCTTTTTGTTGCATTGTTGATAAGGTCAAATGTTTTTCGTTGGGGATTCAATGTTTTCTGATGTTTTTAGTGGCTAAAACAATGTTTCGTGGCATGTTTGTATGTTTTCAATTAGTATTTAAGTGTTTGTTTAGCAGCATTGGTGATAAAATCAAATGTTTTTCATTGGGGATTCAATGTTTTCGGGTGTTTTTGCCCGCTAAATCAATGTTTTATTGCATGCATGTATGTTTTCAATTAATATTTCAGTGCTTTTTGGTGCATTGGTGATAAGTAAATGTTTTTTTGTTTCGTATTTAATGTTTCTGGTGTTTTCGTTGGTAAATCAATGTTTTATCGTATGTTTGTATGTTTTTAAAGAACATTTCAGTGTTTTTGGTAGCATTGGTGACAATATCAAATGTTTTTCGTTGGGTATTCAATATGTTCTCGTGTTTTTGGTCGCTAAATCAATGTTTTATGGCATGCATGTATGTTTTCAATTAATATTTCAGTGCTTTTTGCTGCATTGGTGATAAATTTATATGTTTTTTTGTTGGGATTCAATGACTTCTGATGTTTTTAGTGGCTAAAACAATGTTTCGTGGCATGTTTGTATGTTTTCAATTAGTATTTAAGTGGTTTTTTTGCAGCATTGGTGATAAAATCAAATGTTTTTCATTGGGGATTCAATGTTTTCGGGTGTTTTTGCCCGCTAAATCAATGTTTTATTGCATGCATGTATGTTTTCAATTAATATTTCAGTGCTTTTTGCTGCATTGGTGATAAATTTATATGTTTTTTTGTTGGGATTCAATGACTTCTGATGTTTTTAGTGGCTAAAACAATGTTTCGTGGCATGTTTGTATGTTTTCAATTAGTATTTAAGTGTTTTTTCATTGGTAGCGAAAGTACCACTGTGCTAGGGTTAATGTATATCTCAGCATATAGTAATACATTTTCTTAATCGAAGTGATTTCAGTTTATTAACAGGCATTTTGCAGTTTTGATTACACGAAAAAGAATATTTAACACTTAACCCTACGGCAGTGGCACTTTTGCTACCAAAACTTTATATTTTGGTAGCAAAAGTGCCATTGTCTTAGGGTTGAGATATTTTAGGTATATAATATTGTATCTTATTCATTTGAATGATATCAAAATATAAACTCGCATTTCCAAAGTTTGATTAAACGAAAAGGAATATTTACTGCTTAACCCTACGACAGTGGCACTTTTGCTACCGAAACTTTTTTTTCGGTAGCAAAATTGCCACTGTTCTAGGGTTGAAGTATTTCTCAATATATGATATAGTATCTTTTTTATCTAAGTGATATTATTGTATAAACTACCATTTCGTACTTTTGATTAAATACAAAGGAATATTTATTGCTTAACCCTACGACAGTGGCACTTTTGCTACCGAAACTTTTTTTTCGGTAGCAAAAGTACCAATGTTTTAGGGTTAAAGTTTTTATCAGTATATAATAATGCATATTAGCATTGGTGTAATATCAAAGTTATGACTCCCATGTTGTATTTTCGATTAAGCGAAAATACAAATGTATAACTTAAACCTACGACAGTGGCACTTTTGCTACCAAAACTTTTTTTTTCGGTAGCAAAAGTACCACTGTTGTAGGGTTGAAGTATTTTTCAGTATCTAAGAATGCATTTTTTTATTTATTATATATCAAAGTATTGACTCGCATTTGGTATTTTCGAATAAGCGAAAATACAAATGAAAAACTTAAACCTACGACAGTGGCACTTTTGCTACCGAAACTGTTTTTTTCCAGTAGCAAAAGTGCCACTGTTCTAGGGTTGAGGTATATTTCAGTATAAAATTATACATCTTGTTTATCTGCGTTATATCAAAGTATTGACACGCATTTGGTATTTTCGATTAAGCGAAAACACAAATGTATAACTTAACCCTACGACAATGGAACTTTTGCTACCATTTTTTTTTATTCTGTAGCAAAATTGCCACTGTTCTAGGGTTGAAGTATTTCTCAATAAATGATATAGTATCTTCTTTATTCAAGTGATATTAATGTATAAACTACAATTTCGTATATTTGAATGAATAGAAAGGAATTTTTATTGCTTAACCCTAAGACAGTGGCACTTCTGCTACCAAAACTTAAACTTAAACCATATTTTTCGGTAGCAAAAGCGCCACTGTTACAGGGTTTAATTATTTGTTACAAAATGTGTTTGTTTTTTGTTTTTTCGAGATACATCTTAATTAAATCTATTGTTTTTAACTATTTTTAAAGCGAAAAAAAAATAAAATTTGAAAAAAATATTTTGATTTCATGCTTTGAACATTCGTAACTTGTTCTACTACTCAAATATAGTCAGCATATTATTATGATGTGAAAAGAATATTAATTTTTCTCTTAACCCTAGGCTGTGGTACTTTTGCTACTCATTTAAACACTAATTATTTTCTTATTTCTACATTTAAATTTGTCGATTTTTACACCTAGGAAGTCTTATAATTCTCTACTCTTTCAAGCAAAAAAACAATTTCTGAAATCCGTTGATTTTTTTTTTTCGATTTTCTAGGACCTCGAAAAACGGTACCATATCAATTTTTCACTAGTGGTCCAGCGGGGGGGATGACTTTTCTAAATTGTTCTTTTCACAAAAACCGTATCATTTTCAAAGCCCAAAAAGCTTAACAAATTGCAGCAACACATTCTAAATAATGTAAACCAAAAACATGCAACATAAACTCTAAAATGGAAAAAATATAAAGTTTTTAGTGTAAAATTATGTAATGTTTAGTAGCAAAAGTACCACTGCTCTGGGGTTGAGGTATTTTCAGTAAATAAAATTATATCTACTTTATCTTAGTGATATCGAAGTATTAACTCCCATTTCGTACTATCGATGGAGCGAAAAAGAAAATGAATAACAAAACCCTACGACAGTGGCACTTTTGCTACCGATAAAAACATTATCGGTAGCAAAATGCCACTGTTGTAGGGTTGAGGTGTTTTCAAGTTCAAATAACGCAAATTTATTATTTATGTTACATCAAAGAATTGGCTAGCATTTTGTGTTTTCGGTGAAGCAAAAATAAAATTATATCACTTAAACCTATGACAGTGGCACTTTTGCTACTCATTCGAAAAACTAAAGTAGCAAAAGTCCCACTCTAAAAGGTTTTCATAAAGTCTTAGGAAACACATTTGCTGTTTGTCTGTTTGCGATGTATGGAGATACAATAACCTGTTATTTTATAAAATAAAAACAAAATAAATAAAAACGCACCGAAACCTGGAAGAGTGGTACTTTTGCTACTCATTCAAAAAACTTAAGTAGCAAAAGTCCCACTCTAATAGGTTTTCATAAAGTCTTAGGAAACACATTTGCTGTTTGTCTGTTTGCGATGTATGGAGATACAATAACCTGTTATTTTATAAAATAAAAACAAAATAAATAAAAACGCACCGAAACCTGGAAGAGTGGTACTTTTGCTACTCATTCAAAAAACTTAAGTAGCAAAAGCCCCACTCTAATAGGTTTTCATAAAGTCTACAGAAACATGTTCGTTGTTTGTCCATTTGCGATTGATAAAAGTATAATAATCTCTCAAGTTATAAAATAAAAGCAAATTGATGTAAGAATTACTTAAACCTTTCATAGTGGTACTTTTGCTACTCATTCAAAAACTTTAGTAGCAAAAGTCCCACTCTAATAGGTTTTCATAAAGTCTTATGAAACACATTCGCTGTTTGTCTGTTTGCGATGTATGCAAATACAATAAACTGTTATGTTATAAAATAAAAACAAAATAGAAAATAATTTACCGAAACCTTGAACAGTGGTACTTTTGCTACTCATTCAATTAACTTAAGTAGCAAAAGCCCCACTCTAATAGGTTTTCATAAAGTCTAAAGAAACAAGTTCGTTGTTTGTCCAGTTGCGATTGATAAAAGTACAATAATCTCTCAAGTTATCAAATCAAAAGAAATTGATTGAAGAATCACTTAAACCTTGAATAGTGGTACTTTTGCTACTCATTCGAAAAACTTAAGTAGCAAAAGTCCCACTCTAATAGGTTTTCATGAAGTCTTATGAAACACATTCGCTGTTTGTCTGTTTGCGATGTATGCAAATACAATAAACTGTTATGTTATAAAATAAAAACAAAATAGAAAATAATTTACCGAAACCTTGAACAGTGGTACTTTTGCTACTCATTCAATTAACTTAAGTAGCAAAAGCCCCACTCTGATAGGTTTTCATAAAGTCTAAAGAAACAATTTTGTTGTTGGTCCATTTGCGACTGATAATACTACAATAATCTGTCAAGTTATAAAATAAAAGCACAATGATGTAAGAATAACTTAAACCTTGAATAGTGGTACTTTTGCTACTCATTCGAAAAACTAAAGTAGCAAAAGTCCCACTCTAAAAGGTTTTCATAAAGTCTTAGGAAACACATTTGCTGTTTGTCTGTTTGCGATGTATGGAGATACAATAACCTGTTATTTTATAAAATAAAAACAAAATAAATAAAAACGCACCGAAACCTGGAAGAGTGGTACTTTTGCTACTCATTCCAAAAAACTTAAGTAGCAAAAGTCCCACTCTAATAGGTTTTCATAAAGTCTTAGGAAACACATTTGCTGTTTGTCTGTTTGCGATGTATGGAGATACAATAACCTGTTATTTTATAAAATAAAAACAAAATAAATAAAAACGCACCGAAACCTGGAAGAGTGGTACTTTTGCTACTCATTCAAAAAACTTAAGTAGCAAAAGTCCCACTCTAATAGGTTTTCATAAAGTCTTAGGAAACACATTTGCTGTTTGTCTGTTTGCGATGTATGGAAATACAATAAACTGTTATGTTATAAAATAAAAATAAAATAAAAAAGAATTCACCGAAACCTTGACGAGTAGTACTTTTGCTACTCATTCAAATAACTTAAGTAGCAAAAGCCCCACTCTAATAGGTTTTCATAAATTCTGAAGAAACAAGTTCGTTGTTTGTCCAGTTGCGATTGATAAAAGAACAATAATCTGTCAAGTTATAAAATAAAAACAAATTGATTTAAGAATAACTTAAACCTTTAATAGTGGTACTTTTGCTACTCATTCGAAAAACTTAAGTAGCAAAAGTCCCACTCTAATAGGTTTCCATGAAGTCTTAGGAAACACATTTGCTGTTTGTCTGTTTGCGATGTATGGAGATACAATAACCTGTTATTTTATAAAATAAAAACAAAATAAATAAAAACGCACCGAAACCTGGAAGAGTGGTACTTTTGCTACTCATTCAAAAAACTTAAGTAGCAAAAGCCCCACTCTAATAGGTTTTCATAAAGTCTACAGAAACATGTTCGTTGTTTGTCCATTTGCGATTGATAAAAGTATAATAATCTCTCAAGTTATAAAATAAAAGCAAATTGATGTAAGAATTACTTAAACCTTTCATAGTGGTACTTTTGCTACTCATTCAAAAACTTTAGTAGCAAAAGTCCCACTCTAATAGGTTTTCATAAAGTCTTATGAAACACATTCGCTGTTTGTCTGTTTGCGATGTATGCAAATACAATAAACTGTTATGTTATAAAATAAAAACAAAATAGAAAATAATTTACCGAAACCTTGAACAGTGGTACTTTTGCTACTCATTCAATTAACTTAAGTAGCAAAAGCCCCACTCTAATAGGTTTTCATAAAGTCTAAAGAAACAAGTTCGTTGTTTGTCCAGTTGCGATTGATAAAAGTACAATAATCTGTCAAGTTATAAAATCAAAAGAAATTGATGTAAGAATCACTTAAACCTTTCATATTGGTACTTTTGCTACTCATTCGAATAACTTAAGTAGCAAAAGTCCCACTATAATAGGTTTTCATAAAGTCTTAGGAAACACATTTGCTGTTTGTCTGTTTGCGATGTATGGAAATACAATAAACTGTTATATTATAAAATGAAAACAAAATAAAAAAGAATTCACCGAAACCTTGAAGAGTGGTACTTTTGCTACTCATTCAAATAACTTAAGTAGCAAAAGCCCCACTCTTATAGGTTTTCATAAAGTCTTAAGAAACATGTTCGTTGTTTTCAATTTGCGATTGATAAAACTACAATAATCTGTCAAGTTATTAAATAAAAGCACAATGATGTAAGAAAAACTTAAACCTTTTATAGTGGTACTTTTGCTACTCATTCAAAAACTTAAGTAGCAAAATTCGCACTCTAATAGGTTTTCAGAAAGTCTTAGAAACACATTTGCTGTTTGTCTATTTTGCGATGTATGGAGATACAATAAACTGTTATGTTATAAAATGAAAACAAAATAAAAAAGAATTCACAGAAACCTTGAAGAGTGGTACTTTTGCTACTCATTCAAATAAATTAAGTAGCAAAAGCCCCACTCTTATAGGTTTTCAGAAAATCTGAAGAAACAAGTTCGTTGTTTGTCCAGTTGCGATTGATAAAAGTACAATAATCTGTCAAGTTATAAAATAAAAACAAATTGATGTAAGATTATCTTAAACCTTTAATAGTGGTACTTTTGCTACTCATTCGAAAAACTTAAGTAGCAAAATTCCCACTCTAATAGGTTTCCATGAAGTCTTAGGAAACACATTTGCTATTTGTCTGTTTGCGATGTATGGAAATACAATAAACGGTTATATTATTAAATAAAAACAAAATAAATAAAGTTTCACTGACACCTTGAAGAGTGGTACTTTTGCTACTCATTCACATAACTTAAGTAGCAAAAGCCCCACTCTCATAGGTTTTCATAAAATCTGAAAAAACAAGTTCGTTGTTTGTCAATTTGCGATTGATAAAAGTACAATAATCTGTCAAGTTATAAAATAAAAACAAATTGATGTAAGAATCACTTAAACCTTTAATAGTGGTACTTTTGCTACTCATTCGGAAAACTTAAGTAGCAAAAGTCCCACTCTAATAGGTTTCCATGAAGTCTTAGGAAACACATTTGCTGTTTGTCTGTTTGCGATGTATGGAGATATAATAACCTGTTATTTTATAAAATAAAAACCAAATAAATAAAAACTCACCGAAACCTTGAAGAGTGGTACTTTTGCTACTCATTCAAAAAACTCAAGTAGCAAAAATCCCACTCTTACAGGTTTTCATAAAATCTAAAGAAAAAAGTTCGATGTTTGTCCATTTACGATTAAGAACACTATAATAATCTGTCAAGTTATAAAATAAAAACAAAATGATGTAAGAATAATTAAACCTTTAATAGTGGTACTTTTGCTACTCATTCGAACAACTTAAGTAGCAATAGTCCCACTCTAATAGGTTTTCATAAAATCTGAAGAAACAAGTTCGTTGTTTGTCCAGCTGCGATTGATAAAAGTACAATAATTTGTCAAGTTATAAAATAAAAACAAATTGATGTAAGAATCAATTAAACCTTTCAAAGTGGTACTTTTGCTACTCACTGAAAAACCTTTAGTAGCAAAAGTCCCACTCAAATAGGTTTTCATAAAGTCTAAATAAACAAGTTCGTTGTTTGTCCATTTGCGATTGAAAAAAGTACAATAATCTGTCAAGTTATCAAATAAAATCAAATTGATATGAAAATCCCTTAAACCTTTAATAGTGGTACTTTTGCTACTCATTCGAAAATCTTAAGTAGCAAAAGTCCCACTCTACAAGGTTTTCATAAAGTCTTAGGAAACACATTTGCTTTTTGTCTGTTGCGATGTATGGAAATACAATAAAATGTCATGTTATCAAATAAAAGCTAAATAAATAAAAATTCTCCGAAACCTTGAAGAGTGGTACTTTTGCTACTCATTCAAAAAAATTTAGTAGTAAAAGTCCCACTATAATAGGTTTTCATAAAATCTGAAGAAACAACTTCCTTGTTTGTCCATTTGCGATTGAAAAAAGTACAATAATCTGTCAAGTTATCAAATAAAAACAAATTGATATAAAAATCACTTAAACCTTTAATAGTGGTACTTTTGCTACTCATTCGAAAAACTTCAGTAGCAAAAGTCCCACTCTGATGGGTTTTCATCAAGTCTAAAGAAACAAGTTCGTTGTTTGTCAAGTTGCGATTGATCAAATTAAAATAACCTGTCAAGTTATCAAATAAAAACAAATTGATATAAAAATCACTTAAACCTTGAATAGTGGTACTTTTGCTACTCATTCGAAAAACTAAAGTAGCAAAAGTCCCACTCTAATAGGTTTTCATAAAGTCTTAGGAAACACATTTGCTGTTTGTCTGTTTGCGATGTATGGAAATACAATAAACTGTTATGTTATAAAATAAAAATAAAATAAAAAAGTATTCACCGAAACCTTGAAGAGTGGTAATTTTGCTACTCATTCAAATAACTTAAGTAGCAAAAGCCCCACTCTTATAGGTTTTCATAAATTCTGAAGAAACAAGTTCGTTGTTTGTCCAGTTGCGATTGATAAAAGAACAATAATCTGTCAAGTTATAAAATAAAAACAAATTGATTTAAGAATAACTTAAACCTTTAATAGTGGTACTTTTGCTACTCATTCGAAAAACTTAAGTAGCAAAAGTCCCACTCTAATAGGTTTCCATGAAGTCTTAGGAAACACATTTGCTATTTGTCTGTTTGCGATGTATGGAAATACAATAAACGGTTATATTATTAAATAAAAACAAAATAAATAAAGTTTCACTGAAACCTTGAAGAGTGGTACTTTTGCTACTCATTGAAATAACTTAAGTAGCAAAAGCCCCACTCTTATAGGTTTTCTTAAAGTCTTAGGAAACACATTTGCTGTTTGTCTGTTTGCGATGTATGGAAATACAATAAACTGTTATGTTATAAAATAAAAATAAAATAAAAAAGAATTCACCGAAACCTTGAAGAGTGGTAATTTTGCTACTCATTCAAATAACTTAAGTAGCAAAAGCCCCACTCTTATAGGTTTTCATAAAATCTAAAGGAACAAGGTCGTTGTTTGTCCATTTGCGATTGATAAAACTACAATAATCTGTCAAATTATGAAATAAAAGCACAGTGATGTAAGAATAACTTAAACCTTTAATAGTGGTACTTTTGCTACTCATTCGAAAAACTTAAGTAGCAAAAGTCCCACTCTAATAGGTTTTCATAAAGTCTTAAGAAACATGTTCGTTGTTTGTCCATTTGCGATTTATATAAGTATAATAATTTGTCAAGTTATAACATAAAAGCAAAATAATTAAAGATTCACTTAAACCTCGAAAAGTGGTACTTTTGATACTCATTCGAAAACAATAAGTCGCAAAATATCCATTTCTAAGGGTTACGCATTTTTTCATTAATAACTATAATATTATATCGATAGGAATTATAAGCAGTCAAACACTAGATACCTGTCAGTTTTAATTAACGTAAAAATCATGCGTTCATTTAACCCTCGAAAAGTGGTACTTTCGATACTGATTCGAAAAGTTTAAGTAGCGAAAGTACCACGGTCATAGGGTTTTATGAAATCTGAAGAAATACGTTTGCGCGTTGTTCATTTGCGATGTATCAAAATACAATAAACTATTACGTTATAAAATAAAAACAAAATGAATAAAGATTCACTTAAACCTCGAATAGTGGTACTTTTCCTACTCATTCCAAATAATTAAGAAGCAAAAGTGCCACTGTTAAAGGGTTTCATTAAATCTTTAAAAAATCGCTCGCCGTTTGCTGTATTGCAATATATCGAAGTTAACTCTAATTCTATGGACTATAGTTGAATTTGTAAAAAAAGATGTTTATCTAATCCTCTGATAGCGGTACTTTTAAGACTCATTTGAATTTTTTTAGTAGCAAAAGTCCCACCGCTAAAGGATTAGGTTTATCCGTAAAACATATTAACATTTGATATGACATAGATGATTGACATAAATGAACTATTCTCAATATAACCATGTGCTTCGGAAATACTGTGTGTATACCGTTACCCTTTATACCTGGATTTTTGCTACCATATATATATTTTTTGGTGGCAAAATAGCAAATGTAATAGGGTTAGACAATATTTGACTTTTTTAATCATTTGATTAAAAGCCTAACACATATCAATTTCGCCAGATAAAATGCTTTCTTCCAAGCATACAGCTGCCAGGTTTGATATTTTTGTTGACCATCCATGATAATTTTCAACAACAATTGCCGAAGAATAACTTTGAAAAAAACAATCATTTCGTAAATGGTTGATAGTAAACTTTGATCACTGATATCTAATCTCTGATATATTTTTTTATCAGAACATTTCACCGAGTAGTTTTGCGAGGGTTAGAACCTAAATGTGTGGTTCTATTGCTACTTAATAACTTTATTTAATTCTGCAAAAATATAAATAACATATAATGTTGCTCTAAACACCTGGAATGTTTCATTTGCATCGTTTATTGGTATTTATTTGAGTTTCGAGTAAAAAAGAGCAACTTTAAAATTCGAAAAATTCGGCCAATACCAAAAGTTTAGGATTGCATAAAATGACGAATAGGATGAGGGTTGAATGTTTTCTTATGTCAAAATAACCGAAAACTCGATGCGATCACGAATCTGCATTCTATTTGAAAAGATCATATATACTTCAAAAGTTATGAGTGAAACAAAAAACCTCGAAAAATTCAGTACCAAAATTTTAACCAACATCTTCCACTTCATTTTTCAATATATTGCAATAAAACTTTGTAGATATTTGCCGATATGTATAATAATGCTGTGCAACGATTTTTGTTGATAATCGATCATTAATTTAGAAGAAATTAATTTTTAAAGATGAGTAGCAAAATTCATTGTTTTTTCAAAAAACATTTTCATCAATATCTCAAAAAGTAAAAAATATTTCGACTTTTCCTTTTAGAACATTAAAGTACATTAACTTCCCCCAAACATATCCAAATTTCAACCAAATCGGTTGAGAAATAAAGAAAATAGAAAATCTTACTGAAAAAACAAGATTCGTTGAATTTTTCAAAAGGAGCTACTTGAGTAGTAATATACCAGACAACTGCATTTTTTTGGGCAAAAATTTCTGAATGTTGGGGTTAGCGGAGGTATGCAGAGGGTTAGAAAATGTAAAGAAAAACACCAGAAACAATTCAAAAAAGGGCTCAAAAGGTAAAAAATGAACCCTAACCCTGATGTCGGAACTTTGCTACTTATCGTCTTCAAACAACGATAGCAAAGTCATGTTCATGGATTTTGAAAAGATTCGACCAATATCGATCAAATACATAAAAAAAGCACAATTTAATGTTTGTCTCAACTCTATAGAGTGACCAGGAAATGAGTAGCAAAAAGACAGCGACCCTAGCAAAAAGACCCTAATTAGGGTTAGGGTTAGGGGTTAGGGTTAGGGTTAGGGTTAGGGTTAGGGTTAGGGTTAGGGTTAGGGGTTAGGGTTAGGGTTAGGGTTAGGGTTAGGGTTAGGGTTAGGGTTAGGGTTAGGGTTAGGGTTAGGGTTAGGGTTAGGGTTAGGGTTAGGGTTAGGGTTAGGGTTAGGGTTAGGGTTAGGGTTAGGGTTAGGGTTAGGGTTAGGGTTAGGGTTAGGGTTAGGGTTAGGGTTAGGGTTAGGGTTAGGGTTAGGGTTAGGGTTAGGGTTAGGGTTAGGGTTAGGGTTAGGGTTAGGGTTAGGGTTAGGGTTAGGGTTAGGGTTAGGGTTAGGGTTAGGGTTAGGGTTAGGGTTAGGGTTAGGGTTAGGGTTAGGGTTAGGGTTAGGGTTAGGGTTAGGGTTAGGGTTAGGGTTAGGGTTAGGGTTAGGGTTAGGGTTAGGGTTAGGGTTAGGGTTAGGGTTAGGGTTAGGGTTAGGGTTAGGGTTAGGGTTAGGGTTAGGGTTAGGGTTAGGGTTAGGGTTAGGGTTAGGGTTAGGGTTAGGGTTAGGGTTAGGGTTAGGGTTAGGGTTAGGGTTAGGGTTAGGGTTAGGGTTAGGGTTAGGGTTAGGGTTAGGGTTAGGGTTAGGGTTAGGGTTAGGGTTAGGGTTAGGGTTAGGGTTAGGGTTAGGGTTAGGGTTAGGGTTAGGGTTAGGGTTAGGGTTAGGGTTAGGGTTAGGGTTAGGGTTAGGGTTAGGGTTAGGGTTAGGGTTAGGGTTAGGGTTAGGGTTAGGGTTAGGGTTAGGGTTAGGGTTAGGGTTAGGGTTAGGGTTAGGGTTAGGGTTAGGGTTAGGGTTAGGGTTAGGGTTAGGGTTAGGGTTAGGGTTAGGGTTAGGGTTAGGGTTAGGGTTAGGGTTAGGGTTAGGGTTAGGGTTAGGGTTAGGGTTAGGGTTAGGGTTAGGGTTAGGGTTAGGGTTAGGGTTAGGGTTAGGGTTAGGGTTAGGGTTAGGGTTAGGGTTAGGGTTAGGGTTAGGGTTAGGGTTAGGGTTAGGGTTAGGGTTAGGGTTAGGGTTAGGGTTAGGGTTAGGGTTAGGGTTAGGGTTAGGGTTAGGGTTAGGGTTAGGGTTAGGGTTAGGGTTAGGGTTAGGGTTAGGGTTAGGGTTAGGGTTAGGGTTAGGGTTAGGGTTAGGGTTAGGGTTAGGGTTAGGGTTAGGGTTAGGGTTAGGGTTAGGGTTAGGGTTAGGGTTAGGGTTAGGGTTAGGGTTAGGGTTAGGGTTAGGGTTAGGGTTAGGGTTAGGGTTAGGGTTAGGGTTAGGGTTAGGGTTAGGGTTAGGGTTAGGGTTAGGGTTAGGGTTAGGGTTAGGGTTAGGGTTAGGGTTAGGGTTAGGGTTAGGGTTAGGGTTAGGGTTAGGGTTAGGGTTAGGGTTAGGGTTAGGGTTAGGGTTAGGGTTAGGGTTAGGGTTAGGGTTAGGGTTAGGGTTAGGGTTAGGGTTAGGGTTAGGGTTAGGGTTAGGGTTAGGGTTAGGGTTAGGGTTAGGGTTAGGGTTAGGGTTAGGGTTAGGGTTAGGGTTAGGGTTAGGGTTAGGGTTAGGGTTAGGGTTAGGGTTAGGGTTAGGGTTAGGGTTAGGGTTAGGGTTAGGGTTAGGGTTAGGGTTAGGGTTAGGGTTAGGGTTAGGGTTAGGGTTAGGGTTAGGGTTAGGGTTAGGGTTAGGGTTAGGGTTAGGGTTAGGGTTAGGGTTAGGGTTAGGGTTAGGGTTAGGGTTAGGGTTAGGGTTAGGGTTAGGGTTAGGGTTAGGGTTAGGGTTAGGGTTAGGGTTAGGGTTAGGGTTAGGGTTAGGGTTAGGGTTAGGGTTAGGGTTAGGGTTAGGGTTAGGGTTAGGGTTAGGGTTAGGGTTAGGGTTAGGGTTAGGGTTAGGGTTAGGGTTAGGGTTAGGGTTAGGGTTAGGGTTAGGGTTAGGGTTAGGGTTAGGGTTAGGGTTAGGGTTAGGGTTAGGGTTAGGGTTAGGGTTAGGGTTAGGGTTAGGGTTAGGGTTAGGGTTAGGGTTAGGGTTAGGGTTAGGGTTAGGGTTAGGGTTAGGGTTAGGGTTAGGGTTAGGGTTAGGGTTAGGGTTAGGGTTAGGGTTAGGGTTAGGGTTAGGGTTAGGGTTAGGGTTAGGGTTAGGGTTAGGGTTAGGGTTAGGGTTAGGGTTAGGGTTAGGGTTAGGGTTAGGGTTAGGGTTAGGGTTAGGGTTAGGGTTAGGGTTAGGGTTAGGGTTAGGGTTAGGGTTAGGGTTAGGGTTAGGGTTAGGGTTAGGGTTAGGGTTAGGGTTAGGGTTAGGGTTAGGGTTAGGGTTAGGGTTAGGGTTAGGGTTAGGGTTAGGGTTAGGGTTAGGGTTAGGGTTAGGGTTAGGGTTAGGGTTAGGGTTAGGGTTAGGGTTAGGGTTAGGGTTAGGGTTAGGGTTAGGGTTAGGGTTAGGGTTAGGGTTAGGGTTAGGGTTAGGGTTAGGGTTAGGGTTAGGGTTAGGGTTAGGGTTAGGGTTAGGGTTAGGGTTAGGGTTAGGGTTAGGGTTAGGGTTAGGGTTAGGGTTAGGGTTAGGGTTAGGGTTAGGGTTAGGGTTAGGGTTAGGGTTAGGGTTAGGGTTAGGGTTAGGGTTAGGGTTAGGGTTAGGGTTAGGGTTAGGGTTAGGGTTAGGGTTAGGGTTAGGGTTAGGGTTAGGGTTAGGGTTAGGGTTAGGGTTAGGGTTAGGGTTAGGGTTAGGGTTAGGGTTAGGGTTAGGGTTAGGGTTAGGGTTAGGGTTAGGGTTAGGGTTAGGGTTAGGGTTAGGGTTAGGGTTAGGGTTAGGGTTAGGGTTAGGGTTAGGGTTAGGGTTAGGGTTAGGGTTAGGGTTAGGGTTAGGGTTAGGGTTAGGGTTAGGGTTAGGGTTAGGGTTAGGGTTAGGGTTAGGGTTAGGGTTAGGGTTAGGGTTAGGGTTAGGGTTAGGGTTAGGGTTAGGGTTAGGGTTAGGGTTAGGGTTAGGGTTAGGGTTAGGGTTAGGGTTAGGGTTAGGGTTAGGGTTAGGGTTAGGGTTAGGGTTAGGGTTAGGGTTAGGGTTAGGGTTAGGGTTAGGGTTAGGGTTAGGGTTAGGGTTAGGGTTAGGGTTAGGGTTAGGGTTAGGGTTAGGGTTAGGGTTAGGGTTAGGGTTAGGGTTAGGGTTAGGGTTAGGGTTAGGGTTAGGGTTAGGGTTAGGGTTAGGGTTAGGGTTAGGGTTAGGGTTAGGGTTAGGGTTAGGGTTAGGGTTAGGGTTAGGGTTAGGGTTAGGGTTAGGGTTAGGGTTAGGGTTAGGGTTAGGGTTAGGGTTAGGGTTAGGGTTAGGGTTAGGGTTAGGGTTAGGGTTAGGGTTAGGGTTAGGGTTAGGGTTAGGGTTAGGGTTAGGGTTAGGGTTAGGGTTAGGGTTAGGGTTAGGGTTAGGGTTAGGGTTAGGGTTAGGGTTAGGGTTAGGGTTAGGGTTAGGGTTAGGGTTAGGGTTAGGGTTAGGGTTAGGGTTAGGGTTAGGGTTAGGGTTAGGGTTAGGGTTAGGGTTAGGGTTAGGGTTAGGGTTAGGGTTAGGGTTAGGGTTAGGGTTAGGGTTAGGGTTAGGGTTAGGGTTAGGGTTAGGGTTAGGGTTAGGGTTAGGGTTAGGGTTAGGGTTAGGGTTAGGGTTAGGGTTAGGGTTAGGGTTAGGGTTAGGGTTAGGGTTAGGGTTAGGGTTAGGGTTAGGGTTAGGGTTAGGGTTAGGGTTAGGGTTAGGGTTAGGGTTAGGGTTAGGGTTAGGGTTAGGGTTAGGGTTAGGGTTAGGGTTAGGGTTAGGGTTAGGGTTAGGGTTAGGGTTAGGGTTAGGGTTAGGGTTAGGGTTAGGGTTAGGGTTAGGGTTAGGGTTAGGGTTAGGGTTAGGGTTAGGGTTAGGGTTAGGGTTAGGGTTAGGGTTAGGGTTAGGGTTAGGGTTAGGGTTAGGGTTAGGGTTAGGGTTAGGGTTAGGGTTAGGGTTAGGGTTAGGGTTAGGGTTAGGGTTAGGGTTAGGGTTAGGGTTAGGGTTAGGGTTAGGGTTAGGGTTAGGGTTAGGGTTAGGGTTAGGGTTAGGGTTAGGGTTAGGGTTAGGGTTAGGGTTAGGGTTAGGGTTAGGGTTAGGGTTAGGGTTAGGGTTAGGGTTAGGGTTAGGGTTAGGGTTAGGGTTAGGGTTAGGGTTAGGGTTAGGGTTAGGGTTAGGGTTAGGGTTAGGGTTAGGGTTAGGGTTAGGGTTAGGGTTAGGGTTAGGGTTAGGGTTAGGGTTAGGGTTAGGGTTAGGGTTAGGGTTAGGGTTAGGGTTAGGGTTAGGGTTAGGGTTAGGGTTAGGGTTAGGGTTAGGGTTAGGGTTAGGGTTAGGGTTAGGGTTAGGGTTAGGGTTAGGGTTAGGGTTAGGGTTAGGGTTAGGGTTAGGGTTAGGGTTAGGGTTAGGGTTAGGGTTAGGGTTAGGGTTAGGGTTAGGGTTAGGGTTAGGGTTAGGGTTAGGGTTAGGGTTAGGGTTAGGGTTAGGGTTAGGGTTAGGGTTAGGGTTAGGGTTAGGGTTAGGGTTAGGGTTAGGGTTAGGGTTAGGGTTAGGGTTAGGGTTAGGGTTAGGGTTAGGGTTAGGGTTAGGGTTAGGGTTAGGGTTAGGGTTAGGGTTAGGGTTAGGGTTAGGGTTAGGGTTAGGGTTAGGGTTAGGGTTAGGGTTAGGGTTAGGGTTAGGGTTAGGGTTAGGGTTAGGGTTAGGGTTAGGGTTAGGGTTAGGGTTAGGGTTAGGGTTAGGGTTAGGGTTAGGGTTAGGGTTAGGGTTAGGGTTAGGGTTAGGGTTAGGGTTAGGGTTAGGGTTAGGGTTAGGGTTAGGGTTAGGGTTAGGGTTAGGGTTAGGGTTAGGGTTAGGGTTAGGGTTAGGGTTAGGGTTAGGGTTAGGGTTAGGGTTAGGGTTAGGGTTAGGGTTAGGGTTAGGGTTAGGGTTAGGGTTAGGGTTAGGGTTAGGGTTAGGGTTAGGGTTAGGGTTAGGGTTAGGGTTAGGGTTAGGGTTAGGGTTAGGGTTAGGGTTAGGGTTAGGGTTAGGGTTAGGGTTAGGGTTAGGGTTAGGGTTAGGGTTAGGGTTAGGGTTAGGGTTAGGGTTAGGGTTAGGGTTAGGGTTAGGGTTAGGGTTAGGGTTAGGGTTAGGGTTAGGGTTAGGGTTAGGGTTAGGGTTAGGGTTAGGGTTAGGGTTAGGGTTAGGGTTAGGGTTAGGGTTAGGGTTAGGGTTAGGGTTAGGGTTAGGGTTAGGGTTAGGGTTAGGGTTAGGGTTAGGGTTAGGGTTAGGGTTAGGGTTAGGGTTAGGGTTAGGGTTAGGGTTAGGGTTAGGGTTAGGGTTAGGGTTAGGGTTAGGGTTAGGGTTAGGGTTAGGGTTAGGGTTAGGGTTAGGGTTAGGGTTAGGGTTAGGGTTAGGGTTAGGGTTAGGGTTAGGGTTAGGGTTAGGGTTAGGGTTAGGGTTAGGGTTAGGGTTAGGGTTAGGGTTAGGGTTAGGGTTAGGGTTAGGGTTAGGGTTAGGGTTAGGGTTAGGGTTAGGGTTAGGGTTAGGGTTAGGGTTAGGGTTAGGGTTAGGGTTAGGGTTAGGGTTAGGGTTAGGGTTAGGGTTAGGGTTAGGGTTAGGGTTAGGGTTAGGGTTAGGGTTAGGGTTAGGGTTAGGGTTAGGGTTAGGGTTAGGGTTAGGGTTAGGGTTAGGGTTAGGGTTAGGGTTAGGGTTAGGGTTAGGGTTAGGGTTAGGGTTAGGGTTAGGGTTAGGGTTAGGGTTAGGGTTAGGGTTAGGGTTAGGGTTAGGGTTAGGGTTAGGGTTAGGGTTAGGGTTAGGGTTAGGGTTAGGGTTAGGGTTAGGGTTAGGGTTAGGGTTAGGGTTAGGGTTAGGGTTAGGGTTAGGGTTAGGGTTAGGGTTAGGGTTAGGGTTAGGGTTAGGGTTAGGGTTAGGGTTAGGGTTAGGGTTAGGGTTAGGGTTAGGGTTAGGGTTAGGGTTAGGGTTAGGGTTAGGGTTAGGGTTAGGGTTAGGGTTAGGGTTAGGGTTAGGGTTAGGGTTAGGGTTAGGGTTAGGGTTAGGGTTAGGGTTAGGGTTAGGGTTAGGGTTAGGGTTAGGGTTAGGGTTAGGGTTAGGGTTAGGGTTAGGGTTAGGGTTAGGGTTAGGGTTAGGGTTAGGGTTAGGGTTAGGGTTAGGGTTAGGGTTAGGGTTAGGGTTAGGGTTAGGGTTAGGGTTAGGGTTAGGGTTAGGGTTAGGGTTAGGGTTAGGGTTAGGGTTAGGGTTAGGGTTAGGGTTAGGGTTAGGGTTAGGGTTAGGGTTAGGGTTAGGGTTAGGGTTAGGGTTAGGGTTAGGGTTAGGGTTAGGGTTAGGGTTAGGGTTAGGGTTAGGGTTAGGGTTAGGGTTAGGGTTAGGGTTAGGGTTAGGGTTAGGGTTAGGGTTAGGGTTAGGGTTAGGGTTAGGGTTAGGGTTAGGGTTAGGGTTAGGGTTAGGGTTAGGGTTAGGGTTAGGGTTAGGGTTAGGGTTAGGGTTAGGGTTAGGGTTAGGGTTAGGGTTAGGGTTAGGGTTAGGGTTAGGGTTAGGGTTAGGGTTAGGGTTAGGGTTAGGGTTAGGGTTAGGGTTAGGGTTAGGGTTAGGGTTAGGGTTAGGGTTAGGGTTAGGGTTAGGGTTAGGGTTAGGGTTAGGGTTAGGGTTAGGGTTAGGGTTAGGGTTAGGGTTAGGGTTAGGGTTAGGGTTAGGGTTAGGGTTAGGGTTAGGGTTAGGGTTAGGGTTAGGGTTAGGGTTAGGGTTAGGGTTAGGGTTAGGGTTAGGGTTAGGGTTAGGGTTAGGGTTAGGGTTAGGGTTAGGGTTAGGGTTAGGGTTATCATCTTTGGGATTTTTGTAACCAAAACCTGCAATTATGTAACCGAAAGCCGCAATTATGTAACCTTTTCAAAACGCCTATGTAACCTTTTATGCAACGTGTAACCTTAGATGCAATTATGTAACCTTTTGCTTCAATTATGTAACCTTTACCTTCTATAATGTACCCTTTTACTTCTATAATGTAACTGCAATTATGTAACCTTTTGCGCAAGTAACCAAAGTGAACTTTTCGTTTTTGAACCGTTATGTCATGTCGATAAAGGATTAAATTCTGCCTTTTTTTCACTTGACCCTATAATTTTCGGACTTTTAGAAAAAAAGTTATTAACGTTCAAAGGCGAATTGGTTACACTTTTTACAACGCCGCGGTTAAGTACAATTTTAATTTGATTTCAGTTTAATTTGTGATAAAAAGCTAAAATCCCATTAGTACTAGATTCCTATATTGTTTTTTGCTGGAAAAATGTCTTTGAACACCTAACCCCGAGCTCATTTCCAATTGGTTACATAATTGCACCATAAGGTTACACGCCCAAGATCTAAATGTTTTTTAGGTCATTTATAGGGCTAGGGTTAGGCTTTAAATTGCATAAATCTTTAGAACTTTGATGACCGGAAATATTAAAAAAAGAATTAAGAAAATAGACCTTCAGAAGCTCAAGTTATGAATTGTGGAATTGTTTTGTCCTAAGGATAGGTACACTATTAAATTTTTTCCAAACAGGTTTATGCAATTCTGTTCGGTTTTTTGTATTAATTCCATCGGGACATCATAAATGTAGCAGAAAATGAAGGAAAGTTTGATTTATTTACACTTTCTTAATTGTAGTGTAGCCATATGTACCAAGTCAAGGTACCAATTTATACCCCCCTCAAATTAAATGGCAATTTATTCCGGTATCCTCGCACTTATCAAGACAAACTATATATCGTTGGAAAGGGCATTAAATTTGCTTTAAAACGACATATTTTTTTTAGCTAAACATTACAGGACTTTTGACGAAATTTGACTTGAAACATGCCCCCCATGCTGGTTTTAGGGCCCTTTTTTAAATTCAACCAAAAAAATATAAAACATTAAAAATAATTTTTTTTCGCTTGATAAAGTGATAGAGAATGATAAAATTAATCAAAATAAGCTATTACACATTTAATTGTTGCAATATTAAAGGTTGTAGAATTTTTTTAAATTGTCCAAAAAATGGTGTCGTGCACCCTATAAGTGAATTGGTTACATAATTGCAACCCTCAGGGTTAGAGTTACCTTCATCATAAGAATAGGATATAATGTTTAAATTTGAAAGATCACGTTATATTTATGTGAAACAAACTTTATTTTCCAGAATTACAGTGATATTAAGTCTAGCCCTGAGGGGGTGCAATAATGTAACCAATTCAAAAAGGTTACATAATTGCACACTCTCAGGGTTAGACATAGAGACATTAAAATGCTTATTTTAAACCAATAATAATTCATTTTAAATGTTTTTATTGAAATTTATCATTGAAAGAAGACATTAATATACACAATCATAGTAAAATGTGAGTCATTCAGAATGTACTTGTTAAGTAATGGTAATATATAAGAGCAAGTTCTTGCATGTGTTCATGTTATATTTATTTTCAGTTAATTTAACCTAACCCTGGCGGTTCATTTAAGGCAGAAATTTTCGTACTTGTAAAATATCTATTCTACAATACTAAAATATACAACATTATGAATATTACACGAATCACATTATTCCATAGATTTTCGTTGTCTATCATAAATAGATAAACATTGTAGGAACATATTCAAATTTGTTTATTTATTATTTATTTGATGCAATGTAATTGAATAGGGGCACAATGTTTCGTAGCATATATGACTTGATTCTTCCAGAATTAGAAATGGTTTTATTTTAGTTAGAAATACACGTTTATAGTTTTATTTATTACTGATTTAGACTGATATTCTAAATGTTCAAAAACACTGTTATATATCAAAATTGGAGGGTATCAATTTTGGAATCGAATTAAAAGCAGTTCGTTCTTTGTGACTTGAACCACAAAATACATTATTTCTCTGTTTACCAGTTAATTTTATAGGAAATGAACGTATTTCAATCAAACTTTGACTGATTTTGGAAAAAAAGTTACATAATTGCGAACCCCCAGGGTTAGGTGAAAAAAAAGCAATTTCTAGACTTTAAACGCTTTTCTATAACCTGCGCTTCACGTACTTTCTGTAGATATAAACACTATCCGAAAAGAAAGAAAAAAGTTTTTTTCCCAACTTTTTTTTGTAAGGCATATACCCACAAGGGATTAGTTACGTAATTGCATCCCTCCAGGGTTAGAGTTTTTATTTATTTTCCTAAGACGTAACTTTGTGGAGAGCTAGAATAAATCAAATGGAAAGTATTCCGCTCTTATATTTAGAAAATAAACGAACTTAACACCTAACCCCAGGCGAAATTTCGAATTGGTTACATGATTTTAAATGCTTATATTTTGGTCAATATTTAACTTTTCGGAAACAGTTTCCACCTATTTTGCATTATCTCGAACGTCTTGAGATAATAGAAAAAGATTTTTGTCGGAATATCATCGCATAAAGATTTTTTGAGATTCTCAACCCTCAGTCGACACATACTGAATTGGTTACATAATTGCATCCAAACCGTGGTTAGCCCAAAATTTTCCGTTTTCAAAAACGGAACCTTGGCACACTCCAAGAGTGTAAGGGTTTTTGACGACATCGAACAAAGTCGCGCGAGCGTTCCGTTTATCATTCTTGAAAGTTCCTTTGAAGAGATCGGCTGTCTATTTTGAGAGTACCATAAAGCAGTGAAAAGAAAATTGATCATTCTTGATTTTTCATTACAATAGACCGGTAGTGTATTTTAAGTGTATAATTTTGAGTAGTAAAGCGTGAAAAGAAAATGGGGAAAACAAAACAAAAAAGGAAAGGGACAACAAAGGGAGCTTCCAAAAAGCTAAGGCGAACTAGGGCAACACGTCCTCCGTCCCCAGAGGGGGACGTTTCTGAAGAAAGTGTCCCCAAAAGCCCCGAAAAGGACCCGGTACATGAACAATCGCCGCCTCCGACCCCTCACTCCGAAGATATTATCCCTCCTTCATCTCCTATGATGATTACAGCGAGAGCGACATCGATGATGGCGACACCAACGATGGCAATGGCGGTTATGACGAGGACAGCGACGACTACGTCTGAAAACATAATTAATTCAACAAAAAAACACTCAAATACCAGTTCAAAATACACATTGATACCGAAAAACATTTAATTGTCGACCAAAAACACCAGAAAACATTGAATACTCAACGAAAAACATTTAAAATTATCACCAATGCAACAAAAAGTACTGAAATGCTTATTGAAAACATTCAAACATACCTTAAAACATTGATTTACCAACCAAAAACACCTCCAAACATTGAATCCCAAACGAAAAACATATAATATTATCACCAATGCAACAAAAAGCAATAAAATACTCATTGAAAACTTACAAACATATCATTAAACATTGTTTTTCAAACAAAAAACACCAGAAAACATTGAATCCCAAACGAAAAACATTTAATAATATTACCAATGTAGCAAAAAGCACTGAAATGCTTATTGAAAACATACAAACATACCATAAAACATTGATGTACCAACCAAAAACACCTCCAAACATTGAATTCCAAACAAAAAACATCTAATAACATCACCAATGTAGCAAAAAGCACTGAAATGCTTAT